>CM031242.1:566792350-567347350 GCA_018340775.1 Taxus wallichiana var. yunnanensis | reverse complement strand
GAAATCAAAACTCTTAAACACATTAGATTTACATGTTTACTTAATATGAGAATGCCATGGGTGGAAGCATGTACATCATAGCAAGAGTGAAAATAGCTTAAGCAAACAATATTGCAACATCAATTTTTAGGTGAGTCATTAATCGCGAGTGTTTCTAGAGTCATAAGTGACTAGGAACACATCTAAATATAAAGACAAAGCCTTGTCAACTTTAAATATGTATTTCTAAATAGAAGAAATTCAATGTCAACATTCAAACAAACTAAACAATTCACCCTATTAATTTGAATCATTTATTTTAAATATTTTATATTTGAGATAGGCTTATTTATATGTATATGCCCTCCCCGTAATAATGGGGGAGTGTGAATATACGTGTGCCAATTAATTAGACATAAAAAGACAAACCATAAAAACAAAAAACAAAAAAATCAATTCTTAGTTTGTTTCTATTGAAATGCCTCATATATTAATCAATTGCTCAATTGCATATTTTTTTTTTAAAAACATTGTTAGAAATAATTGGTCATATAGTCCATCACTTGTGTCTATCCTTAAACCAGCCAAGCAGTAGCTTTATTTTGGTTTTTTCTATATGGAGAGGGCCATTAAAGGAGGAAATATGGATAAACATTATTTATAAAATGAAACTAAAATCTATATAGTATTGCCTTACAGAGGTCCTCCATTGTAGAGGGGCCCAATTATAAAATAATGAAAGTCACTTTAGATTAGAAAGTTATCCCATGATGAAATGTCTCATATTTTATCCATATTGACCAAAATATTCTCTCAATCTCCTTTAGAAAAGTAACATGTAAAAATCCTCAGACAACGACCAAAAACAGAGGCTGTAAGAGGCTTTTTCCGGAGACAATTAGCAACTGGTAACTAACATTGAAAATGCATTCCAGTAATCCAAAGCTTACAATGACAAGATCTCTCCCAAGTGCTGTCCAGAGTGGGGTAATCTGTGGGCCATGATTAGACAGTGATGCCACTTCTTCAGCAGAAAAAAGCATGACAACTCCTGCAGGCTGCACCTCACTTTGTTGGCAAACTTTTCAATGGATTTCGATTGATTGAAATAATGAAAAAAGATGTCTAGTTCTCCATCATTTCCATACTGAAGCACTTGTTTTTGTATTAAAGTAACAGTACATTGCACTGTAATTGAGATGATGTAAACCCAAAGTCTATATTCATGTAGATACTAAAGCGAATCATATATAGCACTTTTATGACAGTGGGTTATGGGCTTGCATCCAATCTAGGCTCAAAGGAAACCCCACTAGATGGAAGTCTCTCTTCTTGGGAAAAAATGGATCAGATGGAAGCCACTGCCATGTGTTCCTGTAGAGATCATGAACAAGGACATGAGGATTTCTGTGGGTAGTGATGTATATTTGGTTTCCTACTCCTGAGGTAACAAATGGGGCATAAAATGTTAATGGTGCTGAGAAAACTTTGCATATTTCAATGGGTGCTGTTCTGATCTCCACCCATTCCTTTCTACCAAGCTCAAGCTCCCATATAATAATTCTTCTCATGGAGTCTTCTGTTTCAGACTGATCCATAGTTCTGCCAATCATCAGAAGCCGGCCACAAGATTCAACCAAGGAGGGTGATGCCAATGAAGGAGGCATTTGCACTGTGAGCTCAGACCAACTTTCAGTAATCAAATCAAAAACTACAACACCATAAGGGAGCTCTGTAATGCAATAGTATAAGTTATTACACCACACTCCTGGATCAGACCCAAACTTGGCTTCTGGCAATGGCTTAGCACACATCTTCCATGAATTTTTGATGAATCATAGACCTCCGTCAAGAGCTCATATGTGTAAGGCCTCATGGTCGGCAACCCATTTTCTCCAGCGACCATGATCTTGTAGGAATTGTTAGAAGAATCCATGATCATGCCGACCTTGTGGATAAGGCTGACTTGTAGCATTGGAAGCAAATGCCTTTGAGCTTTGGTGATGGGATTGCATATTGAGAGGACTCTGCATTCTGCAACTTGATTGCCAAGGCACAATAGGCTCCCTGCTACTGCTAAAATGGATGTGCAGGGTGATATTCTGACTGGTCCATATTGCAGTTTTGTACTGAGGTTGGCAGGCCTTATGATGGTGTGCCATTTGTTCATTAATGGATCATAGGAGCATGATGCTCTTCCAATTGTGCAGAGGATGAACCATGGCTTTATGGTAGAGACCCTTGACAGGGAAGTCTGAAATCTCTTTGATTGAACCAGAGAATTCCACCTCCTGCAAACACAGCGAAGGCGGAGTATGCTTGTGAGAGGCAAATATGAGAAAATTCTGTCCATTAAATCCTCTGGGAGAGCACTCCATATATTTACTCCATCATCAGCAATGGAAATTGAATTGTTGTTACTATGATTAGATTCAAAATTTTCTGTCTCATTACTCATTGGATTATGAAGCCAGCTTTTGCTCCATACCACATGGGTTATTCTATCATACTCTGCCAACATTGAGACAAAATTTGTTGCATAAAACTCCTCCTCTCCTCTCTTCATGCAATGATCAAATGGGTAAGAACCTTCAAATGGTCAAGTGGTGAATCAATCGGCTAGAAGAGACTCTTTCCTGCTAGCAGCAGACAGTGAAACAGACAAACTAGCTTGCAGTTTCAACTAGTCTTGCCCTAAACTTTGGTAACTCTTGAACTGGAACACTAGGCAGTAATTCTGATAAACTGCCTTGCAAATGGTGATGCCCTTCCTTGGGTTACTCTTCTACTAGCACTCTAGGCAGTACTTTGGATAAATGAAAATAACCTTAGGCAGAAATGTTGCATGCAATGCAGAAGATTATATAAGAAAACTACGCTCTGCGTTCCCAGTGCCTCTTTGAGGTCAACAATCATAAACAATAATTATCAACCATCAAAAACCAAAAAAAAAACATTTCTAAATTATATGCAGAGTGGTATCAGACAATATGCTTTTTGCTTGCTAATGCCAGAGATTCTCATCAATGATGCCAAAGCAAAATTTCATGGAAAAACTGATTTGCATCCCATGCAAAGAAAGTAAATTCACTTGTGCAGATTCATTGATCATCAACTCTCTCAGTAGAATAACTCCTTGACCATCAACTCTCTCAGTAGGAAATGAAGAGCAAACCATGGAAAACACACAAAACAACCATGCCCAACTATCTTTTATTACTTCTCTAGTGTCATCACCCTGACTATTCAAAGCCAAAAATTCTCATGCAGAAAAAGAATCAGACTCTAATAACTAAGGTTTTCAATGCATCCTTTCCTCTTAGCATTAGCAAAACAAATCCCTCATATCAGAACTGAACCATGCAATCATTAAAAATGACATACAGGTTAATCAAACATCAAGCTCTCCAATTTCCCTACTCTTTTCTCTCGCCAAACCAAAATATCCCCACATGCCACAGAGCCCAACTTTAGTCTGTAAATGCCAACCATACGTAGAGAATGCATCAACAGATATGTCTCTCCCTAACCAAGTACAGATAATTCATCAATGTCTCAATCAAAATTCATACAGCTCAGAAACTCATGAACTCCGGCATGCTCTACAATACTGAATGGCAGCAACCGATCAAGAGCAAAATGAAAAACTAAAATCCGCCAAGCCAAAAAAATCACAGAGTAAAAAAATCTCAGCACCAATTGTTGTTGTCAAAACTTGAGAAATCCACGCTCTGTGCCCCTGATCGGCAATCAACCACCATAAAAGCCCTCAGAACTACATGGGTATCATCCTTAAACCTCCATGGGAATCAGGCCTGCAACATACCCAAATCCCATAAAAAAAAATCCCAAAGAATCTAGCAGTCTTTCAGAAAACTACCATCAAAATTGAAGAATTTTCTTTCTTCCTTCTCCACTGAATTCAGCAGGAATTACAATCGGAGCTACTGAAGCAAATGAAACAACAAAGAGAATATACCCAATATAAAAAAAAAAATGCAGAAACTTAGTCAAGAATCCAGTCCTAGATGCAGATGGCAGGAAATTCCAATAACACAATTGCTTAAATCCTTTGACATTAATGCCTAGATTTTTCAATTCTTTCTTAAAATCTAAGGCTCGGACAGATGAGCAGAGGCAGAATAGAATACTATCTTTTGATAAGTAACCAGTGAATTAGTAAAAAAAAAAAATCAGAGGAGAGAATCTATGGGCACTTACAGAAAGCTGCACAAAATAAGGCCCTGCCACCTGCAATTATATGACGACCATGATGAATGATCAATCTACGCTTTCAAATAATTCAAAACTCGCAACCCAATGGTACGTAAAATACGGGAAATCATGACGTCACGTAATTAAAATCTAGTCCTTTTTTTTAACTTGACGCGACGTTCTGCAACGATAAAATAAAAACCCTGATTTTAGCCAAATTAGCCCCTCTTTAACACTGCAAAACCCTAATTTCCCAACAAAACGACAAAACGGGCCTGAAAGCGACAGCGTGACGTGGCGCACGCTTCAATGATTGAACAGAAATAGCCGCTATTGGCTAGCCACGTCAAACTCCCGACCACGTGGCAGGCAATCGCCTCGAGACGTGGATGAGCGCCATTGGAGCAAATCACGTGAGGCTGCACCATTATTATCCGTTGTTTGGATTATTTATTATATATAGTGACCGTGGTTAACTTGGAATGAGGGTTAAAGGAGTGGGGTCAGGTTAGGGGTTAAATTAATAATAGAGTGGGTGAGAAAGGGACACCACAAAGAGTATGGGCACTAGAGGTCAACTTCCCAAGGGGGTAGCAAATTGATTGATATGAAGGATGTGGACCCTAGCTTGGAATAAGGCAATAATGTTTGGAAAGAAGGGTATGTGGCTAAGGTCCTTTTTTCTTTTTTTTGACCCATCATAATGATGGGTAATGTGCCCATTCCCCTATCTCCACATTGTTCCCCACTTATAACATTGGCACAAATGGATGATGATCTTTGGAGGTCTCTTCTTTGTATTGATGAAAGCAACACTACAACTACCTATAGGACCACGTCCAACCCACAACTGCCATTGATGTGGAGTCCATACACTTGTGCACCTTCCTATCCATTAAAAGAGAACAATTAAGTCTTGGTTTTTGGATTTTGGGTCCTTGAGTGATGATATTTTGTTCAAATCAAATGAAATGATTTTAATTATATGTTCATGTAATTCAATTATTTTTTTGTTGATTCGAGCGTTTAAAGATTCGTTAGTTTAGTGATGTTTTTGAAAAAGGTTTTCTTTTTTTTTTTTTTCTATTGAATTGAGTTAATATCATTCTTAATTTCTCTCTCTTTTTGTTTTCCTCGAATAATTCTATCATAGAGCCAACTCTTAATATTTCCGCATACTTGGTTCGAATGTCCGCATACTTTGAACATTCAAGAATGAAATGCTCCTCTATATCGACCGCTTTTGTGGTGCATAAAACACAAACCTTGTCTTCCCATTGCTTTTAGGTGTCGTCCATCTGTCAATTTCACATTTGAACCTATGGTAGCTAATCATTAATTGAGCAATAAGGATCTTTTCCCTCCATTTTATTTCAACCCTTATATATACTTTTTCGCAATGTCCATAAGTCGGGTTGAACTCTAAAGTGTAATGTTTTCATTTCCTGTTTGTTTTCTTTCTCTGCATCACCGTTTTGAACCTTTCACTCCCATAATGTTTTATGCCTTTGCTAAGAATTGGGCATTCACGTAGATTGATGTCCCATTTGTGATTATGTTTCATCCATGCATTCTTCTCGCCTGTACAACTCTTCATCTCTTATAACCCTACGCTACCTAATAATATTCACAATTTCTATTTTTTTAAAATAAAATATTAATTCAATCATAATACTTACCTTTAAAAAAAAAAAGTTGTTGTTTTCGACATGATGATTTCACATAAACAAAAGCCTTAATTTTGAAATTATTTATATTTTAATATTTTTCAATTAAATTTATAAGTATTCATTTCATGAAATTTAGACTTAAATAAATGACATAATGTTATATTCATTATTTATTAGAGTTTTATAGATGGTGTCCCATCTCCATAGAAAGTACATAGAAAACTCTAGTGTCTTTATTAACGAAGCAAATATGTTAGTGAAGAACATTGGAGGACCACACCACACCCAACTAACCTTACGGTCTCTCGCCTTCGATTCAATTGCTTACCTCAAATGGTTACAAAGAGCAAGGTAAACCACAAACATAATTTAGATTGAGACACCTTTGTCTTGTAGCAAAATTGTAGGTTCCATGGTTGTAAAACATCTTCTCACACATTTTCCATAGAAGTGAAGAAGTGTGGCATTTCGATGATGTTTGGTTTGTGGGTTAGTTGAATTGAAAAAAAAACATATTGTTAAAGTAGTACTTTTTATAAGTGAGGAAATATTTTTAGTAGTGTGGATTTGTAGGTCGATTGAATTAGGTAAATAATAGTCATATTAAAGTATATAGTTCAAGCAGTAAATAGTTCATATTAAAGTATATAATCATATTAAAGTATATAGTTCAAGTAGTATTTTTTATAAGTGATGAATTATCACTATTTTGATGATATATGGATTTGTGGGTTAAAAATATAGTTAAAAAAGTATATTTATAAGTGAGAAAATAACTTTAGAAATAAGAAATGATATTTTGATGTCGTGCGGATTTGTGTGTTGATTGAGTCGGGTCAATTATAGTTATATTAAAGTATATACAATTTACAATGTTGATACAAAGTTAGCACATAAGAACATTTTATTCGTTCGTTCATTCATCATTACTCAACTCTCTGAATTCTACTCTACTCACACACTAAACACCCTCAAGTAATCCCCCAGGCCTTCACTATGAGTTACAAGCTTATGGACTAACTACTATACCCTATTAGAACTCACAACAATGTTAGAAGACTCTTCCAAGCCATACTCTCGGCATGTCCTACTAACTATTACATCTTTTCATCCTCTCTTGTGAAACCGCCATGGTTCAAAATTATTATGAAACCCCGGCCAAAAATAACGCAATCCATTTATGTGCAATGTTGTGTTAAGAACCCCTTAAGGTCGAGAGGTCCATCTGGTCATCCAAATGTGTGGATGCATATGTTAAGGTGTTGATTCGAAAGTATTTGATCCATTATGGAGAATCATTTTTCTTTGATGGGTTTGACATACTTTAATGTAGTTTCATGTCCAACATTTATGATCAAATGTTAATCTCATCTTCTTATTGAGAAAATTTTCAAGTGGTACATATGAATCTATTTTTATTAGAGCACAAGGTACACATAACACCTTAGAAGATATATGTTTGGTATAAACATACATGGCTTGCAAATAGAGATCTACTTCATTGGAACAAAAGTAAGAATGATGTCAAAACTAGGGGATACCATACATTTATCTTTATTGTTCATGACATGGCTTGTAGGTTCTTGGAAAGCTAAGAAATATGTTTTTGAACATCACATAAGGATTGTTTCACTCGTGGATAACATCACATTTAAACCACTTAAGCGATGTATGAATGATGTAAATAGTGTTGTCTGATTACAAAATGTTGTGTGACATCAATATTAATTTTGTGGTTCTTAAAATTAATGTGAACCATTGGATATGCTTTAGAAGTGTTATGTACCTCTTTTTACTTGTCTTCATGTAGCTCTTCTAGATTGATTGACACATATTTTTGAGATCCTAGTATGATATTGCATTGTGCACATTGTAAAATTCATGGAAGGGTTCCAAGATATGTGAATGTACCTTAAGACTATCACCCACATGAATGCATAAAATTGTTCACTATAAGTGATGGAGAATAAGAGACATATATTTATCTAGGTAGAAAGATCACCCCTTTAGATTAATGCCTCTAGAAAAACAAACCATTCTTACAAAAGTAATTATCTCATACACATATCGACCTTGCACGCTATCCTTACATACTCTTATATAGATATGAAAGGATGTTGGAGTTAAGGTTTTGGGGAGTGGTTTACTTGCACTCAAAGTCTTGTTATTATTAGTAGAAGTCAATTACGTAATATTTAATTCATAATATTATTGAATAATATGTAATTGATAAGTGTGCACATAATAAGTGCATATCCATATAATTATAATTAACTACTACATTTGCATCTTAAATTATATAATAGTATGTGAGTATTCTATATACTAAAATACCCATTCAATATGTGATGACTTCCTTCACTCCCAAAATTTATCGAGATAAACAAATTTGTTAGGACACCTTTATCCTAAATCTTTTCTTTTATTCTGCCTGAAGGCATTTCAAGTTGAATTGAGGTTACCCTGTTTGCCGATAGAGATGGATGTCTCGCATTCGATTTGCGAGGACGTTTGACGATACCGACTAAAATCTTCATTGTCTATGTTATTTCTACCATAAGTGGAAGACCATCTTCCTTCGTAGATCCATGTCACTCCATCTCGTAGCTTGCACACATGACCATTTTCTAATATTTATTGATGACAAGGTTTAGATAAAAGATGGGGAGAGCACATGAACAACATTTTTATGAATTTCAATGCAAAGTTTTAAACATTTAACACAAGTGTTATGGGGATTCAATCCACACACCACCATCCAGATTGAACTCGGTGTCGAAAGAAACATGGTGATGTATGGAGACAACAACAAAACCATTTAACAAACTTTGATTATCCTTTGAACACTCTTATGATAAGGATGGATAGATCCTTGGATCTTGCCTTTCGGTTTTAGCATGCTATTTTTAATTAGTTATTGAATACATGATATGGATGAATATATCACTTTTCTACTGTGTGGTATGTTGTTTTGGTGATGGTCGATGGCTTTGTTTTCCTCAAATCTAACAAAAAGATGTCCTTCCCAATTTATGTGACACACAAAAATGTATTGCTTAAGTTTATGCTATTTATTTGATAATTTTGGCAACACGATTGTAGCTTAGATATCAAAGTGGGTATTTGTTCTGTAACAACACTTTCCCTTTGTTTTTTTAACAAGTCAACCACTTGCGAGTTGAAGTGTTAACTCTTATGATATGTTAACGATATTGTATAGCTGATTGTAACTAGCACACATAAATCTGGTGGGGCCCGCACTCTTCACCGATCAAAAAACATAATAAACCAATGTAAAACATTATTAATTTTCTGATTGGTGTAAAACGATGGCCCCACCAAGTTTATGCGTTCTAGTTAAGGATCGTCATATCGCGAGATACCCATGCAAAATTCTATAGATCTAACGAAGCATTGCGAGTGGGTTTGAACTTCAAACTGTTATATTTTTCTTATTTTTTAAATTTTAGACCCTTAAACATTAATTGCACTCAAGTGAATAATGTCAACAAGATTGAGGTAAAGTGGAGCATAGATAGTTGATATTATTTGGGTAGGAAAATATGGGTTTTGGAATAGGTTTGGGACATACACATATTTACTTCTCACATTTTGTTTCCAACTTTATATTCATGTCTTCATCTTTTCTAACAAATTTAACGTCCTTGATTAAAAATATTGACACTATATAATGTGAGTGAGATCATGATAATAAAGTGGAGCATCAATAGCAGGTATTATTTGTGTACAAAAATCTAAGCTATGAAGTAGGTACATTGGACATACAATAATTTAATCCCCACATTTTTCTTTCCAAATTTCAATTCATGTCTTAATCTTATCTACAAAATGGAACGTCATTTGATCGAAACCATTGACACTATAAAAATAACAAAGTCCATTGTCCCCATATTTTTGAAAATTTTCATTTCTTTTAGTTGTGTAAGGGACAAGTGTCCACACCCTAGAACTAACTCGACAAGTTAACAACACTTACTATGTGATCCCTCCATATGTTTACAATAAGATGCGAGACGGAGTTATTCTTAACTTCAATATTATTTTTGATTAAGTTGACTCATGTTACTCAATACTTATTTCATCATATATGGGCACTTTCCAGAAAGATTATCTCCTTGTTTTCTCCTCGATATGGGAAATTATTTAATCGACCTTCTAGATATATCCAAATTACAAATTCCAAATTCCAAATTACAAATTTGAGCTCTTTGTTGGCTAGATTAAAATTCCAAATAATGTTTTGTCTATGCTAAGGATTGGGCATTCGTTTAGGTTGTTATCCCATTTGTGATTATGTTTCATCCATTTGTTCTTACGTATGTGCAACTCTTCGTCTCTTAACTATTTTTCAAATAACACATTTATTCAATCATAATACTTACATCTAAAAAGAAAGTTATTATTTCGGCTATGATAATTTCACAAGAACAAAAACCTTAATTTTGAAATTATTTATGTTTTAATATTTATTTTATTAAATTTATATGTATTTATTTCATCAAATTTATTCTTAAATAAATAACATAATGATATATTTATTAAAGTTTTACACATATTGGCCCATCTGCAACAAATTTCTATGGGGGCTCGCACTTACATGTTCCCTAAGTGTTGTTCTCAGAAGAACATTTGTTCAAATTCATGTACATGAAAAGTTTAGTGTGTGTAGTAATGAAGCTCAACAATGTTAGTGAAGGACAAGACCCAACTAACCTTACGGTCTCCTCGCCTTCGATCCAATTGCTCTTTTTTATGCCGACATATAAAAGAGAGAGGTAAACCACAAACATAATTTAGATTGAGACACCTTTGTCTTGTAGCAAAATTGCAGGTAAGACATTTTCTTTACACATTTTCCATATAAGCGAAGTTTTTGAGCATTAGATTCGACTATAATATTTTCTTCTTCTCAAGATATGATTGGAACAAGTGAAGAAATATTTTTGGGAAATAGGTTCAATGACATTTTGATATTGTGTTGTCTGTGGGTTAGTTGAATTGGAAATAAACATATTGTTAAAAGTAGTACTTTTTACAAGTGAGGAAATATTTTTAGTAGTGTGGATTTATGGGTCGATTGAATCGGAGTAAATTATGGTTAAATTAGTATGTTTTATAAGTGATGAATTATCTTTATTTTGATGTTATATGGGTTTTGGGTTAAAAATGTAGTTATAAAAGTATATTTATAAGTGAGAATATATCTAGAAATAAGAAATGATATTTTGATGTTGTGTGGATTTGTGGTTGATTGAGTCAAGTAAATAATAGTTATATTAAATTATACATAATTTACAACGGTGATACAAAGTTAACATATAAGAACATTTTGTTCATTCATTCATCATTACTCAATTCTTTGAATTCTATTCTACTCACACACTAAATGCCCTCATGTAATCCCATGGGTCCTCACTATGAATTACAAGCTTATCAACTAACTATTATACCCTTTTAGAACTCACAACAATGTTTAAAGACTCTTGGAAACCATACTCTAGCATGTCCTATTGAAGGTTGCATCTTTTCATCCTCTCTTGTGAAATTGATATGATTCGAAATTGTTATGAAAACCTTGACAAAAATAATGCACCCCATTTATGGGAAATGTTGTGTTGCAAGAACCCCTTAAGGCTGAGAGGTCCAATTGGTCATCCAAATGTGTGGATGCATATGTTAAGGTGTTGGTTCAAAAGTATTTGATCCATTATGGAGAATCATTTTTCTCTCGATGGGTTTGACATACTTTAATGTAATTTCATGTCCAACATTTTTGATCAAATGTTAATCTCATCTTCTTATTTAATTTTTTTCCAAGTGGTACATATGATTCTATTTTTATAGAGCACAAGGTACAAGGAACACCTTCTAGAAGATATATGTTTAGCAAAAACATGTGGCTTGTAATAGAGCTATACTCCATTGGAACAAAAGTAAGAATGATGTCAAAACTAGGGGATACCGTACATTTGTCTTTATTGTTCATGACATGGCTTGTAGGCTCTTGGAACACTAGGAAAGATATTTTTGAACATCACGTAAGGATTTTTGCACTCGTGGATAACATCACATATAAACTACTTAACCGATGCATGAATGATGCAAGTAATGTTGTACAATTATAGAATGTTGTGCGGCATCAATATTTTGATATTATTTGGGTAGGAAAATATGAGTTGTGGAATAGGTGTGGGACATATACCTATTTCCTTCTCACATTTTATTTTCCAACCTCCCATTCATGTCTTCAATTTTTCTAACAAATTTAATGGTGTTCAATTAAAAAATATTGACACTAAATAATGTGAGTGAGATCATGACAATAAAATGGAGCATCGATAACAAATAGTATTTGTGTACAAAAATCCTAAAGCTATAAAACAAGTGTTGAACATACAAGAATTTAATTCCCACATTTAAGCCCCATATTTTTCTTTCCAAATTTCAATTCATTTCTTAATATTATCTAAAAATGGAACGTCGTTTAATCGAAAATGTTGACACTATAAAAAAATAAAATAAAAAATAGCAAAGTCCATTGTCCCCATATTTTTTAAATTTTTTTGTTTCTTTTCGATTGTGTAAGGAAAAATTGTTGCACCCAGGAACTAACAGACAAGTTAACAACAAAGTGACTCATTGATCCCTCCATATGTCTACATGAAGATGTAGTACGATGTTATTCTTAAGCTCAATATTATTTTTTATTAAGTCGAATCATGTTAATCAATACTCATTTCATCATATATGGGCACTGCCTCTGAAATATTCTCTCCTTGTTTTCTCCTCGATATGGAAAATATTTTAATCGACCTTCTAGATATATGTCAAAATATCTTTCAAAATCATGGCCTCTCAAAAATTAAAAAAATATAAAACTAGACCAACCTATCAAAGTTAATATATTAAAAAATGTTTTGGTTTTACCTACATTGGAAATAACTAACCCTCTATAAACCATGGAAAAAATCCCATATCTCTCTTAAATTATTTTAGAGAGCTTATCATTTAGGATATGAGGTCCTATGAAAGGTCTTGTGTTCCTCATTCGACCTTAGAATACACCTTTTGTTATCTTTCTTGACTCATTATCCTTCTCAGACCCTATAAAGTGAATGCCTCGTCTCTCCCATGCACTTTGCTTGGATTCGTTCTAGCATCAAATATTTTACTTTTAAGAGCACAATCAGTTCAATAAGGCTTCTCGTGACTTATTTATTAATTACGTCAAAGGTGTTCCCTAATTGGATCCAAGGTTAGTATGTTTGACATGTGGGTTAGAGTCTGGGAAGGATGAGATTGAATTTGGATGGACGTTGTCGATTACATTATAATACGCTTTGTCCATGTACTTTTTATTTGTCCCATTCAAGTATTTCTTGTCTTCTTTCATCCATGTATTTGTTTCCTTGTTGTGTTGATATGACCAACATTCTCGATGAACGATCTTGGATCTATAATGAGTCCAGATCGTGTGATTGAACATCGTATGATCAAAAACCTTCATCTTTATAAAAACTAAAAACATAGAAAATCCCATTTCCCCCTATTTTATCTATTTCTTTTTGTTGCACAAGTGAAGTCTTTAGTTGTCGATGCCTTGACATACAAGTCAACGATGTTGACTAGATGATCCCTTAAAATGGCATAAAATATGCATTACAATATGTTTTTATTAATGTCTATACTATATTTTTATTGGGTATACATTTTTATTTCATGGAATCCATCCCAAAATATTCTCCCCTTATTTTCTAATATGGAAAATATTTTAATGAGACCTTCTAGACATATGTCAAAATATATTCCCTTATTAAACTTTATTTTTTCTAAAATTAAACCAACCTATCAAAATTAAATTATAAAATAAGGCCCAAGAGAATGTGGATGTTACGGTCAATGACCCGAGTCTTTCCCCTTTAGGCATGGGTCATTACAATACCTCGATAGCCTACAAAGAACTCAAATTTGGAATTTGGATAGACATTTCAAGATTGTTTTGCCTCATCTAATAGGTCTATGCATTATGAGAACAACTATGATTTTTTGTGGGAGTGTTGGCGATCTCATTCAATGCATCCCATGGATATATTAATTAGGATCCTCCAACTGTCTATATTGATGGTGATTTCATATCGCCAAGAGACATCAATGAGATTGGCTCACTGTTGCTTTTACTTTTTCCATATCTTTTCTAAATAAAGTGAGTTTCAATGGGTTTGGAAAGGGAATGACTATATGCATGGCCTATAGGGCCAAATTGGTCATGTAGAAGCCCTATTGGGAAACCATATGTGATGAGAAATATATAGTTTATGTCATTAAAAGATCCATTAAAGATAACATGGATATTATATCTTTGTTGATTGGTGGACCTGATCAAATTTTTGTTATGATAAAAAAATCCTTGGTAGCATTTGGGGCCATGGAAAAGGGTATATTGGTTTATGCGTATTCTTGTAATAAGGGAAAATTTTCAACTTCTATTCCAAACAACATGTTGTAACTAACTCCTGTTAGTGCAAGCAATATCAACAAATACTTTCCATCTCTTATCAAGATGGCAAATGGTGAGTCGTAAAAAGATCATCTCTTTATAGAGGAGTTGAGATTGAAAATTTTCCTTTGGAGTAAGATTTCTGCCGCACCTA
Organism: Taxus wallichiana var. yunnanensis; assembly: GCA_018340775.1. Lineage (NCBI taxonomy): Eukaryota > Viridiplantae > Streptophyta > Pinopsida > Cupressales > Taxaceae > Taxus > Taxus wallichiana. The sequence continues at coordinate 567,332,814 of CM031242.1, read as the reverse complement.
AGGAATCAACCTACACATATTTAAAGGAAAAATTATTTCATTTTCTCTTGATTCCAAGTCATCAAAAACATTAAGGTTGGTGAAGGAATTCGGAGGAGCAAGAATGTTTTTTTCCAATGATTAATTTGGTGATGCTCAAGATCAACCCATTAAGAAATTTTATTTGTTGATGAAAAACATTAATTTTTTAGGGAGGATAAAAGATGAAAGCATATGTTAATAGACATGTGATGACAATAAAAAGAATCAATCCCATATGCATGACAGTGGTTTGTAAAACAACGGTTGTGATCATGTCCATGTTTTCTTCCTGATTTTGAGTCAAGCATTTCTACATATTTACATGGAAGAAACTGTATAGGTGAGATGCACCCACCAAAATATAACACATAAAGTACATATCGTTGATGATTGTGGTTGACTTCGTAAATGGTCATTGATTGAAGAAATCTTAGCCATCTATTTATATATTGTGGCGGTTGATTGTTTTGTCATTTGTTTGATGTTGTTGATTGAAGACATCTTGATCATCTATTTGTGTGATGTCGTGGATGTCTAATCTATCATTTGTGTGGGTGAAGTGGTTGTTGTCTACTCTATGGTATAACTATTTTCCTTATCGTATAAAATCCTCATTGACCTAAACCTCACAATGCATGCATTATAGAGGGTTTTAGGCCCTAGAAGATGTGTCTTCCATTGAGGTGTTTGTTCACTCATGTAGTGCATGCACTTACTTGACTATTATACATGTTCCACTCTCCTTTCCTTGATAATTTTATCCTACAAACCACAATCATAATATTCATAAAATCACTCGTAACACCTCCTTTCTCTTGACTTCTTTATGCATGTGTGTTATGGCACCATAGAATCCTTTTAGATAAGAGATGTTGATCCATGTACCTCACACATTCTATGTGGTCCTTTTCATTGGTACTATTACAGAGTCTATGAAAAAACACGAGTCTAAAAATCCCTTGAATGAACATACATGAAATTTGAAAGCCGAGTTAAAATAAAACACATTAAAATAGAAAAAGTATTTTAGACATTCTTTGCACGTCACCAATTAAGCTTTATTATCTAGTGGTCCCCACCGAGAACTCATTTTCTTTCATAGTAGATAGACTTTTCCTAATAAGAACTTGAAAAAATTGGATCTTCTTCTGTTGTTGCAGACACCAAATTAAAGGAAGAATCTCTGACCCATCAATTTATTTCTCCTCTCTTTATCCCCTTATACATCGCCTATCTTCCTCCTTCAATGTTTCTCTCCCTCAAGTTAAACTTCTTAAGAAAATTCCTTCAACGCGTTTCCATCACACATATGACATGTGATTGCTAGTATTAGATGTTATTAATAAAATTTTGGATACATATGCTTTGTAATGTATCCTATCAAATAATAGTAATTGTCCTACATATAAACAAATTAGTAGTTGTCTTGAATAAGTTTAGTTTAAATAAAGAGCATGTGCAAGAAAAAAGGTATCCATCGGATATTATGTATACTGAGAATCTCTCCAAGGATGTTTCCCACTCAAAGAGGCTAAAAGGAGGTTTTTCCCCCTCAAAGTTACCTACAATATTTAATTATAAGATTATGTCATTTATTTCTTTTATTATTTTGTTAATCCCCATAGATTATTTCAATTTTAGTTATTTTTTGATAATTAGGTTTATAAAAAGGGGTATTAGAACTATTTCTAGGTTCATGTTTTTGTAATAACATTAGGGTAACAATATTACGGCACTAAGTGTTTACCCCAAATTTGCCAGTTTATTGCAAGCTTACTAAAATGTTTCACCTTTTGCATTACTTCTCTTTTTTGGAGTATGTTGTCTAAAATACCCTATGACTATTTTAACAAATTGCGAGAAAGAGTTTTGGACTAAGAATATTTTTAAAGATTTGGCGGGACTTTTACGTTAATTTGTAGTCTACATGTGCAAACTTGCAAGTTGGGCCCCGAACCTTGATGGAAATCCTAATTAGACTCGGGGAGTTATCAAACACTTAGTCATTTTCCTAGAATTTGCAAATGTGCAAATTGCCCTTGAAACTCCACCACCCATCGCCACATGGCGTCCATGTGGGGACATGAAACCAAATGTAGAGTGGAAGTTTACATTTGCACTGATTTTACAAATATGTGATGTCCGTCCCCACTCCCGAAACCCATCTTTCCTTGTGGATCGATGACATCCAAGCAAGTCTACACGTCGCATGCAATTTTAAACCATTCCCGACTCGATGACTATAATCAAAGGCTTAAACCATGCAACCAATCACCATATGCCACATGTCGTAATATCAAGGGTCAAAAGTGAACACATGGTAGCATTCCGGTCTTCCTTAATGCATTGCATTGGTATAATCCAAGCTCATGGAATGGGCAAGATTTAATAAATTTTGGGTCCACGACGGGTCAAGGTAGGTCAAAAGGTAATCAATAGACAATATGAGAAGAACATTTAGGCATATGCACATGTGGCAAGGGAAATCCCAATGATAAATGAAATGCTACTAAGTGTCAATAATGTGTTCCTCCCCACCTACAAAACTTCAAATAGCCATAAATTTTGCTCCCGAGATCCAAATATTACAAAATTGGTCTTGTTGGAAAGGTATCCACAAGACCTTCAATTTGAAATCATTGAATTTAGATTTTGGAAAGTTTTGGTAGTAAAAATAAAGTAAAATAGTTAGGGCTATTAATGTGCGATTAGACACGGCTAAACCACCCAAATTGGTGAAGTGTGGTGTCATTTCTTTCTCCTACAAGAAAAGCTGTCATGAAGGGAATGGTCTTATAGGGGTGTCCATAATTGTTTTTAGAGAATTAAGATTTTTGTTGGTGGTTGGAGCTTGAAATATGGATTTTCCTTTCTTTTCCTTCTCTCTCTCTCTCTGTCTCTCTCTTTCATTTTTCTATATATTGTAAAATGATGCTCATTTGAAAATATTGGACGCCCTCGAAATTTAATGGCATTATTTAGAGTGCTATCTTGAGTGTTTTTTGAGTTGCGGGACTCAAATTTAGATCTCTATAATGTGTTTTTGCTATCTCCCTTCATTATAATGGATTTTGCATCTTCTTAAGCAATAAAATTCATCTTTTGTGGCTATTATCTACCCTATCTTATGTTATATTACATTTTCTTTCCTTTTCATTCATTTGTAGGTATGTTGTGTATATTTCCCCACCTTGTAGGGTTTATTTTTGTTGTTTTTACATTGAAAATAAAAGGTAAGGTGTTGTTTTGATATGTGGCACTCAAGTCTACCATCTTCATCATCATTTCCTTCCATCTTTCCCTCATTGATAGTGTCTTTACCCCTTTTTCTGGTTCTATCACCTCTATTAGCTTAGGATTTCCCTTTCATGCATCTCCTTCTAACCCCTTATACCTCAAATTATTAGATTAGGATTAGATAATTGAATTTCCAAAGCTATAGGATTAGTTTTAACATTATGATAGTTATAGGAACCAAAATTATCTAGAGTTTGATCTCAATTTTGTAAAACCCACATTGCAAATATCATCCCATGTTTCCCTAAAATCCTCGGGTTTTCTATAACTCAAGGAATGGTGCAAGTTTAAGCTCCAACAATTTTGGCACACCCGATGGGACCTTGTAGATTAATCTTTATTATTGTTGGGTTTTAGTGTGTTACTTAGTGATTTGAGCCTTTGGAGGCATCTTTCAACACATCTAGTGGCTGCAACTTTTAAATCTACTAGTTTTAGAAATTAAAGTACCCCCTTCCATGAGAAGAATATAAACTAAATCAATTGCATCAAACAATGAACCTTTTTAATATTTGCGGTTGTCACTAAGGAGAAGAAGAATAGGCAAAACAATGTAAATATCCCCATCACCTCAAAATAGAAATATTTCTACTCCTCCTCTTTGTAGGCCCTTCTTGTTGTCCTCTAGGGTTTTAAGACCTGTTCCATTTATGGCACAACAGATAAATCTCCCTCTTTCCAAATTCAATGGTGGTATTCCTCTAATACTTAATGCCCAATATGATATTGATGTCTTCCTTTAAAAGTATTGCCTCCTTCATTGGTGAAAATTCTACCACTGGTCGATTATATTCAAGATTTTGTAAGTTTCTATCCAATTCATTTAGTTACAAAAGATGATGTTGGAGTTAGGATTATTTCTTCTTCATTCAAAGGTCAATAACTTTAATGGTATAAAATTTTAAGTCCTACTTCCAGTCATATTTAAGATGAGCTTGGTACAACTATTTGCTAAAAATTTAAGGAAAAAAACAAAAACATATCCTTTCTCGAGAAGCTCCAAAAATAAAAAGGGATCCCAATGAGCTTATGGCTGATTTCAATTTTAGATTTTAGAAGACATGAAAAAATTCTAGTTCTCTTGAGAACAACTCCACAAGGTTCTTTCCTTTCCTTCTTAAGAGCTTTGAATTCTGATATTGTTGTAATGATTCAATCTATGGGTTTTGTCCAATTACCTGATGCATATCCAATAACCATTAGGGCTGAAAATTGTTTGATACAATATGGAAAAATAGCCCCTAGATTACCTATGCCTTTTTTCCTTGAATTTACTCAAGCTACTCAACCTTCCATTACTCCAATTCCTGAGAAAAATTCCCAATCTGCTTCCTCCACTTCACATCCTCCCTAAAATCAAAAGGATGATGATGAAATGAAGGCCTTGATTAGGAATTTATCAAACAAATTTATATCCCTGGAAAAACAACAAGCCCAATATTACTAAAATTATTCAGTCGTAATCAAGGACAACCTTCAAACCAAGGATTTAATCAAGGTTATTATCCCTATAGAGACCAATATCCAAATCAAAGATATGGAAAAAATCAACATAGTGACGGATGACAAGGTAAAAATCCACACCTTCCTCTACGAAAGTTTCTCTTACCCAGTCACTTTTGCTGCTTTAGCTCAAGTAAAGAACTTGTTCCAGTGCAAAATAATGTGATACAAGAAACAAAGTGGTGTTATCCATGCAATCAACCACATAACCAGTATAATTTTGAAAATGTATTACAAGTTCATCCTTGTATGGTTTAAAATTTTCCAATCAACAAGAGCCATTTATTAAAAAAACCAATTCTAATTCGGAAGAAGCTCAAGAATCTAGCCCCGAGAATAATCTTATGTTTTTGGATCTCACAAGTTTTATGTAATGAATCAAGTTATGAGAAGTTATAATAGACCTCACACTCATGTTGTTGATAATAATGATTAACTAAAATGTGGAATTTATTCTAATTCTATAGTTAATCTAATATAAAGAACAATAGTAAATAAAAATATAAGCCTAAAGGAAATGACCCAAGTAATCTAAGCTATGAAAATATAAAACCCTAAAGTACAAGAAGAGTTAGAAAGATCTTAGCTAATTCGATGATGTCTTGGGATAGTGTCACATAATAAACTGGATGAATCGAATGCAGGAATGAACACACAAAAGCTCTATAAAATATAGATATGGAATAATAGGCTAGGATCGGGGCACTGAAGCGGTACAAGGGCACGTGTGGGCACTAGTCTGAGATATGGGCACCCTGGTCTATGAAAAATTTCTGCAAACCTCCTCTGAGGTGTCACTAGATATTTTCCTACCTTCGCTTCCTATTGCACTAGATTTGCTGGACCGCACAATATGTCACTGGAAATCAATGATGAAGGAAAGACCTACAAAACCCTAAGACAAGTATCAAACCCTTAAAAATAAATATGCATATGAAGGGGTTGGACTATCCTCATGGCCACAATGGTGGACTTACTAATTGAGCGCTACACTACATCTTAGACCCAATGTAGTTTTTGTGTGTGTGTGTGTGTGTGTGTGTGTGTGTGTGTGTGTGTGTGTGTGTGTGTGTGTGTGTGTGTGCAATCATGCCTTAGGTGTTCTTGTGCAGTCACACTTTGTGAAAGTAACAAGAAATAACTATGTGTAGAAATGTAATAAAATGGTGGATGGAATAGAATAAACTTCCCTCCTATGTAGTGTGATGCAAATGAACCAACCTTGTGCCTTGTGATGGAGCTAGATGGATGAAAATGGATCCTTTGATGGATGCAACCTTAGGTGATGATAGTAGTGCTTAGTGTTTAGTCCCTCATTATAGTTTCATAAATTTATATTTATACAATTCTCTTATTCTAATTTTGTAATTAACTCAAAAGGTCAACCAATAAAAAGATAGAAAACTCAAATAGCTAGAAAGTTCCCAAAAAGTGGTGTGAAAGTGTAAAAAGGCTTAGGGTTACTGAATGTGACCAGGGCACATGTGGCGCCCTAGTATGGGGTCGAGTGCCTAGTCGGAGGTAGAATGGCACAAAATTAAAAAAATAGATTGGGAAAGTATGTCTTTGAAGGTCGATAGTGGCAATATAATGCAAAGTAAAATGGTCAAGGACATGGGTTAGTAATTTCTTTACTAAAAGACCATATGAATAGTAGTATGAGTTAGGACTAAATAATTCCTAGTGTGTGATTTTGTGTCCGCATTTTCCCCAATTTTATGTTGGCGAGTAGAATGCTTGGTAACATAAAGTAGATAGAGATGCATACTTGATATCCATGTAGAGTGATGTAAAAAGTGTTTTGAAGGACTAGACAAAGCATGGAGTGACAAAAAGATGGAGTGTGGAGACTAAATATGTAAAAGAGAAAAAAGTGATGAGAGTGAACCTAGGGCGGAAATGCGTGTTTGTATGCCGATGTGTGTGATGTACCTACATGTTAGTATGAGGTGTGTGCTGCCACAAAATGTTGTCATCATCGTTGTTGACGTTTTGTTTTTTTGTTGTTGTTGTTTGATTGATTGCTTCTCATATGGTTGGACCTATAAGGAGAAGACAATCAAGTAGTCAAATACACATGTATATATGTGTAAAAATGCATGTATATAGTAATGAAAATACTGAAATGGAAATATGAAAAGTGTAAAAGGAACATGCACACTGATCCATGATGAGAGAAAAGGGTGAAGAAAGGATATCATGTACTATGAGTTTTTGGGTGATCTCATGCCACCCTGGCCGAATAAGTGTAGGGAGAAAGCTGCATTATTCTCCAACCTATAACTATTTCCCTGAAGATGTGTATGAACAGATCTCTGTACTGCCTAGTTTTTTGGGTGATCTAACCCCACTGGATGGAGTAGTGTAGATAAGAAGTTTGTTGTATCCTCTAACCTATAATTGCTCCCCATAATTCTAAGGACAACCATGTCATGTAAAATTTGTTGTGTGTAAGGTTCATAGACTAGTTTGAACCCACTTATTGTATAACCCACAATGTCAAGGATGGAAATTGAATTGAATTGTACCAGTAGAAAGCATTGTGTAGTATGTAAAACCCCAAATGATGCCCCCTCTTTGGGGATGTATGCAACATCACCGATATAAGATTACAACCCCAAAGAGGACCAATGACATGAATTGTTCCTTGCAGGGGAAGGGAATGCGTTTGGTAGAAACCAAGGTGCACACAAACAAGTGGCTAGAAATAAGTGTTAGTATGAACAAACATGCATGTAAAATAAAAGTGTATGCTATGTAAACAATGTGTAAGCTAGAATGCAAGTAAACATGCAAGAAAGCAATATAGACCACCAATGCGGGTTGCAAACATGGGACATCACTCACGGTGTCGCAAGACACTCAAGGCCATAATGGCCACATACAATAAAGAAGTGTGCACACTAAACAAAGGGCAAAGCCCGCACAACAATAACAACCAAAGCAAGCAAGTGCAAACAACATATAGCCATGGAAGTAAGTAATCATGAAAAACAATGCTGCACATGAAGCACTTGTCAGCATGTTAGAAAGATAACTAGTATGTTAAAAAAGCATGTATAAGAGAGTAATGAAAAGTGTTAAGTACAAAATGAAACAATAACACCTGGAAGAGATGAATGTGGATGCCCCAAACAACCATTATAGGCATGGTAGAAGGTGAGCATCCATGCTGCGTGTAAAGACACTGTATCTGCAATCACAAATAGAGAAATATGTGAACACACATGTGTGTATGGTAAAGAATGACATACAATATACCTATCTAGCATGTGTAATAAGTGACCATATACAAGAAAAAGTAAGAAAGAGTAAAAGAAACCAAGATATGTAACATGCTATGGATAGATGGAATGGAATGCAAGATGGATGATAGGATCCATGTGCCCCCAAGTGAATGGAATTTTATGAAGTGAGGTTCATTTAGCATTTACCCTCACTAGTCAATAAAAACAACAAATGAGAGTTCATCATCGGAAATGGTCGAATCATGTGTGTCGCATGTCTAACGCGTTGTGATAAGTGTGTATGTGTAGTGATGATATGTGGCCTAATGAAGTAGTTTGTGATGGTGTATCATGAAGCGTATATCACGATGAGATGAATAGAGGGAGTGGTGATGTAGCCTAAAGCATGTACCACTACAAGATGAAGGAAATAGGTGACCATTTAGCCTATAGCATGTGTCACTACCCTAGTATTGTTGCATGCGAGAAGGTTAAATTATGAGCATATGTGTATGATAAGGTCCATTTGATTTGTAAACCCTCGTAGTTGAGTATGGACCGAGGAACTAGAGTGCATCATAGGGTAGTGAGTGTAGTATGTAGAAGAATATGTAGTATGTGTGATGATAAGAGATGACCATACGATGTGGAAGATGTATAAAATGCAATGTATAGTGTGTAATGCAAGATGTGTAGATAGCCTAATAGTGTGAAGTGTGCCCTATGTAGTATGTAGGATGAGGAGTATGTAATGCTAGACTCGTAAACAATAGGAGTGTGACACATATGTTATGAATACTAGTATGATGTGTAGAATGCGTATGATGTGTAGATGTAGAAATGTCAAAATGATATAGACTAAATATAGAGTGTATGATGTAATATGAAATACATATGATGCGATATGTATGAAGATTCACAATGTGTAGTATCTATTGTGCAGTGTGTGGGGTTCATGTGTAGTATGCCCTCAATAGTCAAGTATGAACCGAAGCACAAGAGTGTGTCATTGGGAAATGATTGAGTGTGTTAGATGAATTGATAAAGCGCATGATTAGAGGTTCTTATAGAAAAATCCTCAATAGTCATGTAAGAACTGTAAGAAAACAAGTGCATCAGCTGGGGGTAAGGTCATAGTAATCACCTACCAAAGACTAAGGAAACATGAAGTGGTGGAAGCATGTGGCATGAAAGTAAGGTGAGCATATGAACCAAATTGGATATCATGTGGAGGACCGATGGGATGGGCGAATGCGGAGGGATGTGGAAACTGATGTAAATCAATAACATTATGTGTTGGATGATATGGATGAAGTGTATGTGGTGGTGTAATGATGGATGGATGTTGTGGAGAACGTGCATGACTGACAACCTATGGCAATGGAGAAGAACTAAATGATATAACATGAGTAGTAGGGAGTGGAATATCCATAATATGTGATGAGAGAAGGTAATGTACTAGATCAATAACTTTATAGCACAAGAGTATGAATGAAGCACATGTATCATATTGGAAGCATTGCTTGAGAGAAATAATTAGACCATGGAAAACAATTAATTACTTATCAAGATCAATAGGTTGAAATACTAACTGGTGCATACAAGCATTGAATTGTAAGATTTAATCCTTGATAGGTTCGGATGTGCCCTGATGTAAAGTAGGTATATGATCATAAGTAACTCTAGGGCCATTGTTGACGATAAAATGATGGAGGAAGCTGTCCTCCATATCACAATAAGTACTAATATATCCACATGGAAGATGAGTGTACCATTGTAAAGCATCATCTATAAGACCATGTCTAAAGGCCTTGAGTAATAATCTATTAATTAGAATAAGAAACCATAGCCATGTGGTAATATTGGATATGTAAGTGAGGGCCACCAGTACCATCAAAGCATGTGAATGTAGGCATGATAAAGTCTTTAGAAAATGCAAAATTATGAATCTTCTTAGGAATAGGGTTACCATGTAATGAATTGTTGTCAATAGAAGCATAGTAAGCCCTAATTTCTAAAGTGAGAGATTAAACCTGAGATTGTAATTGACCTATGACATGCATGAGAGATATGATATCCTATGAAGGAATAGTAGAAGATGGCAATAATGTATTGAGTGGTTGTAACTTGCCATTGTGAGTGATCATAGGAATATCAAGAGAAGATAAAGGAGATTTTGATGCTAAAGGAACACTAGGAGTGGGTGTCGAAGAAGCTATAGTAGATGATATAGATGGAATATCCATAGCAGTGGTAGGACTAGCATCGAAAAAGTCCCTATAAGGTGATGGAGAAAAATGATAGGATAAGATACACTAATAGGTGTAGATGATGTGATAAAAGGAGATGAAATGGTAGGAGAAGAATAATAAATAGATAGAGATGACTCATGCGCTATGTATTATCCAAATAACTCTCCTAGTTATTTGGACAACTTATTCACATTTTGGCTCTGAAATATTCATTGCAAGTTGTGCATACCTCAGTTATCTCCTTGGAATAATCACTTGGTCATTGTTTCCTCATGCGCCCTTATGCACTTCCCCTTCCTCTCCTTCCATTTTATTTTTCATCTTTGTTCCACTCTTCCTCGCGCACACACACCTCGCGCATTCACCTTCTTCCCAAAGTGAGCTTATTTATCTTGTGCACGTGTCTTCCACTTGCTTCAATTAGCTAAGCCTATGGCCCTCTCGCATGCCTCACACATTACCTTATAATAGTTTCACCTTGACCATATGTTTCCCACTCATTAGTTTTCCCCATTTCCTCCGCATGCAATGCGATTACATACACCTTGCTTTTGTCTATCTTCGGTGTGTCATTCTTTCATGCCCATACTTTTTCACCCTCCTCTCCGCCATTCTATGCCATATCATTCTCTAAAATTTTTTGAGTGTGTATCATGTAAACAATCAAAGTTCTCTAGCTGGGAATCAAATATTTGAAAAACATTAGTGAGTGACACATGGCAGAAACAACAAAACACTTTTGCACGATTGGCCATCTTTTTCACCAATCAACGTGTGCCACATGTCTTATATGCGTAGATGGCTATGAAAATATTCTGGAAACCATATCTTTTGCTACAGATCTTTGATTGGTGCATGCCTAGTCTCAATCTATAGCTACTGACATAGACTACAGTGCCAGATATTCAAATTCAAATTCTTGGTGGATATAGTAGGTGAGAAATGGGAAAACATCAATCTAGGATTTGATGAGCGGATCGATTGCTATAACCACCCAATTTGATTTGATCCACCTTCCTTCCTTCTCTAACATGCTAGATAAACTTGGGAAAAATATTTGACCAATTTATAGGAGGATTTGTAGGAATTGAATGCTTCTTGTTGGCCGTTGTATTTCAAAATCAGGTTTTTTTCTCCTTCTCTTCTTCTTCCATGGATTCATTTATAAATGTAAGAGCTGGGCTCATTTTTAATGTTGGAAACTTTGGATCCTTACACATTTTTCTAGGGACTTCACATTTCTATATTATGAGTCATAGACTTCTATATCTAGCTCGTGCATGTGGATATAGGCCTCTTTCACCATTGTAACAATTCTATGCATTTCTAGAAGTAATGGAAACATCATTTTGTGACTATTATCTATCTTAAGCATGTTTGTATTCTTTCTTCTTGCCTTTATTTTACCTTATGTGCTTGCTATGTCACTCTATGTCCCTTGCAGCTCCATTTTTAGTTGTGTTTCATGAAACTGTCAGTAAAATTTTTATAGTTGTATTATGCATGCCTAGCCATCTTTCATGCATTTTCCTTTCATTTTCACTCAGAACAAATGGTGTTCATCCCTCTTTTTCTGGTGCTATCACCTTCCTTAGATTAGTTTTCCTTTATGTTATCCTTCTATCCTGGTCCCTTGACATTGTTAGTTTAGTTTTCCATTTCAAAATTAGGAGTAGTGGTAGTAGTAGAAATAAATAGAGGAACCAACCTTCTCTGGAGATCCGTCTCAAGTGCACAAGGTCCCACAACTTAGAGATAGTTCCATTGTTGTCTCAAATAACTCAATACTTCTAGATCCGAGACACGGGTGCATGTTTGAATGACCAATAGTTTCTGGCACACCTAGTGGGACAAGCAATGAAAGCTTAAATTTCCTATTGTTAAGATATGGTGTGTGGAATTAGTATTTATAGCCTTAGAAGTTCTCTCAAACACATCCGATGACTCCCAACATTTTTAGATCTTTGTTTTATAGCCCCGAGCACCTTTTATGTGAAGAGTGCATACGAGAAAGAGTGCTACTATCGAAGGATCCTTTGAGTATCTCAAGATTTCACCAAGAAACGCATGCAACAGATCTTCCATGCGTAATCCCCATCTCCAAAGATGCCGCATGCACTCTATTCCTCGTCAAAGAAGAAAAGTGCAACCCTACCATGGTGCTTCAACCTCCCCTTCCCACAAGGAACTTTTCTAGCTTCATTGGTAGAATCCCAATCAATCTCAATGAACATCATGATATGCCGATAGCTATGCTCAAGAGTATTCCATACTTCATGGGAAAGAATTGAGTCACCCTATTAAACACATTCAAGATGTGGCCAATGTGTGCTCTATCTATCTGATTACTCATGATGATGTTGCTATCAAGTTGCTTATAGCCTCTTTCAAAGGAAAAGTGCTTCAATGGTACCGAGGCTTGAGACCTGTGTCTATTACTACTTGGGATGAGCTTAGGATGACTCTATGCAATTAATTTGAAGATAAATTAGACCATCTATCACTGGTGTAGAAGCTAACTACAAGGAATCACATGTTTAACAAGAAAATGACTCATTTCAACATCATATTCTAGAATACTTGAGATAAAATTCCTCAAGTGGTGAGGCCTATAGCCTAGCATGTTCTCTTGTATTATCTAAGGGCCTTGAATAGTGAAATTTCAGTTATGATTCAATCCACGGGAGGTAGAAATTTACCTACTGCATACAACATTTCTATAAGGGCAAAATACGGTCTCATTTAACTAGGTAAGTTAGTACCTAGGCCTCCTACGCCATTGTTCCCAGAGATGTCTCAAGTGCCCTAACCTTTTGTTTCCCTTGTTCTAGTGTAGAGCACATAACCTGTTGCATCTACATCCTAATCTCCCACGTAACATAAAGAAGATGAAGAGTTAAAGGCCCTAATTAGAAACTTGTCCAACAAGGTCATATCATTGGAGAAATAGTAGGCACAAGCCTACAAAGGTAATTATAGTCGGTGCAAATGCAAAGCAATCAACCTTGGCAGAATCAATATGAAAATCAAAGTGATACGGAAAAAATAACATAATGATAGATGAAATGCTAATGTGCACTTGCCTTTGCAAGTTATTCCTCCTACAACACCTCTTCCAGTGCCCAACAAAAGCGTGAATTTGTTCCGATTCGAAACAACATGGTGCACGAATCGAGTGGTGCTTTCCTTACAATATGCCTCATAGTTAATATCTTTACATCAATACTACATGCATAGGCCTACATGATGTAAAATGCTTCTAACTCGTGAGCATTATATCAGTATAAGTGAGCTTGAGAGCCAAAAAAAGCCATAGGATCCTCTCGAGGACAACTTGATATTATTTGGTGCCAAGTATTTTTGTGCAATCAATCAAGTTCTGAGATGATGTAAGTAGACAGACAGTGTGCCTAGGTTGTAGAAAACACAAGGTATAAAAGGAGAATGCTCAAATATGGCGTGCAAGTTTCAAATCCAGCAACACAAGCATATCCTCAAAATCAAAAGGAAGCATCTAGAGCATCCAACAATAAAAATGCTCAAGTTCCTACACACGAGGACCCACGTAAAGCTCTTCCTAAAGTGGCGCATGCCCCTCCTTTGGTAGGTCAAGCCTCTATGCTAGCTAAGGTTCCTGCCTCTGTGCCTGAATAACCAAGAAAAGATGTTTTTGTTCCTCAAATGCACAAGTCAGTGGGTCTTCCATTCAACATTGTGGATCAGATGAAAAATACAAACATAAATGTCACAATGTGGGATACACTCACTATTCCATCTCAGTGTGACTTGTTTCATAAAGCTCGCTCAACCCCGCACACCGACCCAAGTATACATAAGCCATATTCTTCTATCAAAAAATTCCAAGAAGAGAAGAAGAAAGTAAGTAAAGTTGTTAAAACCCCACCCTTCTATATGTCTTTAATCATAGGAAAACATCTTGTCCATAACTACATGATTAACTCAGTGCTAGTACTTCTGTCATACCTAAGAAAATTGCTGATGTATTAGGTCTTAAGTATAGCCCCTTGACAAAATGAATCCTGTGAATTGATGGTTCAATTGTCACTACTCTGGGAATAATCAAGGATCTTGAGTTAACTATCCATGCATGTCCAAGTCGATGATAAATCAAGATGTGTCAATCATTGATCTGCCCCCTTTGTTTTCTTTATGTTTATCAAGATATTTTACTGCTAAAGTGGGTGGTTACTTGTCTTCTAATTGGACCCATATGTTACTCAAGATAAGGTATGGTACCCGGTTTACCATACAAGCTGAACCAATATTTTCCTATCATGTAGAGTCATATGTCCCATCCCCTCTCCAAGCCAATTGTTTAATCCAAGAAGAACAAGCTTTAGTTTCTGAAGAGAAACCTCTTCCATCTTCTATTCCTGATCTAGTACTTGATGAGTGGGCAGAGAGGCACCATAAATTTGACCCATATGTTGAAGAGATGGAAGCTTATGAAATTGGGCTTGGTACATACTGCATTCTTGAAGAAGAAGCTACACTGTCATGAGTGCTCAAGAAAATTGAAGAGAACCTTGGTCTATGGAAGTTATAATTTGATGGATCCAGAAGTAAAAATGGCACGGGAGTAGGAATTGTTCTCATTTCCCCTAAGGATGAGAAATTCTTCTTTTGTGCATAGTTCACTATTCATATGGTCTAACAATGTGGCAAAGTATGAAACACTAGTGCATGGTCTCATTATTGCTGAAAATAAAAAAATCAAGGCACTGCAGATCTTTGGGGACATGGAATTCATTATCCATCAAGTCACCAAAAAGTGTGTGGTGAAGAATAAGATTCTTAAATATTATAAACACAGATTCTAGGATCCTCTTGAGAGATTTTATGCTCTAAATTTATAGGTGGTTCCACACAAAATGAATAAGGAGGTGACTAGATGGCTGCACTTGGTTCGCAATTCTCTCATGCCGAGGAATTTTCCAAAGGAAACAATGAGCACATCAAGATGGTAATCAGACCATCTATCCCAAATAACAACACCAGCTAGCAAGTGTTTGAAATTAACATACAAATCATCTAATTTAACCGTAATGACACCGAGTTCTCATCAAGCATACAAGTTGACTTGCATGATAATTACGGTGACCAAGTGATATAATTGAAGACAATAAAAAAGTTACCCGATGGGCTGGCCACCTTAGAACAAATGTTTAGCCCTGATGATGAGTTCAAGGGTGAAGAAAAGTATATGCGTGCAACGCAAGAAGACTACTCCCTAGTCACTATTGCATGTGGAAAGGAGTTGTTGCTCAAGTAAATCTTATGCGCATGATGAAAAACATGCCTTCATAGCTCTCTACAAAAAATACAGTGATATCTTCTCATGGGAGTATGAAGACCTCAAAGGTTTTGATCCAAGTATTTCTCAACACTCCATTGACCTTGATCCTGGTATTAAGCCAATCAGACAAAAGTAGTGGCCAATCAATCCAAAGATAGAGCCCCTCATGAGGAAGGAGTTATCCAAACTCATTGAGGCCAAGATAATATTTTTGATCAATTACTCTACCCGGGTCACGAATCTAGTTTTAGTGTACAAGAATGGTGAAATTAGACTTTGTGTTGATTTTAGAGATTTTAATAAGGCATCTCTAAAGTATCATTATCCTGTTCCTTCTATGGAAGCAGATTCTACTGATCGTGGCGGTGCATAAAGATTCTCAATGTTGGATGGATACTCTAGCTTTAATCAGATCCTAGTCAAGGAAGAGGATCAATTCAAAATGACGTTTACAACCAAATGGGGAAATATGCATATCGAAGATGCCCTTGATCGTCAAACATAGATGTAACATTTCATCGTGCCATGGATGTTGCATTCAAAGGCTATATCAATGAATTCATCTTGGTTTACCTTGATGATATCACAATATTCTCAAAGGAAAGCACAGATCATATGACATACATGGAGAAAGTATTTGAGAGATGAAAAAATATGGGGTATCTCTCAACCCCCAAAAATGTAATTTTGTGGTGGCACAAGGTAAGATTATGGGCCATGTAGTTTCAAAGGATGGCATAAAAATTGATCCCGAACGCGTGTCGACCATCTTGGCCCTCTCCCTTCCGGTGCACAAGAAATCCTTACAGTCCTTCCTTGGAAAAATCAACTTTGTTAGGTGCTTTATTCCTAACTTTGGAGGACTGGTAAGGCCAATCACCCTCATGCTCAAGAAAGACATAGTGTTCGAGATGGATAATAGAAGGAAAGGTAAGATTCAACAAGATCAAGAAAGAAATTGCTTGTGTGCTAACACTCATCAACCCGGATTATTCAAAGAATTTCATCCTTTACTCTTATGACACTGATGTAAATGTGGATGTTGTCCTAACACAAGAAAATGAATAAGGGTTGGAGCAACTAGTAGCTTTCTTTAGTTAGATCCCGAAGGATTATGAATTAAAATATAGTCACATGGAGAAGAAGGTCTATGCCACTATGTGTATGCTCAATAAGTTCAAAAGTATGCTTGCCACAAATCATATCAATGTGTTAGTCTCCCACTCCTCTATTAGAGACTTCATCATGGAAGTAGAAATTAGCAAGAAGAGAGCGCAATGGGTGACTGAAATCATGGAGTATGATGTGACTATCAAAGCCAAAAATCTAGTAAGAGGTAGCATGGTCTACAAGTATCTTGATGAGGATATAAAAATGAGAATGATACTTCATTATTTCTTGATGAGGACCTCTTGTAGGTAAAACTTGAATAAAATACATATCCTGATGTGCATAACTGGATGAAGGACATGATCACATTCCTTTCGAGGGCATATACCCTCCTAGCTTAAATAAGGAAAAGAGAAGACATCTGAGGTTACAATCTATTCCTTATGTTTTGATTGATGGACTTCTCTTCAAGAAGAATCTTGATGGCATGCTGTTAAGGTGTATCAATGACACACAAACTAAAAAAGAGTTAGCAGAATTTCATGATGGATTCTCTGGTGGACACTTCTTTGCCAAGACTATATCAATGAAGATTGTGATGACATGTATCTTTTGGCCTACTCTATTTTAAGATGCACACAAATGGGTCACAAAGTGAAAAGAATGTGCTTATTTTATAGGAAATAAGAAATTAATAGCGCTTACCCTCCAACCAATCCAAGTGGATTGACCTTTTGCATAATGGGGTCTGAACTTCATAGGCATGATCAATCCTCCTTCAAGCGCAGGATACAAGTGGGTGCTGACAGCTAGGGACTACTTTACTAGATGGACAGAAGCTGTCGCACTCAAGGAATTAACTAATTTAGTCATCCTTTACTTTATTGAGGGTATAGTCACAAGGTTTGGCATTCCTTAAAACGTTATCTCCGATAATGCAAAATCCTTCCTTAGCACTAAAATCATCGATTGGGCTCTAAATCTAGGAATCTATCTCGAATACTTCTTCCAACTACTACCCTCAAGGAAATGGTTTGATAGAGTTAACAAACAAGAACCTTATTAGAATCATAAAGTGCATGATGAACATCAGCCAAAACAATGGCATGCAAAGGTCATGCGCGCGCTCTAGGAAGATGGAATCATAGTTAAAATTGAAATAAGAAATTTTCCTTACAAGATTTCCTATGGCAAGGAGGCCACTCTTACTTTCACACTTGAGTTAAACTCATTAGCACTTTGTCAACAACTAGAATTTGAAGGCGTGGACCAGAGAGAAATCATAATGGGAGAGATGATTAATCTTGAAGAATCAAGGAAATCTTCCATGATCAAGCTAGAATAACGTCAACAAGTAACAAAGAAGTGGTTTGAAAGAAAGGCTAGGCCTCAAGCTTTCAAAATTGGGGACTTGGTCTTGAAATGGGATGCTGACAAAGCTAAACCAGGGCATCATTCAAAGTTTTATGCACTTTTGAGTGGCCCATACATCATTAGTTCATGCAAGGAGGCTAAATTTTTTGAGTTGACTCATCCAGTGGAAGCACGCTGCAAATCCTTGTAAATGGGAACTATATCAAACCCTTTCATTAAGTTTGCCACATCATTTTGTATATATTAGAGTAGTTTTAATTCCTCCAAGTGTGTTGTGTGCACATTATTTACTTGTACATTGTTCTTTCTTCTTGCTTTCTTCTTACGCGCACTCTCCTTTTTCTTCCAAGATGCTAGACTTATTTCAATAGTTTTCAATAGTTTTGTAGGATTCGAGAATAGAGCTATGAAATTATTCAAGTGATTACAAAGGGTATTTTTCCTTTTAAAGTCGAGGATTAAAATTTCATGATTACACAATGTAACCCATGCCCAATGGATTCTACAAGCTACTAATCTCCTTCATATAGCAGGTAGATGGCCCCGAAAGTCACCAAAACTGTTATCCAAATAAATCTCTCAGTTATTTGGACAACTTATTCACATTCTAGATTTGAAATCTTCATTGCAAGTTGCACACACCTTAGTTGTCTCCTTGGCACATTCACTTGGTCATTATTTCCTGCGCACCCTTGTGCACTTCCCCTTCTTCCCCTTCCATTTTCCTTTTCCTCTTTGTTCCACTCTTCCCTTGTGCACACCTTTTGCGCATTAACCTTCTTCGCAACAATTATTTATCCTACACGCACACACCTTACACTTTCTTTAATCACCGAGTCCATGGCCCTCTCGCACACACCACACATTACCTTGTAATAGTTTCCCCTTGACCATACATTTAACACTCATCGCTTTTCCCCATTTCCTTCGTGCATGATGTGATTATGAGTGCCTTATTTTTTTTTTTCTTCCATACCTCATTCTTCCACATGCATACTTTTGTGCCCTCCTCTATGCCGTTCTATGCCACATCATTCTCTGATAAACTTGAGTGTGTATCATGTAACCAATCAAAGTGCACTAGCTGGGCATCAAATATTTGCAACAAATCAATGAGTGACACGTGGTAGAAATGAGAAAACCCATCACAGCTTGGTAATTTTTTCATCAATCAAAGCATGCACCATGTGTCTTATGTGCGTAGACAGCTTTGATAATATTCTAATAGCCATATCTTTTTCTATAGAGCTCTGATAGGAGTGTGCCTAGTCTCAAGCGATGGCTACTAATGTAGACTACATTGCTAGATATTCAAATTCAAATTCTTGGTGGATCTAGTAGGTGAGAAATGGGAAAATGTCAATCTGGGCATTGATGAGCAGATCTGATTGCTCTAACCACCCGATTTGATCTAATCCACCTTCCTTCCTTCTCTAACATGCTGCATAGACTAGGGAAATGCATTTGATAGATTTGTAGGCATTAAATGCTTCTTATTGGTGGTTGTATTTCAAAATCAGGTTTTCTTTTCCCTCCTTCTCTTCTTCTTCCATGGATTCATCTATAAATGTAAGAGCTAGGCTCATTGTTAATGTTGGAAACTTTGGATCCTTATGTGTTTTACTAAGGACTTCATATTTCTTTATTCTGAGTCATAGACCTCTATATCTGGCTTGTGCATATGGATATATGCCTCTTCACCATTGTAACAGTTTTGTGCATTTTTGGAAGTAACGGAAGCATCGTTTTGTGACTATTCTTTATCCTAAACATGTTTGCATTCTTTCCTTTATTTTACATTACGTGTTTTTATGTCACTCTATGTCCCTTATAGATCCATTTTTAGTTGTGTTCCATGAAACTAATGTGGTAAATGTGTTTTAGTTGTGTTACGTGTGCCCAACCTTCTTTCATGGATTTTCCTTTCATTTTTTTCTCGTAATGATGGTATTCATCCCTATTTTTCTCTGCTATCTCCTCTTAGATTAGTTTTCCTTTCTGTTATCCTTCTATCCTGATCCATTAGCATTCTTAGTTTAGTTTTCCTTTTAGTATTAAGAGTAGTGGTAGTAGTAGAAATAGATAGAGGAACCAACCTTCTCCAGAGATCCATCTCAAGCGTGTAAGGTCCCACAACTTGGAGATGGTTCCATTGTTGTCTCAAATAGCTTGGTCCTTCCAAATCCGAGACATGGGTGCACATTTGGATGACCAACACTATGCTAGATTCAACTTCAGGATAAAGTGGCAATAGTGATTCACACTCGAAGAATGGAAAGTAAGAGAATCATGGGTATCAATTGCATCTTCAACATCTCCTAAAGAATCAGATATGAGAATGCCATTAAGCATACTATTGATAGGATCATCAACATAATATGAAGGTGTATGAGAACTAGTATGTGATGAATGCTTTGAGAGGAAATATCGAAAGTAGGAGAACAATGAGATGGAAATATAACGGTGGTTTGATGAGAAGAAGAATCAAGACGAGATCTATTTTCAAGACCTAACATGTAATTAATAAGATAATCATTTATAATTTCCTTAGAAAGATCAACATGGGGATCATGAGTATCCATATAACATGGTGTACAACAAGTGAAGGCTATTAGATCCAAAACAATACTAATGCCAATGGGGGAATCTTCAAAACTAGTAGGCATATATTGTTGACCATCTAAGAGTTATTGTTGAATATCGTCTAACATAGTAGGATTATAATAGAGAGTTGTGAGCTTAATGACAAAGACCTCATCATAAATAGGATTAGCGCTAAAATGATACATTATGGGCTAAGAAGAAGATGAAATATCCTTAGCCATTAGGGTTTGAAGTGGATCCTAGGGAAAAAATGTTCTAAAGTACGGTTTTACAAAATGAATAACTAAAATGTGGAATTTATTCTAATTCTCTAGTTAATCTAATATAAAGAACAACAATAAATAACAGATATAAGCCTAAAGGAAATGACCCAAACAATCTAAGCTATGAAAATATAAAACCCTAAAGTGTGATAAGAGTTAGAAAGAGATTAACCGATTCGAAGATGTCTTGCTACATTGTCACGAGAATAAACTGGATGAACCAAATGTAGGATCAAAAAGATATAAGCTCCATAAAAATAGATTTGGAATAGTAGGTTGTCTTGGGGCATCCGGAGATGTACAGGGGCACTTGTGGGTGCATTAGTATGAGATATGGGCACCTGGTCTTTGAAAAAGGTCTACAAACCTCATCTAAGGTGTCACTATATATTATTTCGACTTCGCTTCCTATCACACTAGCTTTACTGGAATGCGCAATATGTTGCTTTGGAAATTAGTGATGAACTAAAGACCCAGTAAAACACTAAGACAAGTATCAAACCCATAAAAAGAAATATGCATATGAAGGGGTTAGACTGTCCTTAACCACCACAATGGTGGAATTACTAACTGAGTAACACACTACATCTTAGACCCGATGTAGTTCTATGTGTGTATGTGTGTAATCATGCCTTAGGTGATCTTGTGCAGTCACACTTTGTGAAAGTAAAAAGAAATAACTATGTGTAGAAATGTAATAAAATGGTGGATGGAATAGAATAAAATTCCCTCCTATGTAGTGTGATGCAGATGAACCAGCCTTGTGCCTTGTGATGGAGCTAGATGGATGCAAATGGAGCCTTTGATGGATGTAACCTTAGGTGATGATAGTAGTGCTTAGTGCTTGGTCCCTCATTATGGTCTCATAACTTTATATTTATATGGTTCTCTTGTTCTAATTTCATAATTAACTCGAAAAGGCTAACCACTAAAAATATAGAAAGCTCAAATGACTAGAAAGTGCCCAAAAAGTGGCGGGAAAGTGTAAAAAGGCTCAGGGTGCCCCAAACGGAACTAAGGCACTCGAAACTAGGGCACTTGGGGTGCCCCAGTACGGGGTTGGGCACCCCATTCAGAGGTAGAATGGCATAAAATGAAAAAATAGACTGGGAAAGTATTTTTGAAGTTTAGAAGTGGCAACGAAAAGCAAAGTAAAATGACAAAAGGATATGGGTTAATTAGTACTTTCTTTTTGAAAAATGATATGAATAGTAGTATGAAACCAGGATCGAACAATGCTTTAAGTGTGTGATTTTTTGTCTACAAATACAACGTCTAAAAATAAGTATTGGATACTCAACCTTCACCTTTTCCCGAGCTTAAGATAATTCTCTCCACAAGGAAAAGGAAGTTAGGGTATATTCGAGTAACAGTAGATTTCCTATTGTTTCTAGAAGAACTATTTTGAAAAAATAGGTTGCTCCCTAACCAAAGGCACCTATTCCAATATTGGAACAATCATGAAAATATAACACTATACCTCAAATGCACAAATCCATTGGCCTTATTTTCAACATTGTTGAGAAAATGAAGAAGAAAAACGTGAATGTGACGATGTGGGATGCCCGCTATTCCATCACAAAGAGATATCCTACATGAAGCTCTCAAGAAGATTCCTCAAGCTGACCCAAATATTAAAAGAACTCATCATGTAGTCCACTTATGCGAGGAAAAGGAATAACAAGTAAGAAAAGTTAAGAAAACCCAACCCTTTTATATGTATTTGATTCTAGGTAAACGCTGTGTTCATTATCATATGATTAAATCGGGGGCTAGTACTATAAAGGTTTTCTACAAATTGATGGTTCAACTGTCAACATCCTAGGAGTGATTAAAGATCTTGAGTTAACCCTACATGCTTATCCAAGTCTAACCATAACCCAATATGTCTCATCATTGACCTACCTCCCCTTTTTTTTTTTTTTCTATTTTCCTATCAAGAGATTTTACTACTGAAGTAGGTGGTTATTTGTATTCGAGATGGAACTCCTATGCTCTTAAGAACTAGATATGGTAGCAAATTTACCATCTAAGCTGAGCTAATATTTTCTCATCATATTGAGTCTTATGACCTTTCTTCTCCCCAATCAAATTGTATTATACATGAAGATCATGAGCATGAGTCATTTTTAGAAGAGAAACCTATCCCTATTTCAATTCCTAATATTTTATTAGATGAATGGACCAAGGAACACTATGTGTTTGATCCTTATAAAATAATTGTAGAAATTGGGTTGGGCTCATACTACATTCATGAAGAAGAATTTACTTTCCCCATGATACTTAAGCAAGAAGATCATGCTTCAGGATTATGGAATATGTTCTATTACGGTTATAAGAGAAAAAATGATTTGGGAAAGTGTTGTATTAATTTATCCAATAAACAAGAAATTCTTCTTTTCTCATAAGTTGCACTTTGCATGTTCAAGCAACATAATAGAATATGAGGCATTGGTACATGGTCTTATACTTGCTGAAAATAGACAAATCAAGGCTTTACAAATATTTGGGGATACTAAATTGGTCATACACCAAGTAAGAGGGAAACATGCTACTAAAAATAAGCTTATGAAATATTATAAGCATAAATTTTGTGATATCTTGGAGAGATTTAATGTTGTTGATATGCAAGTGGTGCCAAGGAAATTGAACAAAGAAGCAGACTAGATGACATCCATTAGGTCACAATTTTCACTAGATGAGGACTAGATTCAAGGTAATCAACAAAATTTTAAGTTGGTGGTTAGGCCATCAATTCTAGACAATTAAGTCAGCTGGAAGGAATTTGAGAATGATGAAAAATTATGCGCTTTATCGAGAATGAAGCTAAATTTTCCTCAAACATGTAATCGATTATCATGAAATTTATGGTGACCAACTCAATTAATTAAGAACAAATACGTTTCCTAAAGGTTTGGTCACTCTTGAGCACATTTTTAGTCCTGATGATTAATTCTGAGGGGAAGAGAAGAACATAATAACAAGGAAAAAATCATTGTCAACTAGTCAATTGCGAAAAGGAAAGGAGCTACTGCTTGGAAAGGTATGTAATGAATATGAAAAACAAGATTTTATCTCCTTGTGTCGAGATTTTAATGAAGTTTTCTCATGGGACTATGAAGAAGATCTTAGGGCTCTTTACCCTAACATTTCCCAACATACCATAGATCTTGATCCTAATACCAAGTCAATTATACAAAAGAAAAGACCTTCCAACCCCAAGATATAGCCCTTCATGAGGAAGGAATTATCCAAGCTAAGTGAGGAAAAATAACATTTCTTATTAAAAATTATACATAGGCAAAAAAATCTTGTTCCAGTAAGGAAAAAGAATAGAGAAATTAGAATTTATGTGGACTTAAAGGATTTGAACAAATATTCCTTAAAATATCATTATCCTTTACCTTATATGAAACAAATTTTGCAAACAATTACAGGAGATGAAAGGTTTTCTATGCTTGATGGCTACTCAGGTTTCAATCAGATCAAGGTCAAAGAAGAAGATCAATTCAAAACTACATTTACAACCAAGTGGGGGAACATATGCATATTAGAAGATGCCCTTTGGTTTATCAAATGTAGGTGCCACATTTCAAAGAGAAATGAATATTTATTTTAAAGGGTATATCAATAAATTCATCCTTTTCTACCTGTATGATATCACTATTTTCTTAAAAGAGAGTGAAGATCATATCAGTCATCTCGAGAAAGTATTTGAGAGATATAGGGAATTTGGGGTGTCTCTTAACCCCAAGAAGTGTAACTTTATAGTTCCTAGGGGCAAATTTTGGGGAAAACTATTTCAAAGGATGTTATTTCTATTTATCCATAAATAATATCACCCATTTTGTCTCACTCCTCACCAAATCATAAGAAGGATTTGCAATCATTCCTTGGAAAAATTAATTTTCTTAGGAAGTTTATTCTTAGCTTTGTAGGATTGGTCAGACCTATCACTCTAATGCTCAAGAAAGATTTAGTGTTTAAATGGATAGTGAAGGAAAAAAAGTTTTATCTTAGATGTTTCTTTAAAAATGACGAAACAGATAGGCAAACATTGCAGAGAGGAATACCTATTGAAATCTTTGGTTGATAGGTTGTTGCGCACGTATGAATTTTGAATCCACAAAATTTTGTGAGAGATTCCTTTTGGCTAGGAGGAACTACCTAAAATGGAACACAAGACCACCAGAAAGAGTTAAACAATAAATGTAGTGAACGCTAGCATGTGCTAGATCCAGAAGTGTGATACTTCCTAGATGGCTATCAGTCCCCTGTTTAAAAAATTTAATGTTGGTAATAAAGTAAATCCTATTGTAGTTAAAATGATTTAGGTATCTCATTTAAAACACAATAAGAAAGATCTAATCTAACAAGCTAGGTTAAAATAAGATCCAAAGGTCAAGTAACTAGTTTTGGGTCTCTGCAAGTCTAATAGAGGTCTTAAGTAGGTCACAGGTGATTAAGGGTGATGTGGGAATAGGTAGGTAGGTTATTTTTAGGTATTGGTAAATACAGAGACCGATGCCGGTTAAGGGTGACCGACGCCGGTTTGGGAGAACCAGTGCTAGTTATTGTGGGATACTGGGAATGTCACAGAATGAGCTTTAGATCTCCCTTATGATTGCACCAAGGACTAGGCTGGTTAGAATGAGGTATTAAGTTGTTTGGATGGGATTTGGAAGTGAGGTTTTATAGGGATATGGAGGGGTGAGTATTAATGGAGGTCAATGGGTGGCTGGGAGAACAAAGGATGAAAATACAATGATGAAATGAGTGAACCAGAGGAGTAAAATGTTCTACTTACTTGGAATTTGGCTCTGGATGTCTGTGAGTGAGGAATGAAGGTGTTGATAAGAGGTTGAATGCTGCAGAGGCTCACCAAACATTGGGGAGCTCTTGCATGGGCTACATGTGCTCTCCTTCTTGCCTGATTGGATCAAATCTATGTGTTGGGGTGAGTGTTGGATGGTTGCTGGGTGAATGTTGGATGTCTATGTAAGAGAAAATGTGATCTCCTTCTTTGCATGTGTATTCTCCTAAAACTTGTTCTCAAAAGATGTGATATCTCTCAAGAATCTGCCAACCTCAAAAATAAGGTTGTTTTGGGGGTTAAAAGGTGACCGACGGTGGTTCCGCTTAACCGGTGGTGGTTAAGGGTAACCAATGCATGGTTAGGGTGGGATTTCCTAGGTTTACTAAACTAGGTAGATCCCCTTGATTTTTGGGATCTCATGTGTTGGGCCCCTGGGATTAGGATGGAAGCTTCTTTTAAGCATGTGGGAATGTGGTTAGAGGGAATGTAGGCATTGATTTTTAGGGTTTGGGTAAGTCTTAGTTAGTTATGGAAACTTACTAAGAATAGGTCTTAGGGTGAGGTGGCTTGATGAGGTGTCTAGGTGAGGTGGATATGTGGGCATTATCCCAATTAGGAGATTTAAATAATAAATATGGTGAGGATAATGAATTAATTTAATTTAAATAATTAAATTAATATTATAGTGGGGTGAAGGGGGCCATGGCTAGGTGAATGTGATGAAAGTGTTTATTTGTCGAGGGACCAAAGGGGAGTGTGACCTAATTTTGGTGTCTACATTTTGCCCCTTTTTTGTTGTGTAGCTTGTATTGGTAAGTGACAATGACAAAAATAAGATGTGGTTGCCCCATGTGTGGGTGGAGGTGATCCCCCTCAAACCAGGAATTGACAAGGCATAAGGTAGAATCAATGAGTGGTTTGATAAAAGGTAAATGTGATGAAAAGGAAGGTGGGTAATAGGGAAAAAGGAGCAAGGTCTACTTAGGTAATCTAGGTAATGGGTCAGGGTCAAAGGTAGTAATAAATCAACACACACACATGTATAAAACGCAAAACACGCTACCAAAGTTGAAGAGAGGAAAACTCTACATTGTCTAAGGTCGATAGGTTTATCCAAACAAGGTTGAAGTGATTTCCAGTATCCAAGGTATAGGATATGGTCAGAAACACAACGCAGGTCAAGGTGCAGGAATGTTTAGGTGTGTTTCGGTACACCAAAGGTAGGGTCAGGATAAATGGTCATGGAAAGAGGTAAGGTAAGGTCATTAGGTCAATCAACACAGGTAACAGTGTTGCAAGGTATAGCAAACACATGAGGTCAAAGGTCACTAGCGATGTTCCAGTCCAAGAATCTAGGTCACAACATGAGTAGGGCCAAGGTATGGGTAAAATAATGAGTCCCCAAAGGAGGATGAGGTTAGGTAGTAAATGATGAGGTCAGGAGGGTGAGGTAAATGGTTTGGGTAAAGGGGGTGGGGTAAATGGTCATGGTAAAGGTTAGGTGTGTAGAAAAAAAAAAAAGAGTGATGGGCAAGGTAATAGGTAAAATTTAGGGCAATGTGTAAGAGAGGGTGACTGATGCCGGTCAAGGGTAACCGATATTAGTAGAGTGTAACCAATCATGGTAAGGTAGGGCACAAGACCGATGTTGGTGAAGGAAAAATAGGCATCAATTAGGTCGGGTTTATTATAAAAACAAAAATCTATGTTTTTTGTTATTCATTCATTTCTAAAGTGAATTGAGAAAATGACAGAGAGAGAGAGAGAAAAGGGAAAAGTGTCTGGATGGAATGGAGAGTTGAGTTGGTGAGCTAAACAAGGGGTGATTGGTTGTTGAGAGGTGGGTCCATGGGATCGGTGTGTGTGATTTGATTGGTTGGAGTCGCGGGTAGCGATTTGGTGATGGCAAAGGCGGAGAGGGATCGGGTGGGCCACCGGTGTAGTGGCCAGACATGCCACCATGATGATGGTAGCATGATGAGGTAAGCATCCAACTCTTGTTGTGTTTTGTTAGATAGATTAGGTGATTTGGAAAATTGGGTTTTTGTTTTTGTTTTGGGTGGGGAAAATAAAATTTGGAAATGGGAGGGTAAATTGGGTAAAATAGAGAGGAGAGAGATAAGTGGGAGAAGAGGGGAGGGGATGAGGTGTAGGGGTTGTAGGTGATGTTGGGTGGGTAGAAGTGTAGGGGTGGTAATTTTGTGAGAAGGGAGGGTTTGGGGGTCATGGATTTCACCACGACAGTGACCGACGTACCGGCTCGGGCCGGGTTTAGCGGGCGGTCAGAGGGTTAAACCGGTATCGGTCACGAAATGAGTGACTGATGTCAGTTTAGGGGTGACCTGGGGTTGGTTAGAGAGAACCAACACTAGTTGGGTTTTGGAGAGCAAGGGGCCAAAAGTGCCATAAGTTGGGTGGTTGAGATGGGTAGGGGAAAATAGGGTGTGGGAAAATGATAGTGGGTGAGTATGGGTATGATAAATGTAGATTAATTTTTGTTTGTATTAGATGCAGGGGAGAGATCAGCTACGCATGCGAGATAGGGTTCCACCCCTGCTCATGATGGTTCATGGCACAACGACCCCGAGGAGTTGTGGCATGTGGAGGAGGTGGGCCTGAGTGGGGTCCGATGCTACCGCATGTAGTCCAAGTAGCCTGAGTTTGATGGTCGCTCTCATCGATAGATGGGATTCCATGACCAACATGTTCCACCTACCGATGGGTGAGATTATAGTCACCCTAGAGGATGTGTTTAGGATTCTGTGGCTACCCATATTGGGTACACAGGTCTATTCGATCTCCTCCGAGGCCTCGGAGGAGTTGATGTTGATGGTGTTTGGAGAGGGGATGGCCGAGCTGACATTCCATAGTGCTAACTTGAGCTATGGAGAGATGTACCTAGCCCATCCGAGAGGAGACGAGGCTAGTAGTTCTATTGATGGAGGAAGTGTGTGATGCTTTACACTGCCAGATGCAGAGGGTGGGCATTTTCCCCGATCGTTGATGGGGGTACTCCATGACATGATGATAGATCAGACCTAATTTTCCTGGGTGCCAGCATTCCTGGTGTAGCTTATATAGAGAGTTGTGGGCATATGGCGTCTGTGTAGGTTCAACCTGTGTTGTACCTTTTCTACTTCATTGTTGGGCATATGAGCACATTGTCTGTGTGCATCCAATAGGTATGCCCCAGGCCGATGCCTTTCCTCCAAGATTTGTATGAGTGGGGTATAGGCGATGGGTGCCTACTATTAGAGAGTGGAGATCAGATAGGCCCACACATGATGTGGCCTATTACAGTGATTTATTGGAGGGGTTGTCTAGGGTGGACATCATTGGAGGCCATATGTGGGCTTCCCATCATATAGGCATATGCGTGATGAGCTAGATGGGCTCTAGCTACTGAGATGGATACAAGGGTCCTATGTGCCAGGGAGCACGAGATGATCCCAATTGACAGAGTTAGGCTATAGTTTGGGCTACTACAAGACATACCTCCACCCTTCCCTTACAATACAGAGAGAGATGACATGGAGAGGCCCTTACCTCTACCATAGCCGACAAGTGCCCACAGGGTAGGAGGAGCAGGAAGTAGACCAGTGGATTGATGATGCTGGGGTCATAGAAAGATATAGATAGTGGTGGGTGGCTCATTTACGAGCCACACCACCCAGGCCAAAGGGCCAGATCTAGCCACCATCACGGTGCAGAGGGACTGCCCTATAGGGGTAGGTGGTGATGTTGATTACCCAGTTGGGTATGGTGTAGACATAGCTTTCTAGCTTAGAGGTGGAGGTGGCTGAGTTACATGTACAGGTGGTCAGTCTTCAGGCCCAGATGGCCTAGGTGGGGATGGAGATGGAGATGGAGATGATGGTCAGGTGGCTACCCTACAGGCACAGGTGAAAAGGTTACAGGCCATTGGCCACAACACACACACATATTGGGGCTTTATAGGCCCTAATATAGCACAAGGGTAGGGGCCGATGGCACCACCACAGGCACCGGGACAGGGTCCCAGTTCACAGGTAGGGGCGGGACAAGGTCCCACAGGATAGGTATAGGGCCGAGGCCTATGGGGCCACCACAGACCGTGCCCATATCTAGGTTGGGATGCCCTAGGTGAGGCTAGATACTACCAGGATCAGTTGATGGTGGCCGGGATAGAATTTCTATCCTATGGAGAGTACAGGCACAACAGCCTCGAGTGAGAGGATGAGATCCCACACTCACATAGTGTAGAGAGCACAGGGGGCCATCAAGCTCCGAGACAGGATCAGGAGAGGCCACCAGCTCATGAGACCAGCTCCAGGTGATGCGCCAAAGTAGGACCCAACCACCACCTATGATGGGTGGGGAGATGTTAGCAGGTCACCAGATAGGGGATGAGGAGGTGGAGGGGACATGTGATACCGATATGGAGGATGTCCACCGAGAGGGTGCCTAATATATGGCTCCCGATTTTTGACATAGTTTTGAGTTTTGATATATACCGGCTCTGCGTGCCGAGAGATTGTTATAGAGGATATATTTTTGATCACATACTAGCCTGCATGCCAAAGAGAGTGAGGATGTAC
The DNA here is from genome assembly GCA_018340775.1 of Taxus wallichiana var. yunnanensis. Classification (NCBI taxonomy): domain Eukaryota; kingdom Viridiplantae; phylum Streptophyta; class Pinopsida; order Cupressales; family Taxaceae; genus Taxus; species Taxus wallichiana. Next base: position 567,302,453 of record CM031242.1, on the reverse strand, counting down.
AAGAGATTTTTGTATATTTTGAGCATATACCAGCCTGTGTGCCAAAGAGATTTTGTATTATTTTATTATTTTATTGTATATGAGACCAGGCCTGCATGCCGATGACATTTTGTATTGAGTATCACCTACATGTGTGCCGATGATTTTTTGAGATAGACATGATGGGATATTCATGCATATTGTATTGAGACACACATATTTATTTATATGATGAGATACATGAGATGCTTGATTTGTTGGTGTTTTGATGAGAATTTTAATTTTTGTTGTGATATGGATGGAAACTAGGTGAGTTAGGCATGATGGAGTCAGGTCTTAGGCATGGATTGAGTCAAGTTTAGGCATGGATCAAGTCAGTTAGGTTTAGGCATGGATCGAGTTAGGCATGTTTCGAGTCAAGTTAGGTTTAGGCATGGATGAGTCAGGTTTAGGCATGGTCAGTCAAGTAGGCAGTTTAGGCATGGTTTAGGCATGGCATGTGTGTTTAAATTAGTTGAAGTTTTGATTCATTAATTTGTACAATGAATGATGATATGGGTCATGTTGAAGATGTTTTATAATATATGCATGATGATAATAGAGAAATGGAAGTCATAATAAATGAATGTTGTGATGATGATAAAAATGTTAAACAACTTGTTGTTTGTTTGGTTTAATTTCCAATTCTATGATATAAAAAGGAAACTACGTAGGGGAAAAATGTGATTTAAGAAGATGAAAGATGAATTGGTTAGGGTAGAGAGTGGTCGAGCTAACCCCAAGGGCCCCATGCCCTCGGAGTGTTGCCTACATAGTCCTAGCAAAAAGGACCTCAGGCCGATGTAGTTCTCCCATAAGCTAGGGAAGAATATGAGGAGGTATGAAAATGAGTTGGTAGGTTTTAGGCATGTTTTGGGTTTAGGTATATTAGGTGTGGGTGGGTTATAGGAAAATTATGGTATAGGTGATGTCAATTGTGTGACAAAAGAAGAAGATTACCCCAAAGGTACGCATCGAGGACCAAGTCCTGTATAAGGTAATCAAAATGTAAATAAAGATGGTTAAAAGATACGAGGGGGCAATAAAGCCACCTGATTGGTTAGGATCATACCGAGTAGATCATACCTTGGAGGAGGTGATGAACATGAGTCCCTAAAGGCATTGCATGATTGATTGTTCTAAGGGTGAAAATTAGTCACATGATCACCAAATGTCATGGTTCCCAAGAGGTCCCTTGAGGTAGTAGGAAATGGGAGTGTGAATGGTGAGAGGGGTGAAAGGTGGGTAATTTTTATATGATATGTGGTAGCATGCTCTTTGGGCAAGAGATCCGAGGTCACAATGGGAAAGTCCATGACTAAAAGTCTTTTATTTTGACTTGTATTTGAGATAGACTGATCGATGTGGGAAGTCTATATGGGATGATGAAATTAACTCCTTGAGGTCTTCGTGAAGTGATGATCGATGGGAAGCTTCAATTTCTCTCTTTTTTTTTTTGAAAGAGCTTTACATAGTTGTCCTTCGAGGGAGCAGTCTATTTATAAGATGATTCCGAGAGGAAGATGTCCTTTTGAGGGAGTCATCTTTTTATTAGAAGTTTGACTCAAGGAGTTGGGTCCCAGTGAGGGTTTTTAAGTCATGGACAAGACCAAGGTGAAGAATAGGATTCTTGTTTAGAAAGCAGGGTGAAATGACCATGGGATCTCATCTAAAGGAAGATGAAAAGTATCCATGAGAATCATGCTATGTGTGTACCGTGGTACATATATTCAAGAGAAGATAACAAGTGATGGGTACTCACATGATTCTTGTTTAATCATTGGTGAGGTGTAAGAAGTGGATAGTGCTCAAGGGATGAGCATGGAAAGAGGAAAAAAGTGATGTAGGACTAAAATTCAACAATAGAATGGTCAAAGATGCAAGGCATTAAGGGGCTCAGTTTGGGTTTACCATCGAGTGAAGATAAATGATAAGCACCTGATCCATAAGTATGAGTTCACGATGTATGGTCCAAGCCAATTAGGAGAAAATTTTCCCCGTTTACTTTTTTCTGCTTTGGTTACATGTTGATTTTCTTTTAGGACAAGGTCACCGACTTGGAAGGTTCATTCATGGACATGTTTGTCATAGGCATGTTTGATACATTTTTGGTAAACTTGAAGGTGGTCAAGAGTGTTAAGATGACGTTCATCTAATAACTCAAGTTGTGCTAAATGGTCTTGATGAAAGTCATCATCATTGAGCATGTCATGGAGAGAAATGTGGAGTGAGGGAATCTAGACTTTGAGAGGTAGAATAGCCTCTCATACCATAGACTAGAGAAAATGGTGTAGCAAAGTGGAAGTGTGGATACTAGTGTGGTATGCCCATAGGGAAAAAGGAATGTGCGTATGCCAATCCTTCCCAGTATCATTAACCACTTTCATGAGAATTTTGTTTAAGGTTTTGTTAGTAGATTTGTCTTAGCCATTAGTTTGTGGGTAATAAGGTGATGAGAAACTTAGTTGAATGTCGAAGGCATCACAAAGTTTTTTGTAATGTTTTGTTTTTGAATTGTTTTCCATTGTTAGTGATGAGGTGATGAGGAACACCAAAGTGAAAAATGATGTGGTGATTGATGAACTCACATATTTTCAGCTTTTGTGGAGATGAGTGGTATGGCTTCAACCCATTTTGTGTAGTATTGGTAGTGGTAATGATCCATTGATGTCATTGGGAAGAATGGGGTTGATCTCTCGACAAGATCCAAACCCCATTGAGAGAAGGGCCAAAGGTCATGGGCAACCTGTAAGGTGTGACTGGGTGTATGATGAAGGTTGGCATGTTGTTGGAATTTTACACAATGTTTGACGTAGTCACAACAATCATGGTTAAGGGTCGGCCAAGTAATAGCCTAGGTGAAGAATACACTTAGCAATAACAAGGCCACTGAAGTGACCTCCACATATGCCATCATGAACTTCCTTAATGGTATAAGGAATTTTAGAACTGTGAGGCATCGTAAGAGAATACCATCAAAGCCATGCTTATAGAGAAGGCCCCCATGATGACGTAATGAGAGACCTTTTTAAGGAAGGCACGTTGTCCATTATGGGTGAGATCAGGAGGTAAGATGGAGAGAGAAAGATAGTCAGAGTATTGTTTATACCAAAGGTCACTGGATCGGGGGTATGGTTCTGATAGAGTAAATGTCACGAGGTAAATAGAAGGTGATTAGAGTCATTATATGGTGACAAAGATTTTAGAATCAGCGGGTGAAGCAAGGTATTTGAGAGGCCAAGCAAGCCATGGTATCTACAAATTTGTTGGTTGAACGAGGGATGGTTGAAGGGCGTAATGGTCAAAGGTGGTCAAAAGTATGTCTACATGATGTTTATACTTTTGAAGTATCTCATTATGACATTGGTATATACCATTGACTTGGTTTATGACCAATTGAGAATCACCAAAGATGTTGATTGATTTGACATCTAGGGCATAGGCAACTTGGAGACCTAATACGAGTGCTTCGTATTTGGAAATATTGTTTGTACAATCAAAATCAAGTTTGAAAGACAAAGGCATGGGTTCACCATCAAGAGGAATGAGGATAACACCAGCCCCACCCCCATGCTGACACTTGGAACCATCGAAGAAGAGTGTCATTTGATAAGCGGGTTCATCCAAGGAAAGGGTAGTAATTGACTCATCTGGAAAGTCAAAATTAGAGGGTTGATCCCCGAAATAGGTGTGTCGGCCAATTGGTTGGTGATGGCTTGGCCCTTGATGGAATTTTGATGAATGAATTTGAGGTCGAGGTTAGCTAAAAGCATAAGCCATCGTGTGGCATGCTGATTTTGATAAGGTTTGGCATACATGAAGTGTAAGGGGTCGGTGTTGGTCACAACATAGGTTTTGTGGTTGAGTAGGTAATGGCAGAGTTTTGTGGAAATGAAAATGAAAACTAAGGCTAAGAAAAGTTTTTTTGGGATGGGTGTATCGGGTTTCATAGTCCAAAAGAGTATGGCTTATGTAATAAACCACCTGCTCTCTATGTTGTTCATCGTGATGAGTGAGCATGGCTCCCAAGGAATGATCGGTAGCTGAGATGTATAGGTAGAAAGGTTGATCGTCTTTAGGTGGAATAAGTATGGGTGGTTGGAGAAGGTATTGTTTTAAGGCCTCAAAGATTTGTGGTAGTCATCATCCCATTTAAAGGAGACATCCTTCTTGAGCAGATGATGAAATGGTTGACACCAATCAAGATAATTGTGAAATGAAATGGTGAATAGACTGCAACTTACCTTGTAGGCTACAGAGTTGTCTAAGGTTAGTGGGTGGAGGCATTTCCAAAATGGCCTTGACTTTAGTAGGGTCAACTTCTATACCACATAAGGAAATGATAAATCCTAGGAGCTTTCCTGAGAGAACCGTGAAGACACTTCTTTGGCTAAAGGTGAATGCAATATTTAATGAGGTGGTCAAAAATGGTTTTGAGGATGGTAAGGTGCTTGAGTGGCATTTAGATTTGGCCAGAGATCATCCATGTAATCTTCCAATATATGATGCATGATGTCATGGAAGATATAAGTCATAGCCCACTGATATGTGGCACCAGCATTTTTAAGGCCAAAAGGCATGACTCGGTAGTATAAGGTCCCCAAGGGGTGATGAATGAGGTTTTGTGTTGATCCTCTGGGGCAAGAAAGATTTGGTTATAACCCGAGAAGCCATCCATGAGTGATAACATCTCGTGACCAATGGTAAGGTCAACCAATTGGTCAATACCGGGTAGAGGGAAGTCATCTTTTGGGTAGGCAAGGTTGAGGTCACGGAAGTCCATGCAAATGTGGAGTCCCCCTGTCACCTTAGTGACAGGGACAATGTTAGAAATCCAACGAGGATAATCAATGGGTAATATGAAGGAAACAAAAAGAAGGCGCTGAAGTTCTTCTTTGACGAGAAGGGAAATGCGAGGGTGCATTTTCCTCAGCTTTTGTTTGATGGGTTTGGCATCGAGAATGGTTATGATATTGTGGACCACTATGGTGGGGTCAATACCGGGCATGTCTGCATAAGACCAAGTGAAAGCATGGTTATGATCTTTGAGAAAAGAAGTGATGGCTTCCTATTCAAGCAGCATCTAAAGATTGACCGATCTTTAGGATGTGCGGGTCATCCTAAGTATGAATGTTGATCTCGATAGTTGATTCATTCAACATGGTTTGTGTCTCAGAAGGTAATGACCGATGAATATATGAGTCTTCTGCACCAAGGTAGGTGAGTATAGATTCATCATCCTGACATTGAATGATGTTAATCAAGGTGTATCATCATCGATCATTTCAGGATACAGAAGGGAAGAGAGGAAGGGGCCTCACCCTCACGTTGATAAGTCAAAGGCCCCAAGGAAATGGTGTTTATAAAATTTTTTTTAGGAGGGATAGATTAAGATCCATCGACTTCATCGAAAAGGTGGTGATGAAGGCAGAGCTGGTGAAGAAGGTGGAGAAGGGATGATGTTCTCGTGGGTTCAATGCGGGCTTGCTTAGTAGGTGGTACAAGAAAGCCGATACCACTATGGTCGTTATGTTTGTGGGTGGTACATGGAATGATAGTATGGCGGCCTTGCTCGTAAAATCCAAAACCAAAACCCTTCCACACACATCGTGTAGGAAGGTGTGGGTGAAATGGTGATTGGTGAGAGACTGGAAGTCAACGGAAAATGGGTGGGTTTGTGATGGTGGTTCGGGTGTGTAAGTGGTAGTATCAAGTCCCCCATAGGTGAGACTGGTATGGAGATGAGGAGGACCATAAAGGAGGTGTTCTCCTATGTGGTGATCATAGTGAGGGTGTTGGTGAAGACTTCCATACTCTTGTGGAGTAAGGAATGTGTTGACACTATATAAGTGATATTCTCCCAGAGTGAGGTGTTGAAAAATGCCTTCCAAGGGATCGGTGGTTGGTATGTGGGTAGCTGGAATAGATGATGTGTCAATGGTCGACGCGGAGGTAGAGCTAATGGATTGGGAGGCTGATGGGTCAGCCGTGGAGGTTGTGGCAGTGGTAGGAATGGAGGAGGTATGTGCGGTTGAGGTAGCAACTGTACTGGTAAGTGGAGGTGTAGGTGAAGTGGTAGGGTCATAGAGGTAGATGCCTTAATGGGTATGAGCATGTCATTGGGTCGGTAAAGCATGTTACATGTTTTAAAAGGTGATGGATCAGCTGGAATAGTATAGGTGTGTCCTTCATGCTCAAACTTTACACAATGATGCAAAGTGGAAGGAACACAACCCATGACATGAATCTAGGGTCTTCCAAGCAACATGTTATATTGAAATTCCCCCTCCAAGATGTAAAATAACTCTAGAATAGTGGGGGCCCATGCGAACATGGAGGATGATGGTGCCTAGTGTAGAGGTGATAGCATCATTGAATGAACGCAACATGATAGGATGTTTATGCATGTAATTGTCAAGTATGTGCATTTGAGAAAATGCATGGGATGAAATGATATTAATGCTAGCCCCATCGATCATTACACATCATACACGTATATCATCAATGTGGATAGAGATGAAGAGAGGCTAGGTCTGGGTCATCGGTTTGGTGTGGTGCGATCTCTTCCTCTGAGAAGCTAAGGGAGGCTATTTGGTGAGTAGGGTGAGGTGTGGATAAAGGTGGAAATTTGGTGAGAGAGGCTACATGATGGGGTGTGATAATGGAGGCTATGGGTGTAGGGTCATTGGGTAAAACCTCAATAGATCAAGAACCTCCATGAGAGCTTGACGATGGGATTTCGAGGTTTGGATGAGGTCATATAGGGACATTTTGAGGGGAGATTGGTGTAATTGTTTGAGCATGGTGCGATGTGTGACCCCATTAGAAATAGGGTATGTGGGGCCGTGGATAGTGATTTTAGGTGTGGGTGTAGATGGTATGTTGGGTATAGGATTGGTTGGTGGGTTAGTTGCCTTTTCCTTACCTTTGTCCTTCTGAGCATGGGTAGTAATGTGGATCATGTTGATCTGAGGGGAGTTGGAAAATGGAGAAGGTGTAGGATGAGTGGTATAATGACATGACAGAAAAACCTACCGGGGGAGAAAAGCCTTGTGAGGTGAGCTGGGCGCAATGACATTTAGGTAATGGTGTGGCAAGTTCTCTGATGTGAACCATGTTAATTTTGAATCTTGGGGGTGGCTCTAAGAGTTGAGGGGTGGAGGTCATGGTTATTGAGTAGGTGGTGAGGGAAGGATTGTGGAAATGGGTGTTGGTGAAGTAGGTCCTCATCAAGAAGGTCATCATCGTCAAAGTTGGCTTCAGGAGGACACAACTAGATAAGGACAATTTTCAAAGCCTTGCAGTTCTCCACATCGTGCCTGGCACATGATGGTAGGCACAAATTTTAGTGTCATCAAACCCTTTTGGCTTGGGTTTGAGGGGGTCATAAGGTTTGAGTGGTGGTAATGTGATGATAGAAGTCTCAAGGAGGTTGGTTAAGATTTTGGCATAGGACCCGCTAGTGGATCGCAATGGGAAGTGAAAGTGGGTTTGGGTGTAGGTGTGGCTGATTGTTGAGGAACGGTCCTTATAGGAGGGGGAGTGGGTCGAGCCATGGTTTTGGGTGCTAGAGTGGTCTTGGGTGTTGGTCGTGTTTGTTTGGGTAGGGGTATGGTAGATGAATGGGCAGGAGGGTGTATGGTTGTTTTGACTACCTTATTGGAGGGTAGTGGATTTTTTCTTTAGGTTGCACCTTCTTGGGTAAAGGTGATATGGGTGTATGAGATCTAGAGGGAAAAGTGGATGGGGAAGAGGGCAAGTTACCCAGGGAGATAACGGAGGTGTTGTGAAGGTAGATGACGTGGGTTGTGCAGGGGGTGTGAGGGACAAAGACTGAAGTGTAGTGGGTAGTGAAGAAGTTACTGAGGGTATTGGAGGTATGGGTGGTAAAGATCTTTGTAGGTAGGTGTAAGTTGTGTGGGGTGCCAGGTATGTTAGAGGTGTGTGAGGAAGGAATGGGATGTTGTGTTTTTGGTTTATTGATGGGTGGAGGTTTCTTGACCGTGTTGGGAGGTTGAGGTCCTAAAATGGATGGAAAGGGTGAAGGTGATGTAGGTATGATTGGCACAACCGGGGTATGAGTTCTATGGGTTTGGTTCTTCTATTTGGGTGCTAGAGTAGGTTTGGTGTTGACTTTGGAGGATGTAGCTAAATCTAGTTTGATAGGTGGATGAGTAAGGCTGGTGGTTGGGGTGACCCCTAAGGAGTGATAGGTTAGTCAATGAAGATGATGTAGGTGTGGGTTTGGATTTAGATGTATGTTGGGTTATGGGTGAGGGTGTATGTTGAGCTGTGATAGGTATGGTGGAAGAAGTTGTGATAGAGGTGGTTGTGTTTGGTTTGATTGGTCAAAATATTTTTGGGTAGATGGTGGAAGTATCAACAAGTGACATCTGCATTTACATTGAGATAGGAAGTAGAAGGTGTCCCAAAGTAAGGCTCTATCCACATAATCTAAGTGATCAACCAAGCATGAGAATGACACGTCTATAGGTGAAGTTGATGAGGACCTAATGGCTATTCCCGTAAAATGTGTCTTAGAGATGGGGAATTTTGGCTTCGGCTTCCGTGGGTAAGAGAGCTAAAAGTAGGTCTCATGGGATCTTGGGTAGCTGATGGAGAATGTTCACCTAGAGGAAAAGGTATCTCTACTAGATCCATGATAGGTGGAGGAGAAAATGGGTGTTCCTCTATAGGTGGAGGAGATGATGGGTGCTCCTCTGTGGGTGGAGGAGATAAACAAGCATCCTCCATGGACTGAAGAAGTACTATGGGTGACGGTTCCCTAGGTGGAGAAGCCAAAGGTGAAATGGTCTCGATATTAGTAAAGGGCTCCTCCACGGGTGAGGAAGGAGGTGAAAGGTGTTCCTCTATGGGTGGAGGAATAGGTGAGGTAGGTTCCAATGTAGAAGGAGGATTTGAGCTAGAATTTCCTCTATGGAAGGAATATGAGGTAATTGGGAAGCAATGGGTGCATCGTTGAAAATAGCGTGGACCTCGTGGGTATGGCTATCATGAGTTGAGGTCTCACCAGTTTGATCAGATAAAGGGGCATGATTGGGAAAGGGTTTCTTGAAGATATGTAGGTTTTGATTGGCAGGTGTGTTAGGATTATCCATGGTTAACTCACCTTTCTCGAGCATTTCTTGGACAATGTTTTTGAAAGTGATGCAATTGCCGTCACTATGACCCTTTACTCGATGATAGTTAGAAGTCATGTTCTTTATAACATGTGGGCATGGGGCGAGTAAGGTCAAAACTAGTGTGGTTTTATAGGAAGAAGGGTGATGGCCCTAGCTTTGATGAGATTTTCTAAGATAGAAGAGTAAGGCTCCCCAATTGGGGTGTATTTCCATTGTTCTCATCTGAATTGAAAAGTCTAGATGGGTGAGAGATTAGATGAGGGCTAGACATATTGAGATGGATGAGGGAAGTCAGCCTTTGAGTACCACTGCATTAGTGGTGCCCTTAGCTTTTGAATAATTATTCTGTGGTTTGGAAGAAGAAGAGGTATCATTCGACTTGAATGCCAAATTCTTATTGCGTAATTGGATTTTCTTTCTTCGATGGTCCAATTCTAACTTTCGTGCCATGGTGAATGATTCATGAATGTTGAAAAGTCCGGGACTGTAGGTTAGTGAGATATGTCTAAAGCACAAGACCACGTGAAGATCTCGATGAGTTCTATTTGTGGTAGTTGGAATGTGAGTTGATTGATCAGCCACACTAGCAATGAGCAATAAAATCTTTGATAGATTCATCATCATACCGACGCATGGAGTATAGGTCACCATGGTAACCTTCTTAATGATATTGATGGAGAAGTGATCCAAGAAGGCTTGGGATACCGATTAAATGAAAATATAGAGTGTCTAGGTAAGCCACTATACCAATCTAATACAGTCCAAATGTAGAGACATGGGAAAGGTCCTCAAGAGCAAAGCATCATCATGGGGCGATTAGATAGATAGCACCCATGTTTGAAAGATGCAAATGTTGTCATGCGGATCTTCCTTGCTCATGAAACGGTTGAATTTATGTATTTCCCAATGCATGGGATATGGATGGATAGGAATGGATGGGTGGATAGGATCATTACAAATCTCATCGTAGGTGAGAGTGTTGCGAGAGCTAGAGATCGATGCCTCCAATGTATGCATCGTGTCTATCATCAATTTGATTAGGTCATTGGTAGGTTGTGATGGTTGGGTGCCTCATGTAGTGTAAGAGGGTTGGTGTTGGGCATATGACGAGGGTGGCATTCCAAGATATATGGTGGTGCCATGTAGGGGGATTGAGAAGAAGGTAGTGAAATAGGGGTACGTACCAAGAGTGAATAAAGATGAAACAGAGGTCATGATAGTACATATATGGAGGTGGAAGAGTCATGGTGAACCTAGTGGCAATGGGGGCCAATGATTATGGAATAGAAAGGACCACATTTTGAAAAGGGGTAGGGATTACCAACACCTGGGGTGGTTACATAGTGGTATATGTGAGATAATAAAGGGGAGATGAGGTTGTGTTTTGGGTGGTTGTGAAGGTATGGTGGATGTGGTAGGTGTAACGGATGTAGTAGATGCAGAAGTCAAAGACGTATATAACCTACCTAAGTGTGAAATGACTAGGGGTAAGGTAGATGCGGGCATGCAGAGACTGGGGCTGGAGTAGAAGTAGGAATGAGTGTTGGGGGATAGATACATGCATGTTGTATATAACCGACCCAAGGAATCTCGATTGAGTGGAAGTGGGAAAGGCAAAACCGTAAGGCGATAAGGTTTTGGTCAAGGAGTCATGTGAACTCCTCATCTCTGGTAGCGATAGTGATAGGTTGGATGAGATCCATGGTGGGTGATAAAATATAAGGTGGTGAAGGGATAGGTGGAGGTGGTTGAAAATTGGCATAGAATATGAGGGCACTTGCTTGTTGACGCGTCAGTACCATGTGAATAGGTACTAACGTGGTAAGACTACTTTCTGTAAGTGCCACAGAAATACAGCACAGGTAGGATAAATAGGTGGTGGTGGGTGAATTGGGGCTAAAATGGCAGCTGGAAAATAAAATAGGCTAACCGATGTCGGTTAGGGTAAATCAACGTCTGGTCACGGGTAACCACGGTCGGTTAGTGTGGAAAGTGGACAGTTGGTCAAAAACAAGGTATAAGGTCAAATTTGCTAGGTATGCCAAATATTGATGAGATTTACCAGGTCAATGAGAATGATAATAGTGACAGGGACTCGAATAGTCAAAGAAGATGAATAGATGTCCTTTTGGGTAGATTAACCAAAAGGACCAGCTTTGCGATGTGGTATGTCTTGGGTATAATCGATGATGAGCGGAAGAGGCTAACCAACGATGGTCACTGTGAAATTGAAACAATGATGAAAGAAAAGTGGTTGAATTAAAATATGATGTGGAATCAAATTTGGTAAGACTCGAGAATGATGAGAATATGGTCTAGGCACACCATCAACTGAATGACTTGAAATGCACCAATTAATGTGATGAGGAACGTGCGCAAGGAGAAACCAAAAAAATGAAGAACATGACCTCTCACCTCAAAACACAAGCCAAGACTAAGATGAAGAGGGAGAGGGATGCTCTTTCACTAAAATGTAGAAAACAAGAAGAAATGGTTCTTTTTACACACACCAAAAGAAAAGGGTTCTTTTAGAGCAAATAGAAAGAAAAAGAAGGTTACCAAGGAAGAAATTTAATGTGTATGATTTTCAGAAGGGAAACAAACACACAAATTTTCATAGGAATGAGTAAAAATGTAAGGAACCCTAGATGGGTCCCATCGGGTGTGCCAAAATGTTTCACTTGATTCTTAGACATTTCTTTGAAAATGATGAAACAAATAGGGTAATGGGCATAGGAGGAATACCTATTGAAATGATGGTTGATAGGTTTTTGCATGCGTATGACTTCTGAATCCACAGATGATCATGAGAGATTCATTTTGGCTAGGAGGAACTACCTAAAATGGAACACAAGACCACTAGAAAGAGTTAAACAATATATGTAGTGAACTGCCTAGCGTGTGCTAGATCCAGGAAGTGTGATACTTCCTAGACAAATGTTAGTCCACTATTTAAAATAATTTAATGTTGGTAATAAAGTAAATCATATTGTAGTTAAAATGATTTAGGTATCTCATTTAAAACACAATAATAAAGATCTAATCTAACAAGCTAGGTTAAAATAAGATCCGAAGGTCAAGTAACTAGTTCTGGGTCTCTGTAGGTCTGACAGAGGTCTTAGGCAGGTCATAGGTGATTAAGGGTGATGTGGGAATAGGTGGGTAGGTTATTATTCTAGGTTGTATTGGTAAATATAGAGACCGATTCTGGTTAAGGGTGACCGATGCTGGTTTGGGAGAACCGGTGCCGCCATTCTTGTGGGATATTAGAAATGTCATCAGAATGAGCTTTAGATCTCCCTTATGATTGCACCAAGGACTAGGCTGGTCAGAATGAGGTATTAAGTTGTTTGGATGGGATTTGGCAAGGTTTTAATAGGGATATGGAGGGGTGAGTATTAATGGAGGTCAATGGGTGGCTGGGAGAACAAAGGATGAAAATACAATGATGAAATGAGTGAACTAAAGGAGTAAAATGTTTTACTTACTTGGAATCTGGCTCTAGATGTCTGTGAGTGAGGAATGAAGGTGTTGATAAGAGGTTGAATGCTGCAGAGGCTCACCAAACATTGGGGAGATCTTACATGGGCTGCATGTGCTCTCCTTCTTGCCAGATTAGATCAAATCTATCTTTGGGTGAGTGTGTGCGAGATGGTTGTTGGGTCAATGTTGGATGTCTGTGCAAGAGAAAATGCGTGATATCCTTCTTTGCATGTGTATTCTCCCTGAAACGTGTTCTCAAAAGATGTGATATCTCTCAAGAATATGCCAACCTTGAAAATATGGTTTTTTTGGGGTTAAAAGGTGACGGTTATAGATTAACTGGTCGCAGTTATGGGTAACCGGCGTTGGTTAGGGTGGGATATCCTAGGTTTACTAAAATGAGAAAATCCCCTTGATTTTCTGGGATCTCATGTGTTGACCCCGTGGATTAGGATGGAAGCTTCTTTTAAGCATGCGGGAATGTGGTTAGAGGGAATGTAAGCATTGATTTTTAGGGTTTGGGTAAGTCTTAGTTAGTTATGACAACTTACTAAGAATAGGTCTTAGGGTGAGGTGTCTAGGTGAGGTGGATATGTGGGCATTATCCCAATTAGGAGATTTAAATAATAAATATGGTAAGGATAATGAATTAATTTAATTTAAATAATTAAATTAATATTATAATGGGGTGAAGGGGGCCATGGCTAGGTGAATGTGATGAAAGTGTTTATTTATCAAGGGACCAAAGGGGAGTGTGACCTAATTTTGGTGTCTACATTATGCTTTCCACTAATCACATTAAAGTTCTAGTCTCACATTCCAAAGTATGAAGGACTTCATTATGGGAGAAGATATCAATGATAAGAGGGATGGATGGGTGACTAAGATTATGGAGTATGATGTGACTATCAAAGCTGCAAAATTGGTTAGAGGGAGAGAAATTTGTGAGTAGATGTATTTGGATTCTCAAGATGATAAATAAACCTCTTTCTTTATGAATGAGGAACCTCAACTCAACACTGAAGTCTAGCTAGATAAATGAAATTCACCTAATGATTATACATGGATTGATAACATGGTCACATTCTTGTCTACCGCTACATATCCTCCTAGCCTAAGAAAAGCAAAAAGAAGGCATTTTAGATTACATTCCATCCCTTATGCATTAATTAATGGGATTATTTTCAAAATGAATCTTGATGGAGTGTTTTTAAGGTGTATTGATGGTGATCAAGTGAACAATTTATTGGAAAAATTCCATGATGGCTTCTCTGGTGGACACTTCTTTGCCAAGGCCACTCCTATGAAAATTATTAAGGCATGATACTTCTGGCCTACACATTTTGCATATGTTCATCAATGGTTTAGAAAATGTAAGGAATGTGCTTTCTTTACGAGGTAAAAGGAGGTTAGTTGCACTTCTACTTCGCCCAATCCAAGCAGATCAAACATTCTCCCAATGGGGTCTTAACTTCATTAACATGATTAAACTTGCATCAAGTGCTTGATCGTGGATGGGTATTGACGATAAATTATTACTTCACCAGATGGACAAAGGATATGGCACTCAAGGAAGCTACTGAATCACCTATCTGTGAATTTCTTGAGGATATTGTGAAAAGGTTAGATTTTCCTCAAACCATCATTTCTAATAATGTAACTAGATTATTAAATTTCTTGTTGGGCTTTTAGACTTGGAATTTAATTGAATACCTATTCCAATTATTACCCTCAAGGTAATGGTTTGGCATAATCTACTAATAAGAACTTGATCAAAATCATGAAGAGAATAATGAATATCAACTAGAAGAAATGTCATAAAAATGAAAAATGTTCTTTGGGGATATCAAAATCATAACAAATAAGGCAATTGGCGTTCTTCTCCTACAAAATTGTCTATGATTGAGAAACTAGGATCCCATTCTCACTAGAGTTACCCTTCCTTTAAACTAGCTCAAAATTGGAATTGGAAGGTGTAGATAAAAGAAAAATTAGAATTATAGAACTAGTTGAACTTGAAGAATTGAGGAATCTTCCATGATCAGATTAGAAGAACATCATAGGTCAACCAAGCTGTGGTTTGAGAAGAGAGTTAGGATCAAGAATTCAAATTTGGTGATCTAGTCTTGAAATGGGATGATGACAGAGCTAAACTAGGAAAAAATCTAAGTTTAATGCATTTTAAAGTGGGCCATACATCATCAATGCTTACAAAAAGGCCAATTTTTAAAATTTTCCATACTCGAGGAAATGCATTACAAATCCTAGTAAATGGGATTTACCTTAATAATTACTATTAATTTATCTCATTTCATATTTACACGTATTATTTTAGCCTTAATTCCTCCAAGTGCTCTTCAAAACATTGTCTTGTTGGTAGTGTAGGTTTATCTCCTAATTTATTTTCATAGTGTTCTTGTTGCTTTTGGTTGTTTTGATTTTGTATAGTTTGTTCATGAAGGAATTTGGGAAATTTATGCTCTAGATAGAGTTGGAAGTGACAAGTTGAGTTGCAAGAGGTAGTATAACTAGGTTCAAACTAGCCTGCAAGCATATACACATATTTAGGATATTGCTAATAGTTCTACTCATGGATTCCTAGGAAACTGGGTGGAAAATCAATTTTGTGACAATATTCCACTCTCATTAAGTTTAATTAGAGTAATTATTATATTGAGAATGACCTCTTCAGGCTAGTTCACTTTAGTGCTAAGTCCATGTAAGCTCAGGGGTAGGATTTTCAAAGTTTAAGATCATTTTTCATGTTTTCAGGATCAAATCCATGCCCAATGTATGATCAAGGCCATTTATATTTCAATATAGCCGGCATTTGACCAATGAAATTCACCAAAAGTTTTGTTTAAAATACCCCCAAAACTATTTTAATAACTTGTAGAAAGAGTTTTGGACTAAGATGATTTTTAAAGCTTTAGAAGATTTTTTTCTGTTAATTTATAGTTTTGCTTGTGTAAAATTGAAAGTTGGACCCCTATCCCCAATGGAAGTCATTATCGCACTCTGGGGAGTTATCCAACTCTTAATCATTTTTCGTAGAGTTTTCAAACATGCAAAATTCCTCAAAACTTCACCTTCCATCACCATGTGGCATCCCCACATGGATATAGAACCAAATTCATGGTGTTATTTCACATTTATACAGTTCTATAAGTATGTGATGTGCATCCCCACTCCCAAAACCACCTTTCCTTGTGTCACGTATTTGTAGATCGACGATATCCAAATAATTCTACATTCGCATGTAATTTACAAACCATTCCACGAATCCTAGTGATTTTAGTCAAAGTCATGAATCATGTAACCAATCACCATTTTCCATGTGGTGCAATATCAAGGATCAAAAGTGGACACATGACAACATTCGACCCTTCCTTAAAGTGATTGCATCCATTGAATCCAAGCTTGTGGAATGAGAAAGATTTAATAAAATTTTGAGTCCACGATGGGTCAAGGAAGGTCATAAGGTAATCAATGACCAATATTAAAAGGAATTATAGGTGTAGGAACACATGGAAAGGGAAATCCCAACAAAAAAGAAAATACTTCCATGTTTCAATTAGGTGTTTCTCCGACCTAAAAACTTCAAAAAACCAAAACTTTCGCTTCGATATCCAAATCTTACAAAATTAGTCTCCTGGAAAGGTCTCCTTGAGCCCTTCATTTTAGAATTATCATATTAATATTGTGGTTTGGAAGGTACAAATTAAGGAAAATAGTTTGGGCTATTCATGTATTTGTTATAGCAAACTTAACCACACGAATAGGTGAAGTATGGTGCTATTTCCTTCTCCTAAAAATTTGACATGAAGGATTGATATTGGAATCCATCATTATTTTTAGAGAATTAATGCATGTTGTTTGTGGTTGGATCTTGATATATGTGGTTCCCTCTCTTTTCCTTCTCTCTCTCTCTTTCATTTTTCTATATATTGTAACATGATGCTCATTTGAAAAGGTTGTACCTCCTTGAAATGTAAGGGCATCATTCAAGCCTCGATTTGGATCTCTACATTGTGTTTATACCTTCTCCCTTCATTGTAATGGAATGTGCATCTTCGTAAGTAGTAAAATTCATGATTTTTGAATATTCGCTATCCTATATTGTGTTCTATTTCATTTTCTTTCCTTTTCATTCACTTGCAGGTATGTTGTGTATGTTTCCTCACCTTGTAGGGTTTATTTATATTGTTTTTTGCATGGGAAATTGAAGGTAAGGTGTTGTTTTAATTTATGGAAATCAAGTCTACACTCTTCATCATCATTTCCTTCCATATTCCCCTCATTGAGAGTGCCTTTCCATCTTTTTTCTGGTGCTATCACCTCTGTTAGCTTGGGATATCTCTTTCATGCATCTCCTTCTAACCCTTGTCCCTTGAATTGTTAGATTATGATTAGATATTTGTATTTCTAGTTGTAGGATTATTTTTAATGTTAGGATAGGTAGAGGAATCATCCTTCTCTAGAGGTTGATCTCACTTTTACAAAACCCACATTGTAAATATCATCCCATGTTGCCTCAAAATCTTGGATTTTCCATAACTCAAGGTAGGGTGCAATTTTGAGCTCCAATAAAGCCTATTTAGATTTGTTAAAATTCATTTCCTTAAAGGATATTGGTCATATTTGTAGTAATTTACATTCATTGTATATTGTAATGCAAACATTAGAGTTTAATCCAATTAAACGGTTAACAATTATGTAATGATGAGATAAACTCATATTAAAGTAAATAATGGTAAACTTTCAAATCCTATCTCGTGTCTAGATAAAATAAGGTAAATTACACTAACATATATGAGTTAATTAAGAATGTGAAAACTAGGGTTAGAGAGTATCACACCAATTTAAGATCAAAATACCATAAAAATGATGTATAAATGTATAGGAAAGGTGTGTAGGTTGTTGTCAAGCTATGTTGAAAATATTGAAGTGTAATTTACGTAAGAAGGATGAAGTTTCCCATCTAAGAAAAAGTCACTGGAAGGGTTTATATTGTTTTGATGGATTTTTCCTCTATCAATCAATCATATATATATTTCTTCTATAATTTTTTTCCTATGTATTTGTATCTTAATATTATATGGTTCAACTCTTGTTATCATCTTTGTGAAATTTATTTGGGCTTCCGTCTTCTTATTTATTTCTTGGGGACCTAAAAAAAAGGTTATCACTTAGGGTTGAGTGACACCCACCACGAGATATATAGAAATAATCCTAAGAGGCATAAAAAATCATAGTTCCATACTTTATGTATGTGTGAAAGATGTATATCACAATGTGTTTGACAATGAATGACCATATAAGTACCTCTAACACTTGATAATAATCTTTGGTGTGTGAGATGTAGCTTTAAAAATTATCCCAAGGCATCCATGTGTGATGTATGTAGACTTTGGGATTTTTAATATTCTTGAGAGACTTATTTATCAATTGGGTTCTTTCTTGTGATGTCTTATGTAGCCCAAATATGTGAGGTGTGAGGACCTTAGAATGGGTTATGTGAATGCACTATAATAGGTGACTATTGTGAAAAAATTTACCTCTCAAATGACACATTCCCAACTAGGGTAAATTTTGGATTTGAAAATATTATGCTAGGGAATTTTAGGACGAAGTCATTGGCTCAAGATAAAGTCATCCAGGACAACATTTCCTATAATCAATGAAATTTTCTAAGTGTAGTACACATTGAAAACTATCAGTTGGAGATGGTGGATAGATGTGTTCTATATTTTAGGATAAAATTTTGAATGGTCAAAGATAGATAAAAAGTTTAACCTAGTGGCTGGTAGTGTTAATTGAGAAAGGAGTGTGTAGGAATTAGTAAATTTTTTGCAAAATGATTTATAGGTTGAGATAGATGCCAAGGATTGATTACCAAATGATATAGGTCCATATTTAAGTACTTGCATTTACCTCCATTTGAATCTAGGAATTGAAAATGGATGGACTAGAATTAAAAGAAACATATACCTTTTATGAGGACAAGGCATGCACAATTCTATAATTTTTGTGTTCCCTTCTCGTTTATGTGTATAGCCTACATGTGAACCTATTTGTCACATGTAAAAATATGTATTAAATTTGATTAAATATGCTCATAAAAAAATCAGTAAATAACATAAATTGAAATGTAAAATCATGAAATGTGTACACCTATTTTCCACATTTCTACATGTGAGGGAAGAATAAATCAAAATAATGAAAATGCAAAAAACATGTGCAATATTTTTTCATGGTGCTGAATTTGAGGGAAGAGTATATTAAGAATTAAGAAGACAATAACAATTGGGATTATTATGTGAATCTTGTAAACTATCTGCAATAATTGGGCATGTTGAGTGAAGCCTATAAACCATCAACAAAAATTAGGTTTGTTGAGTGAAGTGTGTGTAACCATCCATATAAAATGGTCCCAATAAGTGAAGTCATGTGTAAATATTGTGATGTAATAGTTGTATAGATATCATGATGTAATAACTATGTGCATATCATTATGTGTATGAAGTAATCTATCTGAAATGTACATGAATGTCTTAGAAAACCCCATAATATCCCCCTTTTAGTGATAAGAGATGTTGAAAAGGATAAATTAGACTAAAAAATAAAGTATTAGTCATTTAAAAGTGTAGTAATAACATGATAAATTATATAAACCAAAGTTATTTTATATATCATAAGATAAACCATTTTCTAGCATAAGTAATTGTATCATTCGTGAGATAAAGTAGTATGATATATAGAAATGTATATGATTATGGTTCAATGAAAATGTCATGATAACATTTGTGATATACGTATAAAATAAATAATATGCAATGTGTAAAATTTGTAAGATAATAGTGCTACTGCGCATGTAAGATCCATAATGTACATGCATAAGTCAAAAGAATAAATATATCCCAAAAGTTTTCTAGTAAGATTCAACAAGATAATATAGTGGTCATAGGAAGAGTAGTATGATAACAACACATGAATAGACACCTAATTGATCTATAAGAACCTAAGACACAACATGATGCAACATGACATGATATGATGATCATTAAGAGACATGATTGACAAGACTTGACCAAATTGACCAATGTTAGTAGTGTTAGTCGTTGACTTATATGTGTAAGAATGGGAATACCAAAATAAATTATATAAAGCAATTTTGTAAAAAACAAGCGATAAAAATCATCTAGTAAATATTGTGTGAAGTAACCAATGTGTATATTATAGAAATTTGTAAATTATAGTTATATTAATGTATATGAAGTTTAGAATGATAATACAAGGTTAACACAAAATAAAATTTTGTTCGTTCATTCATCATTAATCGAATTTGTAACTTATACACTACTCACACACTATACACCCTCATGTAATACTATTATTATGAGTTTTAACCTCATTGACTAACTAATCTACTCTAACAAATAATCAAAATCCAAATGTGTGATGAAACCACCAAAATGGATGGATTGAGGAAATTAAATTTAAGGTAGTAAAACAATGGATGAGGAACAGGAGCGATGAAGAAAATTTGGAGATATATCATAAACCAAGGTGTATTCATATGAATGCTTCTAAGGGAAACCTACATATGTTTGAATCCAAAACTATATATATGTTTAATATGGAAAATCTATATTTAGGGTTCTTTATGTTACCAATTCCATGCACATTTTTAATAGGATTTATCTTTAGTGATTAGGGTTTCCCCTCATCAAATATATTGATGATGTTGTCCATTCATAGGACCCTTAGTGCAAATAATTATTCTTTCTATTGAAAATATGATACAAATAAAATTCGAGGGATCAAGTTAAGCTCAATCGGTGTAAAATATTTGATGTTAGCACAAAGACAAGAAAATAATAGGGGATAGGTGAGGCACTCAATTTATAGTGGTCGAAGGAGAATAATGGGTTACGAAAGATAAAAAAGGTGCATTCTACAGGGGAAGGAGGAACACATGACCCTTCCATGGGACCTCCTATCCTAAATGATAATATTTGTAAAATTTTGAGGAAATATTGGGTGGCCCTTTCCATGGTATACTGAGAGGGTTAATTACTTCCAATTTAGCTTGAACGATAACACACATTAATATACTAACTTTCATAGGTTGGTATAGTTATAATTTTTAATTTTTAAGAGGTGGGGAATTTGGAAATATAATTTGACATATCTAAAATGTATAATTAAAATATTTTCCATATTGAGGAGAAAACAAAGAGATAATTTTTTGGGGATAGTGCATAAATAAAATAAGTTAAGTAATGAGTGACATGATTCAACTTAATAAAAATGTATTTAGCTTAGGAATAACATTATCGTATCTATTTTTATTCATATCAAGGGGTCATTTACTCGGTGTCATTAACTAGTCTATGTATTATAGGGCATCGATAACAATTCCTTACCCAACTGAAAGAAATGGATTTGTTTTGAGAAAATATGGGAAGAATGAAATTTCCTAAATTTATATTATTTCTCTATGGTGTTAATGTTTTCAATTATATGGTGTTACATTTTTTAGATAAGAAGAAGATATGAATATGTGGGAATTAAATACCTGTATATCCCATTATTCCACATCTTAGATTGTTCTTACCCAAATATTATCTACAAATTTTGTTCCACTTTATCATCTCAATCTTGGTTACAATATTTATGTGGCTGTAATTTGCACATATAGGGGTCAAATTAAAAAATAGTGAAAATCCAATAGGTTCCAGGTTTGATAAGGTGAACTAGAATGCTGAAATCTTGTAGCCCCCTTTATTTATAAGATCAACTAATTATATGAAAACATGGGATGCACAAATAATTAATGATGATTGAACCCCTCCAAAAATTGTTCATATGTGTGGTAGGTGGATTTTATATTTTGATAAACTTTCTTAGACAAAGAATCCATATGATTTATTACATTTTGAGTGCAAATTTCTCTATGATTTACTGAGATAAGCATTTTTACTAATAAATCTATCAAAGTGTGTCATCTAATGTGTTGGAAAACACAAGCACCTTTGAGAGGGAGGGTGAATAAGTGCTTCTAAAAAATTTGAGAGAATTTCAAAAATCATCAAGTTATTAAATCCTAATAAAAATTTACCATGAGGAACATAGCAATTCAAAAAAAAAAACATAACATGTAAGCACACATGGAGATAATTTTTAATGTGGGAAACCCTTAAAGGGAGAAAAACCCACTGAAATCAATGCACTAGTGTGGAAAATTGTCCTATAAATATTACAGATATTTTTATTTGTTTATCATCTACTCAAATTGAAGATACAACTGAAAAAATTAGCCAAGCTCCTACTTGACCTTTAGCAAGATCCTACTTGTATGGAAGAAAAAGCTCCTAAAAATTCAGTCAAACACCTACTACACCTTCCGCAAGATCCAACATGCAAGGAAGATCCAACTCCCTATTTTTCTAAGAAACAACTTAGAATTTTACAAAGTGGTGATCACCTTAATCAAGGTTCTTAAATAAAAAAATTGTGATCTCTTCTTCAACTTTTTTTCTCTCTTCATCTCCCTTCTTCACTCATCTTAACTCACTTATCTTCTCATCACTTCTCACTCTTGCAACCACAAAGTGTTCAAGTAATATTTTGAATCCATATATTTTTACCTTATTCATACATGAATCACCTCATGTTCTTTCTCTCTCAGTTCATCATTCGATTAGGTCATACACCTCCTAATTCAGTTTACAAGGCATGCACATTTTTCCTTACATACATACAAGGATGAATGTCACACTTACATTAGATCATACTACTTCAATATAGGCATAAAAACATATATTTTACTAGAATTATTGGACATACATATACATGAGGATAATATTTTATTTCATCTCTTTAACTTCCTTTTACAAATCTTCACATACTTTACTCTTCAAGTCATTCCAAGGACCTTGATGACATCACCTAAAATTGTCCTATTGTCATAATTGCATTTGCAGGTATGTCAATAACAAGAACTGAATTTTATTGTATATTTCATGGTACCTATGACACCTAAGATGAACTAGAAAACTCTCCTTAGTTTTCTACACATCTAAAACCACTAGAAAAATATTCTTTTTATGTTTGACATATTGACATCATAACTACCATCTTTCATTTTAGTCCTTTGAAAATCTCAACGTTTTGTCCTCTAACTAATATAGCTTATGCCAAGTTTTTTCAATTTTTGTGAATGTTACTAGAGTCTTATAATATCCTTATAAAGCCTTGATGAGCTTCAAAACTCACCATTTCACTCTCCAACCTCCATTAGAGCTCAAGTTCTCTACTAGGTGCATGGTTTTCAAAACCATTCTTCAACTTAGATGCATGCATTCACTATAACCTTCAAACAAAGACATGTAAATAGAAGGAGGGAATATTTAAGGTGTTAGGTAAATCATCACATTCTTGGTATTCTTCATATTGGGGCTTAATCCTTCATTTTCACTCTTCTCCTTAGCTTGAAGATCATAGTCATGGATGTTTCAAAAACCAGTCACAAGATTTCTTCACCAAAACAAATTTATGATTATTAAAAACTTCTTCATGATTTAGAGAAATATGGTTAACCTTAAAAAAATAGAGCATCTCAAACACCTTCATTCTTACCAAGACACACTGATTTGAACAAGGCCGGGATGGAGTTACTGGACCTAGAAAATTAGTCCTCACAAAATGAGTTAGTTCACCCATCAATTCATCTTATTATGGCTCATACCACACCTTTTTGGAGATCTATTGACCTCATGAATATTTTCATATTACCAGCAAGCTTCAGTTTAGAGTTTAAGAGTTCAATATGCATGCATTTCTGAGACTAATCAAACTGGTTTTCAGGACCTAAAAACTAGTCTTACTCTAGAAGACTTAAAACACTCCAAAATACATTTTCATGAAAAAAGAAAGAAATAAATCACCAGGGTCATATAATTAAATTTAAAGTACTCACATGTAGGGGTTATGTGGATAAAATCACATCTACTCTTCAATTTCTCGAGACCCGCTCGATAGGATTAACAGAGAGGCGGTTTACACCATTGTAACTTGGACTTTGCAATCAATTCACCATATTAAGTAAAGGATTCAAACATATTGTATGATACTTATATCAACCATCCAAGCTCATTTTTATCTTCAATATCATGCCATCACATCAGAAAATTTTAAAACAGACTTGACTAGTTTGGTTCTTCTAGCCCTTAAGAGGCACATCACCTTGTTTGACCTGTTTCACACAAAATTTGCAAAGAAATTATCTGAAAATTTTCTTGGAAACTTAAGGAACCTCCCAATATTGCTACCACATCATAATTTTCATCTTGAACCTTAATATACATGTTTGTACTATAAAAATTCTTCAAAATAGAGGTATTTCAGGTGCCTTACCGGTGACACTCGGAGAGTGAGACCACCACCAAAATGAAGTTAAAAGAGTTATACAAAAAAACATAATTTTAGCTCATACACATAATTTCATGATAATAGTCCTAACATTTTTCCTATTTCTATAAGAGGAGGGTTTGGAAACCACTTGTCTTCATAAGGTTCGTTCATAAAGAACATTCCATAATTCTAACTTATTCCACTTTAAAAATGGTCTCAATGAACTAACATTGGTGAAAAATTTGGATATCATGCAAAATTTTAACATACCAATGAACATCTTACACTCAACCCTCGAGATGGAAATGGTCATTTTAAGAGCTTGATAAGACTAAAACTTCATTTTCCTTCTATTCCCTTTGATTTTTGACCTAAAAATTTGTCCATAATAACAGAACAACCTTATTCACATGTTCCAAGTATTATTTCAGTCCGTAATTATTTAAAACTCATTCACCACCATGGTTTGTGGATGCATATTTAACTTGTTCTCAAGAATAAACTTCCAAAAGACCTCAATTTTGTCTCTAATAGTTAAATATTGACCTGTAGCACCTTCCACATGCTCTCTACCATGGTACATGAATCTTCTTAGGCTTATACTACCCTTATTTATCTTGCATCACTCCATAATCCATGCTATGCTTGCGGTAGGTCATTGAGCTAGGCCTAGTTGAGCTTGTTTCCACTATATTCCATGAAAATGCCTGTTCTTGTCACATATATGCCTTGACTTGATTTTTCATATTCACTCCAATATTATTATTAATCTCCTTCGTATTTATTTTTCATTAATGATCCTTTTTCATAAATGAAAAAAAATACTTACATGCCAACATAATGTTCAGTGTGAACGAGATACCTTGTTTTCTAAATTTAATTCTATTTTTTTCCTTTTTCCCCACATAAAATATCTTAATTATATTAGAGTAAGGATCTCTAAAATTCATTAATTTCCATGTTTTTAGAATGTGAGATATTTCACTAATACTTGAGGCACTTCGAACAAAATTTTCATACCTTTTTCCCATGAATATTCCTTGCCGATATTTTGGAAAACTCCTTTGTCATTGCTAGACAAAATTATTCATACAAGAGCATGGAATGTAGCCATCCTTCCTTTTAAAAAATAGTGATGGAATTGGTTTCTTCTAATTTTTGGTTCATGATGAACCATGATACCCATTATGACATAGGAATAGAAGTGACAAAGGTGAAAGAATAGAAATACTAAGGGCGTAGAAATGGAAATGTTAAGGGTTCATGAATATAAATGCTAAGGTGTAGTTTTGCAGAGGTTGAGATGGCAAGGGAAAGTAGTGAAGTTGGTGGATTTGATATGGAGGTAACTACCTTGCTATCATCATGAAAAATTTATGGGATCATGCTAGTGGTAATTAAGAAGTGTGGAAAGTGTGCGAGAGGTCATTAGGAAGTTTAGGGAGTGTGTGAGAGGTAATTAGGAAGTGTAGGGAGTGTGTGAGAGGTCATGGGAAGCATGTGAACATCACCTTGAATAGACTAATAATTAACACTATCATAATTAAAACTTTTGGTAACTTGAAAAGGAGTGTTGGCACATACCTGGTCACTTATCACTTGTCACACATTCCATCAACAAAAGATGTTCTACTTAATAATCTAGTAAAAATATTCATGGCATTATTTTGAGGTGACCACCATCTCTAGTTTTCAGCCACCTTTGTTTTATTTTAACAACACAAGTTCTTTTTCTTCTTTTTCCTTTTGGGAGGAATAATCTCCATTTTTGGTTTTCAACCACTCCTTCATAAGAATATGGCCTCCATTTCTAGTTTCCAACCATCCCCTTTTATTAATTTTTTTCGTGAATCAATTTAACCATGGATTAGGTTAGACAAGGAGACCTTATCCAAGAAATTCAAAACTAAATTGTATTGCAACATCTTTTTGAATTCTTCTTGAGATGCTAGTTTTGGTATAAATAGAGTGTATGAAAATTAACCAACATCACCCTCCTTTCACCATCAGTTGGAATAAGATGGATAGTATCAATATTGTAGATTTATTCTATTTGATATGGGCCCATCCATTTGGTTTGTAGTTTCCCCTTAAAATCCTTGTATTTTGAGTCAAATAACAGAGCCAAATCTCCTCTCCGAAATGTCTTCTTATTTATTTGTTGGTCATGCCACTATTACCTCTAGTGTCGACTAGCTCTGTCTAATTTAATGATTATAGTATCATCTCACCCAACTCATTTAACTAGGTAATTCTTGATTTTTATTCCTTTGATAACTCAATTCCTAATTTAGTAGTTGTTTTTAATGTTCAAATCTTGTATTCTATGAGAAAGATAAGTTTCTTCATATAGAGTAAATCTTGTAGTTTCTTTCCAAGTTGTATTATAATCCCATACTATCGGTAACTTTTACACCCAATTCTTTCTTAAAACATCTACTATTTTGGTCAAGATGTTTTCTAGTTCCTATTGGTAACCTCAACTTGACCATTAGATTGAGGGTGGTAAGGGGATGAATTCTTGTGCCTTACTTGATATGTTTCCACAAAATCACTAATCACATTTGACATGAATTGAGGTCCTTGATTTGAGACAATTGACCTTGGTGCTCCAAATCTATGAAAAATATGCTCATATAATAAATATTCAACCTTTTAGTCAATATAATACTAGAGATCTTTTACTTGAGCCCACTTTGTCGCTTAATCATGCATACTAATATATACTCCTTCCTGGAGAAGGTGGATCAATTGGTCCTATAATATACAATCACCACTTCTCAAATCATTCCGAACAACTGGAGTTGAAGAGACATCTCATTTTGCAATTTTATCTTCCCCATGAGTTGGCATCTATCACATTGCCACACATATTTCTTGACATCCTTGTGCATTGAAGGCTAGTAATATCTAGCTCCTAAAACCTTATGAATTATTATTTTTACCGAATAATTCCCTCTTGATGGTTCATCATGGAAATATT
Organism: Taxus wallichiana var. yunnanensis; assembly: GCA_018340775.1. Classification (NCBI taxonomy): domain Eukaryota; kingdom Viridiplantae; phylum Streptophyta; class Pinopsida; order Cupressales; family Taxaceae; genus Taxus; species Taxus wallichiana. The sequence continues at coordinate 567,275,408 of CM031242.1, read as the reverse complement.
TAAGTATATCAAAGATTTCATCTTCAGTCACACACCTGCATAAGACATAATCAGGTCCACATTTAAAAGCATTCCATCAAACCATTTATACATTACACTCTTCTTGATTAACTGTTTTATTTTCTTAGGTGTAAGAAAAGATGGAAAATTCCCTATGGCCAAATAATTAGCCATATCAGAAAACCAAGGAGAGTTGGTGGAAACAAAAAATAAGTTCTCATCTAGGAAATCATCATTCACTTGTTCATCTATACCTGAAACAATTATTCTTGAAAGAAAATCAACTACCACATTTTCTTTACCAGTTTATCAATAATTTTAATATTGAATTCTTGCAACAATAACATCCATCTAACAATTCTTCCTTGAACCAAGGGTTTGTTCATTAAATATATAATGGAAGAGTGATCTGTATGAATGATTACTTCATACCCTATGATGTAGTGGAGAATTTTTTTGATTGCATATAAAGCGCAAATATTATTTTCTTGTGGTAGTATAGTTCCTTTCAGTTGGGGAGAGATTTTTACTAATGTAATAAATTGCATGCATTTCCTCTCCCTCTTCTTGTTGACCCAAAACAACCCCAACTACCTCATTGGAAACATCAATTTGAATATGAAAAGGTAGCTTCTAATTTGGTCCCCTAAGGAATAGACTATGGATTAGTTTCTCTTTTATGATGTCAAAAGCCTTTATCAACTAGAATTCAGAATCTTTAGTTAAAAGTGCAAACAATGGAGAGGCTATTTTACTAAAGTCAGAGATAAATCTCCTATAATAACCTGCATGTCCTAAGAAACTTCGTACCTCAGTTTGACTCTTAATTTTTACAATGACCTTTAATTTTTCTCGGGTCTACTGTGATTCCTTCCACTAAAATAAAATGTGCCAAAACTATCCCTTGTTCCATCATAAAATAAAATTCTCTTGATTGAGAGATAATTGATGTTCCTTGCATCTAAAGACCACTTTATCCAAATTATTCAATTCCTCTTAGAACATAGTTTCATAGATTTTAAAGTCATAAATATAAATTTCTACGTAGTCGTGAGTAAAATCATTTTTTTTGATAACATTTCTCTCTAGAAAGTAGCATAATCATTACATAGTCCAAAAGGTAAAACCCTATAAGAAAATTTACCCCACGGGAAAGTGAATGTGGCCCTGTCTTGGGATTTTGGTGCTACCATTATCTAGTTGTATCCAATAAATCCATCTATAAATGAAAAATAGATTTTCCTTGATAGGTTATGCAAGACTTGATTAGTGAAAGGTAAAGGAAAATAATCTCTATCGGTAGCTTTGTTCAGCTCCGTGTTGACCATTTTTGGTCATCATTGGGAAGGGATATAAATTTTTTTCTAGTTAACTCATTTTTAGGGATGATTGGGAAAGAAACAAATAATGAGAAGGTTTGGAATCATATAATAGGAAACCTTTTCCCCGTATAGAGGCCATTCTAGTTATCATATTTGTCAAGATCATGCATCAACCATCAAAGACTGCTATAGGGTCCTAAAGGAGATGAGAAATGTATCATATATTGAATTTTAACATGCTGGAATATACTAGATCAAAAAGGATTAAGTTAGGGGTTTTAAGTCTTAAAGGAAAGTACAATTGTTTCAGGTGTTAATTATTTCATTCTTGTGATCAAATAAAGGTACAAATAGTTCATTTTAATTCCTTATGATTATATGTAGTTGTATTATTCAATTGAGTTATCAGTTTTTCATTTAGTTGTGCAAACTAAATAACAATGTAAAGGAAACACCATACAACTCATTTCATAAGACAACTATATATATTCATAAGAAAATTGTACAATTTCCCACATAGGCTATGTGATATGGCTGAAAAGTAAAGAATGCATGTAAATGTAAATCTGGAAGTGTAAGGAGGGATAGGAACCCATCATTTCCTAGAGGACAAGAATTATTCCTTGCAAGATGTTACTCCACTTTTGATCCAATTTCCACTCTAAAACACCTGCAAGAAAAAAATAAAGGGGTGGTTAGAGCTCTCAGTTACTTTACCTTGTCATATTTTCAACTTTGAATGTACATGCATTTAGTTTTGAAGAAAGGAAAGAACATCTCATCCCAAGTGTAGGTACTGAACATGAAATGATTTTAGGTGTAAAGTATGGTGAAAAAAATTACAAAACAAATTCTCAACAAGCATTGCTTCAACTAATGCCGAAGAAGAAATTTTTAGAATACAGAAGGAGATACAAATTTTATATTTAGGAATGGTTGATATATAAAAAGAAGAAATTGTATCCATTTTCAGGTTTACAAATAAGTTTCAAAGTTTCAACCATCGTGTTCAAATTGGGAAGTGTGTTCTCTTTAAAAGGAAATGAAAAATACATGAGAAAGATATACAACAACTCAAAATTACAAGATCCTCTTCATATGCGACAATATGATGAATAAATTTCATATTGTAACATGTCCACAAGCTGTAAATTTTTTTAACACATTTTGCAAGATTTAGGCTTTCCAAGTTTTTTGCATATTCAAAAGTAAACCAAATTATATAAGAATTAGCATAATGAAATAGATCTATAGAGTTCTTCATTATTGTAAGGTATTGTTGGTACATGTTCAAAATTAATGCAAATTGGCAGATTTCTTCAAGAAGCAAAACAAGAAAGGTTCAATATAGACCTTTAATTCCAAAGTAAGGTTTTTCAGAATTCACTAAAAATGGTGTGCACAAAATGAATGTAAATCTACAGCCATGAAACCTATATTCGGACTATCTCCAAAAGCTAAAAATTCTTAGAGTGCCATAAACCGAAATACGAAGACACGAGCAACTTACTACCACAACAAGACTAGAATGAGGCACAAACTACAAGGTAATAATGTAGTGAGCTTGCAAGATTCCATTTTTATAGTCAATGATTGTTTTATTTAGGGACAAGATGACCAAAAATAAAGATACAAATGCAACCGAATTCTAAAAATCTAAAAAGCTTCAAATATTTATAAATGTCTAAAAAGAGAAATGTAATAGAGGATGGAATCACAACCATACACTTTGGCAAGAGATCAGGTTTTCAAAAGATTTTACATATAATATGCATTTTAGATACAAATTTTAGTTTAAAAAAGGGGGCAACTTTTCCTTCTTTAAAAATGTAATTGTTTAGAAAAGAGCCTTCTAGATATAATAAATAGTCTTGATTTCATACAAGAATGTAAACCAACAACTTTATTTTACAAATTTGGGTAGCTTTTTCAAACCCGTGAGTTTCTTAAAGTAACAACCAAACTATATACATAATGAAAGATTACCCAATACACATGCAACAAGTTGATCTTAAATCATGGCTAAGTTATTAGTCATAACAAAAAAATGAGATTTGAAAAGTAAAGATAATGAGATAAGTTCAAACAATGTAATGAGTAGAAAGGAGTGACCAACAAAGTTGGGAGAAGAAGTGAAGACATGAAGAAATTACAAAAACCCTTGCACAATACAACCAAACCAACAATGTAAATGATACATCGAGCTAGAAACTCGATGCAATGAGTTGAGTTACAACTCAAACAAACAGCGTGAGTTGAGTTTTTTACAAAGGAACTAACACAAACAATGCATAACCCTAAAGAACTTAGGAAAGATAAAAATATCCATGAAGTTGTGAGCCATGGTTAAATCAAGAATTGAGCTACGGGTATGAAATGAAGACCCAAATCGAAATGATGAAAAACCATCTCGCCCCGAGTTGGAATGAATATAAAAATGCAAATTTGTAAGAAGAAAAGGCTAATAAGATGAAACATGTTAACCTAGATTGTGCAAGCAAGGTAATGAAGCTTGTGGGTTAAACCTCAACTAGAATAAAATAAAATTTGCGATCGAGAGTAGCACAACTCGTATAAAAGGAAAGTTGCATTTTAAATACATTATGAATATGGAAAGGAATCAAAGTTTTAAAATTAAATCGAGTCAAGTTAGAAAATTTGGGGGCTTTCCTTACAAAAATATGGCCAAATAAAGTCATCGAGCTCAAACATGCTTGGTTCTCCAAAATGACATCGAACCATGCAAAAATAAAAATAAAATCAAAAGAAATAAAAGAACTTGAGTCCATAAAAATGTAGTGGCCAAGTAAAAAACCCTTGTGCAAATATATGGAAAGCCTTGATGCGTAAAGAAGATATCATAATACCCACAAAAATTGAACCTGTGTGCATAATTAATGTAATTTGGGTGGTACATGAGCACCAAGATTTTGATCGTGAGCTCCTAAAAATATAGAGCAATCCCTAATGTAAAAACACCGAGCTAAGTATTTACACACCAAAAACCTCACCCAAAACGGGAAAATAGAGGACCAAGAAAAAGTGAGCTTAGAAAATCAAACACGCATAACCAAATAAGGAAAGGTCCATAATAAAAAATGACCAAGTTCTTCACCAAACCACGAAGGCACAACGAAAACCCTAGATAGTCTAAATAGAACAAAGCTCGAAATCAATTATTAATGGTGACTCAGCCCCATAAAACTAGAATAGAATGTTAAAACCAATATGACCTCCCATAAAAAGTGGCAACCCAAAAAAGAAGTAGAGCTTCATGCATTCTAAAATGGGCCCCAAAAAAAATTTGAGAGAGCTTTTGTAGTAGAGACGCTCCCACCATGCAAAACACAAGAAAAATGAGAAGAATTTTAGGGTTTAAATCCCCAAGTGAGTTTGAGTGACCCAATGGTTTAACCATGGTCAACCTTGACCATGGTTAAAACATTGGTTAAATAAAAATTTAATCATTTTTTTAATGCCCATGTGCGATATGCTTTGCCATGAGTTTGATTATATGCATATAGGGTGTAAATAATTACCTAACCCAAAGTTAAGGGGAAATAATAACCATGATCTCAATACATGTGCCAATACTACAAGACAAAAATAGCCATTTTACCTTAACCTTTGTAAAGGAGATCTAAATATACCTTAATTTTTATAAAAAACTCCCTACATTACCTTAGTGTATGCAAAAAGCAAAGTTTGACTCAGTCAACATGGAATTTTACCAAGTGGAAGGAGACCATGCAAGATTATTTTTAGCCCTTAGAAATCATGCACATGTTAATTGCAATAATTATAGATTTTTATAATTAGTTTTTATATTTTTCCACAAGAGGATTCAAATCATACATGCAAATATATTTTTTCTAGCATTGGATTTGTCTCCAACAAGCTATTTTTAGCAAACCGAGTCTAAAATTGAGTTAGGAGTGTTATATTTGGAGATGGAGTGGAGTTAAATCCTCATTTCTTTTGCTATATGTACCATTTCTTTTGTAATAAAGAAGGGAGAGTTATCGTTCTATCATACTTGTGCTATGTAGAACTTTGTACTACCACACCTTGTTAAAGCAATATAAAGAGTAATTTTCCTCCATATGCAACTTTTTGAAGTGTGTTATAAGCAAGATTATGGTATGTTTTAGTGACTTATTTCTTTCCTTTACATGCTCATTATTTTCAAACACCTCCATTAAGTAGTTTTGTAGCTTTTGCATATTTTTGTAAGTGCATGTTAGCTTGTTGAATGGTGTTTTGTGCAAGTATAAGTTTCCAAAAAGTGGTGTATCACCTATTTTACCTACTTTCATTAATTTTACATTTTTTCTCTCCCTTAACCCCTACTAGAGAATTAGTTTAGGTGATTAATCCTAGGGAACCAACCCACTCTAGAGGTTATCCTCAACTCGAGTCACCCACAACTCAGAGGAATTCCCATTGTATCAACTAAAGTGAAGAGTTTCTTGCACTTCTTCATCTAGGGTGCACTTTAGAGTGGTAATAGTTTTTGGCACGCTGGTGGGACCAAGGACTAGATATTGGCATTATTAAAGCATTCAAATGAAGGGACTATTTTCTAATGGTTGTTCATAAAAGTTTAGTTACTCCAAATCACCAACCTAATTTGGTTTTTTGCGGGAGTTATCACACACACATGAAGACATTAATGCAGATTTAATAGTTGCAATCAGCCAACAACCACTCAGCCAATTTCAAGTCCTTATTATAAAGATAATTTTGGATGCATATTTTGATATATCAACATTATTACATTGAATATTAGATACTGCTAGGAGATATTAGTTGCATATTTCTTCATGTTCTATGCCTATAGTAAACAAAAGGTTATCATCAAGAGGTATTCCTTCTAAATTTGTTCAATTACCTCTTAATTTTTTTAGAAGGAGAAGGATTGGGAATACTAAACCTTATAATAGGCCTGACATTTCCTTTCCTCCAACTCAAAACTTTGTTATTCAGATTTCCATCTTTCCAATGGCCAAAAATCAGCCTTTTGTGACCTTTATGAGTGGTAGTCCTCTATAACTTATTTTTAATGATATACTAGTTGGTGCCTTAAAAAGTCTCCCTTATTTCAATGGCGAACACCAAACCACACCTATTAAACACATAAGACACATCACTGCCCTATGTTCTATCCATAATGTAACTCATGAAAATGTTGCCTTGAGATTATTTGTTGCATCCTTTAAAGGCCAAGCCCTCTAATGGTATATAATTTTTCCAATAGGATCTATTACTACTTAGGATCAGTTGGGTGAAGCCATTTGTAAATAATTTGAGGAAAAATCAAACCACTTATCCCTCATTGAACAACTTATAACCATTAAAAGATCACCTCAAGAGTTCATGAAAAATTTCAACTTGAGATTCACAAGAATGCGGGAGAGGATATGTCAAGCTGTTAAGCGTTCAGTTGAACATGCATTTTTATACTACTTGCTTGCATTGAATAATGATATTTTTGTTATGATTCAATCAATGGGTGGAACTACACTTCCTACTACTTTTTACATAGCAATAAGAGTAGAAAAAAACCTTATTCAAGCTCGAAAATTGCCCCTAGACCTTTATGGCCAATTTTCTTGAGCTAGCTCCTATTTCACCTATTACAAAACCACCGCTACCACCTATAGTTCAGACTAATGACATAGATGAAATAAAATAGGTTTTCAAATCATGTCAAACAATATAGTATAATTGGAAAGGTAGTACTTTCATCAAATAGACCATATTAACCACCTTATTATCCACATAAGAATTTTAGAATTTCTACTCAAGGTTATAGGCCTCCATATTAGGCTTAAGAAGTTATTACTACAAGAAAAAAACATGTAATTGTTGATCCTAATGTCCCCTCAAATTCTAGATCCTTGGTTCTAGTACAACCCCAAAACAACATGATGTTGGATCCCAATTTGTAGCCTAATGAGCCAAATGCAACATTAGAAATGGTGCCACAAGGTTTTCCTATGCCACATATGACTCAAGATGAAGCATATTATCAAGTTCAATAGAGTTCTTTTAGCATCACAAGGTGATCCAAATTTTATGCAGGGGTAGCTAGATGCAACTATGGTAAATTTTGAAGTTAGTGATCATGTGGCTCTAAATCAAGAAATTGGAGCTAAGGAAAGGAGTGAGTTTGTTGCAGCTGTAACAAGGTCAAGAAAGAGAGCTATGGATGCAGATACAAGTGATAAAACTATTGTTTTAGCTCAATAAAATCATAATACTCATGTTGGTAAGAGTTATTTTTCATCCCAAGTACAAGAAAAAGTTCTGTTTCAAAAGAGCGAGTTTAAGGTAGGCTCCGTTCCTTTCAATATTGTTGATCATATGAAGAAAGAACATATTAGTATGACTATGTGGGACACATTATCCATTTCAGGACAAAAATATTTACTTGTCAAAGAACTTTCAGGTCTGAAAATGTCATTAAAATCTTCAGAAGGTATAGAAAATTCAGCGAACTGGTTATGAAAAATACAAACCAACAAGTTAAGATTTCAAAACAACAAACATCTAAAGAAGAAAAAATTTCTGCTAGTGACATAAAGATGATAAAATAACCTTCTTTCTATCTTTCAATGATAATACATGACTCCTTGGTTCATAATTGCATGGTGGATAGTGGAGAAAACAACATTGTTATGCCCAAATTGGCTATGGAAAAGTTGGGACGAAGTATGAACCAAATACCAAAGGTTCTTTGTAGCTATACGGTACTCATACTAAGATAATAAACATGATTAAAAATTTTAAGCTCACCTTGCATGCTTTTATAGGTGTACTAATTTTATAGGATGTGATGGTGGTGGATTTTCCACCTTATTTTGCTATGTTCCTTTCAAGAGATTTCACATCCAAAATTGGAGGTTACCTTTTAGCTGATTGGTCTTATCTTATTTTTAGAACTAGGTATGGAACTAAAGTGACAATTAATTTTGAACCTTTTTCAAATTTTCACATTGAGCCTCATATACCTAGCACTGTAAATGTAAATTATGTTATCAATGATGAGCAACTAGATGAGATTGAATCTAAAACTCTTCATGCATTAGAAGGTATTCCAGATTTGTTTAAGGATGAAAGGAATAATGAATTTTATGATCATGATCCTTATAGTATCATTGAAAAAAAAAGGCCTTGGGATTTTACGTATTCATGAAGAAAACGCTAAAATTCCAGCCATGGAGAAGGGAAATCAACGTGATGACGATATATGGAATTTGTTTTGATGGATTAAAAAATAAACATGGTTCAAGAGCTGTTCTAATGCTGATTTCACCCACTAATCAAATTTATTTTTTAGATGTTAAGTTTCAGTTTGGCTATTATAAAAATATATTAGAATATGAGGCACTTATTCATGGCATAGAATGGGTAAGAAAGAAAGAAATGAAAAAATTACAGTTTTACAGTGAGAACGAGGTAGTTATACAACAGGTAAAAGGTTCTAATGCTTGCAAAAATCAGTTAATGAGGACTTACATACATAGAGTATGGGATATGCTTGAATATTTTCCTTATTTTAACATTTAAACTGTTCTAGACACAAAAATGAGCATATTGATAGACTTGCAGCTATTGGATCTCAGTTTGACATACCTATAGATATCAAAATGATAAATCACAACCTCATATCAAGGTTATAGTGAGGCCATCGATTTTGGATAAGAACTTACACTGGAAATTTTTTTATGATGATGCTCACATAGTTAGGTTTTATAGAAGAGGATGAGTTTTCTTCACAAAATCAAGGAAAAATTCAACATAGGTATGAAGATCAGATTGTGCAACTTAAGACAAATAAAATTCCTAAAGGCCTTGTAACTTTGGAAAGCATTTTTGGAGATAATGGTGAAATGAAACAAGACAGAGCTATTCTAACAACAAGTGAGGACCAACACGAAAGTGTTTACATTCTTGATGAAAAATCCTCAATCTTTGTGAGGTATGTTCAAAATCTGAAAAGATGCATTCATTGAGTTATGTAGAGAATATGTTGATGTGTTTACATGGAAAAAAATTATTTAAGGGGTTTGATCCCTCATTAGCTCAAAACACCATTGGATTAAGCTAATGTCAAACCGGTAAGACAAAAACAAATACCAATTAACCCCAAATTGGAACCATTGATGAGGAAAGAGATTGAAAAACTGATTGATTCATCCATTATCTTTCCCATCAAGCATTCCACTTGGGTAGCTAACCTTGTACTAGTAAGGAAAAAAAATGGTAAGATCAGATTATGTGTTAATTTTCATGATTTAAATAAGGCTTCACTCAAGGATCACTACCCTTTTCCATCTATGGAAAAGATACTTTGTTAGTTTCTTGTTCGAGAAAGGTATTCTTTTCCTAACGAGTATAGTGTTTACAACCAAATACTTATAAATGAAGAATAAAAATTCAAAATAACATTCACAACTGAGTGGGGCACTTATGCATATAGAAAAATACCATTCGGATTATCTAATGTAGGTGTAACATTTCAGAGAGCTATGGACATGGCATTCTAAGGTATTATTAACAAGTTTGTCCTTGTTTATTTGGATGACATAATAGTTTTTTTAAAGGTTATAAGTGATCACTTATCTCATCTTAAATAAGTGTTTGAAAGATGTAGAGAGTATGGAGTGTCACTCAATCCCAAAAAGTGTTTCTTTTTTATTCACAAGGAAAATCTTTTTGGTAATGTCATTTTAAAACATGGTATGAGTATTGATCCAAAAAGAGTAAGTTCTACTTGGAAAAATCAATTTCATAAGAAGATATATTGCTGATTTTTCTTCATTATCAAGGCCATTGACCAACATGTTGAAGAAAAACCATAATTTTACATGGAAAAATTATTTGTTGGATATTGTTTTGGAAACAAAATATGAGGTTCAACCATAGTATGTGGGACAAAGTTCCTCCTCAGATAAAGGGAGGCACCTTGTTTATTACTATTCTAACAACACCAAGGAATATTTACAATATTAACACTAGTCTAACCATTTAGGGTTGGGATCTTATCCCAATATATTTATTTCTTTTGAGGAAAGGAAGAGAAGGGAGGTGAATATGAAGAACAAGAAGTTCCAGAATAAAATGAAAGAAGTATTATTTCTCCTTGGAAAATGTAGATCCAAAGATAGTAACACATGAGATAAAATAGTAATCAAGTGTTGAAGATACAATAAACCATATACTTGAACTTAAAGAATCATATAATGCATTGAATGTAAGAACAATACTTTAAAACAAGAAAATAATACCACAACACAAATTTTGTAATATATTTCTTATATTTTTAAAGTAAGGATTGAAAGAAAAAAGTATCTCCCTCTCTTTCCAACTCTAACTTATATAATATTATTACAAAAATATCCAACCCTTTACAATGCCAAAGAATTTTACATTTATAGAGAAGGGAAGGAGAGAAATAGGAAACAATTTGGATTACATGCTAAAAATAACAAATACACATTAAGAGTCCATTTGATTGGTTCTCACAAAATGACCCAGTCAAATTGACAAATCCAAAAATGTTTCACTATTACAAAAAAATAAATTGATGATGCAAAAGAAAATGACATCGTTAAACTACCAATAGGATTTTTATTTTTCTTCCTCAGGCTCAACTTACTCTGAAGAAATTCATAGAACTTTTGGATCATCTCTTGCATTTATTTCTCATCCAGTCCACATGAGTATCGAGTTTAGGACATTGCAAGTATCAAACACATTTCCCATCTTTCTGGAAGCTTTTGATATTTCTTGATAAATTTGGACAAGTTACTCATAACATTTTCACATAAAATTAACTTGTCAATGGCCCCCAAAATGAAATCTTCCCCTTTTGAGGGCTCATTTTCAACCGAATGCTTAAATATTTTGAAGAGATCATTTGCAAGAAAAATATTCAAACTTTCATCTAATTATTTTAAGGATCTTGGCCAGTTACTCATCAATGTCATTAGTGGCATCAATTACCTCCTCCCGGACTATTGAAGCTTATCACAGGCTTCCTAAAGAAACTTGACCTAGAAGTCAATGGCCTTGCAAAATTCAAAATGTTTTTCCCTTTCATCCATGATTCCTCTTATAGAAAGATGTCAGAACTGACATTTTTAATCTCACTTAAATCTTCCAATGTCAACTCCCAATTGTCACTTTCTTCCAAGAGTTCACTTTTCATTTTATCAACATCTAATCTAGCCTTCTCTATGTCATTTTAGGTATCTAAAGTGTCCTTGATTATCATTTTTCCTTGGGTAAGGAGACGATGAATCTTGGTGTCCATTTATATACATTTTTGGCCAGTCTTCTCCATCTTGGGCATGGAGGAGAATTTGAAATTGAGTGGAGTAGGAGATGGGATCTAGATCTATATGGGCTTGGAGAGCTTGAGTAGAACAACTGTTAATTGTTCAAATTTTTCCTTCAGATCTTCTTTTGAAGATTTGTTTTCCCTGATCTTCTTCAAAATATTTTCTATGGATACTTGCATCCTATTGTGCACCCTCAATGGTAACCTTCCCAAGTGCCAACTTCATAATTTGATAATCTGAGGCTGTAATATACTCCTCGGTTTTAGTCAAAGAATGGGAATAATAATCTATGCAAACCTTTGATTCGATGCATCAACCGTGATCTGGGAAATGGTCTTCAATTTCTTGGATGAGCATGAAGGTGCATGTTTCAAATGAATGAAGTAAAAATCATCAAGAGAAACATCTTTCTTCCTTTTCCTTGGAGTTTGGCTAGACAACCAAGAGGGTGAAGAAGAGGGTACCTCTGGGGGAGGATCAATTATCATCAAATTGAAACTTGTTGGAGTGGGAAAAGTAGTTACCAAAGATGGGGAGTAGAAAGAATAGTTGTGAACATGGTAGATGAAGTGGGAAGTGGAGAAGGAATTCAAACTCAAGAAATGGTATGGGATGGAAGATGGGTTACATGGGGAGACCCCAAAGTCATACCTAGTTCACCTAAAATGGGAGACAAGGATGAGTAGATGTTTACCATAAGAGTTATGAATGGATATGAAAGTGATGGAGGTGAAGAGGGAGTGAAAATTATTTCCGAGGATGAATGGTAATAATAGGAATTGCATCGAGTGATGAAGGGTTAAGAGGAAACATGTTGGGTAACCACGATGCTCACTAGAACTTCTTGAATATGTTGAGGAGAAGGAGTGTCAATCAAAACAAGAGATGAAGTGTGGATTGTAGATGGAGGAAGAGGTTTGGTTCCACTACTATAAACCTTGAACTTCAACTTCTTGGTAGAATCCTCACTTTTATCTTTTTCCTCATGAGAGGGACCCATTTCTAACTTAGAAGTGACTGACAACTTTAGGAATTGGGGATCCTTGGGCTGAATATTCCATGAATACAACCAAGTTTTATTTATGATGAGAATTTGAGTGTCTCTATCTGAATGGATGTGGATTATTTAACAGACCAATCCATTAGAGGGAAACCCATATTATCACCATCCATTTTTTCGTACATAAGTTCCATGATGTTTCCATCATCGACTGCTCCTTTAGGAACATCAACGAGGTTGAAATTTTAACCTCATCCAAGGTTAATCTATTGTTATCCTTTCACCTAATGGCCACCTCATCCCTGTAATCAGCCCAAATATCTTCAAATTCTGGAACATAAAATTACAATGTTCTATAGACCCTTAAAATGCCTCGATAGTCAAAACCTAGCCTAGGAGGCATTACCTTCTTGATTTCTTCTTGTATTTCAATGCTAACATTTTTGGCTTTGACCACAGAGGTGCAAGTATACCTCTCGATGGATATGGGAAAATGGATTCTGCTTTTTGTTTTCTTTGTTAAAAATTATGGAGATCCAACAATTGTATGACCAACTCCATAAGGATCCATTTATCGGTTGGAAATCGGGGAGGTGAGATAGAGAACCCTGGAATGATCCAAACCAAAGATAGGTGAACTTTTGGAAATGTAAGAATATATAACCCCAATGTGATACTTCATTCCAAATAACATCAATGACCCTTTTCTTAGAGAGATTGGGCTCTAATCTACAAATTACATTATAGAAGAAAGCATCATTAACTCTTCAAAAATTACTTTCACTTCCCTTTAGAGACAATTGGGGGTAGTACTTGTAAACATAGTCAGAAGGATTGGACCCCACTATATCCAAACCTGGATAAAACCTCATTCCAACCGCAACATAAAAAATAAACAACATCATATAAAATTTTCCAATAGTTAATAATTCCCTCATGTGACTACCAATTGTATCATTGATGAATTCACCCCAATCAAAGAATTTCTCATTTTCCATATGATGGTGAGGAATTAGTACATCCATCCTTGAAAATATTTAGCCTCAGGGAGTTTGAACACACTACTGAGAAGTGTGATAATGTCACCAATTTCTAGGATAAAGTCACTTCAGGGTACTATCTTGGGAAAATTTAACACATAAGGCTTGGGTTTCACCAAGTATTTCTTATTAACATGCTTGATAGAATCATCCATACTTGCATCCCAAGATTTTGAGTCTTTTTAGGATCTTTCTTGACATACATGGTGATTTTAGGAATCTGGAGGATATCATCGAAGTAATCAATGTCCAACTTGACCATAACTTCACCAACTTGATTTTGAATAGTCCTCATTTTTTATTCGTAATTATTGACCCATGCGAGATTGAATTAATGACACTAAACAAATATTGGGAGGGTTGGGATGAGAGGTAATCCACTATTGCAAATACATTACATCCATGCAATCTGAGAGGAACTCTGCACTTTTTTCTAAAATTATTCCACATCAATATGTCCTAAATCTATGTCTCTGATATCAATATTAGAATCAATATTAGATGGAAGCAAGAATTCTTGAAATTTGTACTTCATTTCCTTAGATGAGTTCTTTTTACCCTTTCCTATACCTAAATGAGAAATTTATGAGTGAAGAAATAGATCTACAGATCTTATAAAAATCATGGGAGAACTTTGGGTTTTAACCCCTACAATACACCCTACACAGTCTGAAAAACTGGTTGGAAAAGAGACCTTATTGAGAAACCTGAGAAACCCAAAAAACTAGTTAGGGTTTGATCATTGTTTGACAACTCGAGAAACTTGGTAAACTGTCAGGTTTTTCACTTGCTTCAACAAGGAAAAATCCTGAAATAAAGTTTCGAGTTATAAATCACTAAGTAACTTCTTTCACTTGGTTTCTTCAAAAATACTTACCATAATGAGTAAGTTAAAAACCTAAAAAGGTTCACACTTATTAAGGTAAAAAAATTGTAACAAGAGGAAAAAGAAAAGAGAGTAAAATAATTTTGAAAAATTGAAAAAATATAAAATCCCTCAAAATGTAAATGAAAATCATCAGGAAGGATAAAACCTTACCAAAAGATGAATCAAAAGGTGTAATCCAAGAAAAATGACTGGAAATGCCAAGAAAATGCCAATTGGTCTTGTGTGACGTGAAAACAAGAGGGAAATCCAAATTGTAGATAAAGGACAAGGTACAAATGATGTGGAAATACCACCTATTTATAAATGAACTTGCATTAATTACACGTAAGTCGACACATGTGGGCCACCAACTCCATCCTAGAATTTATTGTGTTGACTCAGAGGTGGAATTTTGATTGCACAAGATACTCCTCGTGTAATCGTGTAATTGGGTCCTAAAAAACGACACAAAGAATCTTACAAGGGAGTCAAAATTCACATTCAGAAACAAGAAACATATGAGATGTAATTCATCTACAATTTTTGATGTCCAAAGACGCGAAAGTCTCGACATACTATAGTGTTTTGGGTTTCTAGTTTGGAAAACACATGACATATTACATGTATTGTATGGGTTAGATGTTCTAATGCACTTGAAACACGAAACTCGAAAGGATGTAGTGTGTCGGGATTGTGGGAGAAGAAAACATATAACATAAAACATGCAAAGTGATAAAGAAACCCCGAAATCTAAAACAAAGGACAAATAAGGCATTTTCAAAATAATTCTTGAATGGAAGATGAATTTTAATAGGTTCATTAACATGAAAATTTGATTGGTTATCTCCATTTTATCGATGAACTCAAAAATGAGATAACACAAAGGAAGGTGTAAATAGTTTTGAAGCCATAAAACAAGCTATTGCTTCAATTCCTACACTCATAAATCATGATTTTACAAAATATTTCATGTTGTATGCTTATGCTAACATTGATATAGTCTCGAAATGTTGACTCAACAAAATAAAGAAGGTTTGGAGAAGCCAATAGCATTTTTTATCCAAATCTTGCTGTAGTATGAAACAAAGTATTCATTTGTTGAGAAGCATGTTCTTTCCATTGTTATATCTCTCAAAAAGTTTAGGAATTTACTCTCTAACAACAAAATTCATTTAATGGTTGCTCACCCAAGTATTAAAGAATTTTTGTTGAACAAGGATATAAGTGAAAAGAGAGAAGGTTAGATAACAAGAGTCATGGAATATGACATCAACATCAAGGTTACCAAGCTGATTATAGGAAAGGGATTGTGTGAAAACTTGGCTCAAGACTTGTAAGAGAGAAAAGAAGTTGTTTTGTTTCTGCAAAATGAGCCCGAACAAATAGAAATTCAACATGATTTAAGTTCGCTTTCAGACATGACAATGTACCTTTAGCATGGTATGTATCCACCAAACTTAAACATCTCAAAAATAATATATTTCAGATTGCAATCAATTCCTTTCTTGTTGGTTAATGGTGTTTTATTCAAAAAAAACATCAATGGTGTACTTTTGAGATGTATTGAGCCAACTCAAGTTGAAAGGATACTTGAATAGTTCCATGATGGACAAGGTGGAGGGCATTATACAAAAAAAAACTACAACTATTAAAATCATGAAAAGAAGATACTATTGGCCAAATATTTTCAAAGGCTGCCATGCTTGGGTAAGAAAGTGTCAAAAGTGTGCATTTTTCATGGGTAAAGAAAGGCTTGCTACCTTATAGCTGAAACCAATTTTAGTGGACTTTTCCTTTTTCCAATGGGGTTTGGACTTCATAGGCCTCATTAACCCTCCTTTGAGGTTAGGGCATAGATGGATTTTCACCAAAAATGATTATTTTATACGATGGACTGAAGTGGTTGATTTGAAGGAAGCAAATGAAACAAGTATTTTGGACTTCTATGAAGGTTTGATAACTAGGTTTGGTGTTCCTTCAACCATCATTTCAGATAATGCTAAAGCTTTTGTTGGTGGAAATATTTCTGCATGGGCTATAGAAATGGTATTTTTCTCAATACTTCTTCAGATTATTATCCACAAGGAAATGGCCTTGTTGAATCAACTAATAAGAATATTTTGAGGATAATTAGAAGGACTACTGATGAGAATCAAAGAACTTGGCATACAAAATTGAAATCAGCCCTATGGGTTGATAGGATCACTCACAAGAGGTCCATTTCTAATTCACCATTCAAGATTGTTTATGGTCTTGAAGCCAAGATACCTATTTCACTTGAGCTTCCAACCTTGGAATTAATGCACCAAGTAGAGTTGATGGAAAATGAACCAATGGAAGTAAGATATGCTTAGCTCATAGAACTTGAAGAAGTTAGAAATCAAGCAATGAAGTCCATGGAGCTAAATCAAGCACAGATCAAAAGGACTTTTGATAAGAAATCTACAACAAGGATTTTCAATGAAGGAGATTTAGTGTTGAAATGGGATATGGATAGAGAAAAACTAGATGGTCACACAAAGTTTGATTCCTTGTGGAGTGGAACTTACATGATTATCATCTACAAGCTTCAGAATGCTTTCTATCTTGTAAATATGGATGGAGAAGAGC
The DNA here is from genome assembly GCA_018340775.1 of Taxus wallichiana var. yunnanensis. Taxonomy (NCBI): domain Eukaryota; kingdom Viridiplantae; phylum Streptophyta; class Pinopsida; order Cupressales; family Taxaceae; genus Taxus; species Taxus wallichiana. Next base: position 567,258,219 of record CM031242.1, on the reverse strand, counting down.
TTTTGATCCCAGTCAATGGGATTCATCTGAAGCATTGTTTCTAAAAAGATAAGTTGACATTGTACATAGTTTCCATGCTTTCCTCTAAGTGTTTTATACACATATTTTTGCTTTTGTTTTTAGTAGGTGGTTGCCATCTTAGTTGGCTAGCCTTGTAGGAGTTTATCTTTCCTCCAAGTGTAGTTTTGCATAGGTTGTAGTTTCTACTTTTTAGCTTTGGTCTAGGATTTTCAGTTTTTATCAATGCTTATTTTCCTTGGGCATGCTTGGTAAAGCTTGAATAAAGGTTTTAGATTATTTTTCATGGTCGAAAAGATAAAATCGGAGAGGGTTCTTGTTGATTAGCAAGAAATCAATTCATTGGAAAGGGGTATAATTTTTTTTTTTTTCTAGTTACTCATTTTTAAGGGATGATTGGACAAGACACAAAAAGAGAGCAAGTTAGGAATCGTATTCTAGAATGCCTTTTCCCTATATAGGAGGCCATTTCAGTTATCATCTTCTTTAAGATCATGCATCATCCATGAAAGAATAATGCGGGGTCTTGATGGAGATGGGAAAGACATCATATATATATATATATATATATATATACATACATACATACATATAGTGATAGATAAACACTTTTGATCGAAGTTATGAACTAGGGTACAATAACCAAGAAGGGCCAACAAAACTAACCCAAACACTACAACAAAACAAAACCAAACATAATAGAAGAAATCTCATTTAAAAATTCATTTCAAGAAAGGGATAGTAATCCAACAGATTTTCAAAACGACCCCTTTTTCCTTTTTTTCTTTTAAATCTCTTGCCACTGACCAAGGTTAGAAGGTGTCACCAATGTGAGATTATTTGAGCCCGATGGGAACTCTAAAATACCAAAAGCTATCTCCTGGTCTAAATTTGATTTGTGAGAATTATCGATACATGGACCCTCTTTACACAACCCACCCCTATTGGATGACCATGTAGCCCAACCATATCGAGATCGATCAAAAATTTTCTCTAGAACTATTTGACAAGGCACTCCTAGCTATTCCTTATGAATGGTTTCACCTACCTAAGCCGAGGAGGGTTTATCCAAACCACCTTAAGATGACACATTATTTCTCCTTTTAGGACTTTTATTCTAGCCTTGTAGGATAAATTCCTATGAGTGGCCTAGAACCCTACAAATATGACACCAGAAAGTTGTATTCTCATAATCTAAGGACCGAACCTAATGAAGGTTCCCCAGGTTTCAGGAGTATCTTATCGGAAATCCTTTACTTAGATTGATCTATGCCCAAAATATGGCATATGTCCGAGTTCAGCTACTATCCTAGTATGATCCACCTTTAATAATTTACCCAGAGCATTACCTATATCCACAAGAGCATGCCAAAAATGCAAAGGAAGGTTAGGTAACCAAACCACCGCACCGGTATTTTTGAGACAGATAAAGATTTTAGATCAAATTTAGGGAACCATGGTGTGGGAAAAAACTTGCATTTCCCCAAAATCATGGGCCATTAAATAAGCATTTATGACATTCCTCCACCTATTAGAAATACACCACAAAGAAAAACTTAGAGCGAAGGAGATTTAACAGTTTTGGACCAGTTTTGAAACCCACAAGGATAAGGTGAGAATCTAACCACAACCCATTAAATCTACAAATAAACATGATATGGGAAAAGTATTGAAGATTGGCCTCAATCACAGGATTTTCCAAACTTGAGGACGATGCCTCCTCCTTCAGATCAACAACATACACAAGTGAGTTAGGGGGAATCGAGTTTTTATGTTGCGTGACATCCTTAAAGGAGATAAGCTTAGATTCAGCTACTTGGGATGGCTCCTCTCCATCGTCGAGCTTGTTGTGAACTATCCTACCCCCCCGATGACACCAAACCTAAAACACCAGGTGAAATCGAAGAAGGCTACCTAATGCTAATGGAAAAGGATAGGGTTTGGATTTTATGTTCTTTGGATTTATGGAAAAATGCCAACTTTTCTCCTAGATTGAGAGCATGGTAGGTGTGCAATGTCTCATAATCCATCTCACCCTATGTGCTTCCACTAACTCGAGCACATCCTAAAACTAGGTTGAGGCCATCCCGTGGTTAGCGATCACTCCCGCCTTTCACAAATACCTCCACTAGGGTTGCTCCCGGTTGTAAATTTCGATGCCATCTCGACCTCCACTAAAACTCATAGAAGTTGAGAAATAAATTTTGAAATACATTATATATTGGAAATTAACATTCTAGAATATACTAGAGCAGCAAGGATTAATTTACATATTTGAAGTGTTAAAGGAAATTACAATTGTTTGGTGTTAATTCTTTCATTCTTGGTGATCAAATAAAGGTAAAAACAATGGATTTTAATTCCTTATTATTATATGTAGTTTTTATTCAATTGAGTTATCGATTGTTCATTTAGTTACAAACCTGAATAACAAGGTAAATGAAACACCATACAAATCATTGCATAATAAAATTTTATATATTCATAAGAAAATTTTACAACTTCCCACACAAGCCATGGGATATGGCTTAAAAGTAAAGAATGCATGTAAATTTAAAGATGGAATTTAAGGAGAGAAAGGAAACCATCATTTCTGGAGGATAAGAATTCTTCCTTGTAAGTTTTTTCTCTACTTTTGATCCAGTTGCTGCTCCAGAACACCTAAAAGAAGAAAATAAATGGATGGTCAAAGCTGGGTTAATTTGCTTTGTTATATTTTCAACTTTGAATGTACATGCATTTAGTATTGCAAAAAGGAAAGAACATCTCATCACAAGTGTAAGTACTAAACATGAAAATATTTTAGGTGCAAATCATGATGAACAAAATTACAAAACAAATTCTCAACAAACAATTCTCCAATTCAAGATGAAGAAGAAAATTTTTAGAATACATAGAAGGAGTTACAAATTTTATATTTAGGAACAGATGATATAAAAAATAAAAAAATGTATCCATTTTCATGTTTGCAAATAAGTGTCAAAGTTTCAAAGTCATTAGGTCTAAATATGGAAGCATGTTCTCTTTAAAAGGTAATGACAAATGCATGATAAAGATATATAACAACTCAAAATTACAAGTTTCTCACGATATGTGATAGTATGATGAATAAATTCTAGATTGCAACATTTCCACAAGTTGCAAAATAAGTTTCACATATTTTTCAAGATTCAAAATTTCCAAGTTTTTCTGATTCAAAAGTCAACCAGATTGCAAAAGAATTATTAGAATGAAATAGAGCTATAAATTTCAAGTTCTTCTTTATTGCAAGGTACTGCTGGTACAAGCTCAAAATTAATGCAAATTGGCAGATTTCTTCAAGGAACAAAGTTGGAAAGGTACAATACACATATTCAAGTCCAAAGTAAGGTTTTCAGCATACATTGAAAATGGTGTACATAAAAATGAATGTTAATCTACAGCCATGAAATCTTGATTTCGGGCCATACTTCTTCGAAAGGTACAAATTCTTAGAGTACCATAAATTGAAAGAAGAAGACAAGATCCACTTACTACCACAAGAAGACTAGAACGAGGCACAATCTACTGTTGGCGTGTGTGACATGCATAGTCATTGTACACATCACTTGGTGAGTCATCTCACCTTGCGAGAGTCATAGGTCTTAGGAAGTCAAATGACAAGTGTTAGATTCTGTCATAGAATCTGTCATTGTCATTTGTGTCAGTGTGTCATAGGAGTTACATTCCTTATTTGGAATTGTAACTCCTCCTTTAGTGGCATCATATGTGTCAGTCACGTCATATGTGTTAGTGGTGTCATTTATTTTCTTTCCTTGTTTAGGCATGGGGGTTACACAACACCCCTATTTGTACTTCCTTTTTTCAATCTATGAGTATGAGAAGACCTGTTTTCTTACTTGCATTTTCATTCCATTGATTCGAATCTTGCTTATTGCGTTGGAGCTTGACGTTACCATCGGAGTGAAACTACGTTGTGGTGCATTGATTTGAAATCAATTATCATTTTTCCCTCTTTCAGCTATAGGTAAGTAATGCGGTGAGCTTCCATGAGTCCATTTTTATAATCAAAGATTTTTTTATTTATGCACAAGATGACCAAGAAATAAAGATACAACTATAACCATATTTTGAAAATTTGAAAAGCTTCAAAATTTTGCAAATGTACAAAAATACTAATGAAACAGAGGACGAAACCACATCCATACACTAGTAAGAGATGAGGTTTTCAAAAGAGTTTAGATATAATATGCATTTCGGATACAATGTTTAGTTTTTAAAAATAAGGGGGATTTTTTTCCCTTCTCTACAAAATGCAATTTTTTAGAAAAGATACTTATAGATCCAATAGATAGTCTTGATTTCATACAAGAATGTAAACCAAAAAAATTATTTTACAAATGGGTTGGTTTTTTAAACCCCTAAGTTTCTCAAAGTAATAACCAAGTTGTATACATAATGCAAGCTTACTCAATACACAATGTAATGAGCTGATATGAAATCATGGTCAAGTTATGAGTCAAAACAACATAGTGAGCTCAAAGGTAGAGATAGTGAGCTAAGTTTAGACAATGCAATTAGAAGAAAGGAATGGCCAATAGAGTTGGGTGAAGACGTGAAGACATGAATACATTGCAACAAACCCTTACACAATACAACCGAGCCAAAAATGTAAATGATATAACAAGCTAAAAACTCATGCAACGAGTTGAGTTAAAACTTGAGTAAGATGAGTTGAGTTTTGAAAATTCATTGGAAAAAATGGTGCATAACCCCAAATAACTCAGAAAGGTCAAAGAATTCATGTAACTTTAAACCATGGTTAAATCAAGAATGTAGAGCTATATGTATGAAATGAAGAATCAACTCGAAAGGACAAAAACCATCTTTCCCAGAGCTATAATAAGTATAAAAATGAATTTTTTAATAAAAATAGGCTAATAAGATGAAACACATCAACCTAGATTATGCAAGTAAGGTAATAAAGCTCATGGGTTAAACCTCAACTAGAACACAATCAAAGTGGAGACCCTAAGTAACATAACCCTATAAAAAGAAAATATCATTTTGAATAAATTACACAGATGGAAAGGAATCATAGTTTTAAAATTAAATTAGATTCAAGTTAGAAAATTTGGAGGCTTACCTTACGAATATGGCCAAGTAAATCTATTGATCTCGACCATACTCGGTTCTCCAAAATGACGATCAACCATGAAGAAATAAAAAAATCAAAACACGAGAAATAAAAGTAAAAAGTCCATACAAAATGTAGTAGCAAAGTAAAACACCTCGTGTAGAGATATGGAAAGCCTTGATGCAAAAATAAAATATCACAATACCCACAACATATGAACCCATATGCAAAATGAAAGAATGTGATCTGGGTGATACACGAGCTCCCATATATTAAGTCCGAGCTCCTAAAAATATAGAACAACCCTCAATGCAAAAATGCTAAGCTAAGTATTTACACACCAAAAACCTCACCCAGATATGGGAAAATAGAGTACCAAGAAAAAGTGACCTTATAAGATCAAACACTCACAACCAAGTAAGGAAAGGATTATAGCAAAAATGAACAAGCTCTTCACCAAACCATGAAGGCACGACAAGAAACCTAGTTCATCTAAAAAGAATAGAGCTCCAAATCATTGAATAATGACAACTGCCTATAAAACTAGAACACAAGTTGAAAACCATGGAGATCTCCTAGAAAAAGAGGCAACCTAAAAGAGAAGAAGATATTCATGCATTATAAAATGGAGGCCCAACAAAACTTTCAAAAAAATTCTCCAATAGAGGAATTGCCACCATGAAAAACATAAGTGAAAATAAAAAAATTTAGGGTTCGAAGCCCTACACGAGTTTGATTAACCCAAAGGTTTAACCATGTTCAATCTTGACCATGGTTAAACAATTGGTTAAATAAAACTTTAATCATGCTCTTGCAATGCCCATGTAGGATATTTTTTTCCATGAGTTTGATTATATGCATGTAAGGTGGAAATAATTACCTAACCCAAAGTTAATGGAACCAATAACCATGATCTCAATGCATGTGCCAAGACTACAAGACAAAAATAGACTTTTTACCTTGACTTTGCAAAGGAGAGCCAAATTTACCTTAAAATTTGTAAAACAATCCATACATTACCTTAGTGTTTACAAAAAGCAAAGTTTGATTGAGTCAAAAGGGACTTTGACCAAGTTGAATGAGACTATGCAGCTTATTTTTAGCCCTTAGAAATCATGTACATGTTAATTGCAATAATTATAGATTTTTCATAATTATTTTTGTATTTTTCCACAAGAGGAGTTAAATTGTACATGTAATTTTTTTATAGCATTGGATTTGTCTCCAACTAGTTATTTTTAGCAAACCGAGTCTAAAATTGAGTTAGGAGTGTTACTTTTGGAGATGGATTGGAGTTAAATCCTAATTTATTTTTCTCTATGTACCCTTTATTTTGTAGCAAAGAAGGGAGACATATCATTTTGTCATGCTTATGCTACGCAGAATTATGTACAACTACACCTTGTTGAAGCAATATAAAGATTGATTTTCCTCCATATGTAACTTTTTGAAGTGTGTTACAACAAGATTATGGTATGTTTTAGTGAATGATTTCTTTCCTTTGCATGCTCATGATTTTCAAACACCTCCATTAAGTAGTTTTGTAGCTTTTACAGATTATTGTAAGTGGATGTTAGCTTGTTGAATATTGTTTTGTGTAAGTATAAGTTTCCAAAACGTTGGTGTATCACCTATTTTACCTTCTTTCATCGAGCTTAGGGTTCGGGGTGTATGATAGATCAAGGTGACTCATCAATGAGCTTGGGCGAGTTCATCGGGTGGAGGTCGAGTAGGGGCCATTTACTGAGGGATCGAGCGGTTGGGAGCTTGGGAAACATGAAAGAATAGCTCGTCGATCGAGTTAAGGGAAGAGTTGGTTAGCGTGGTGAGATTGGTAAGGAGATCGACACAAAAAGGATTTCAGTTTAGGAGTACCGCATTCCAAATCCTTAGCACTACTATTGATTCGGCTCGCACAACTGGGGGAACTCGAGGTTGTGACTTCTATGAACCCTTGAAATCCCCTCAAAATAAAGGGGACACCATAAAATATAGGGTAGATAGACTTTGTGTGCCCGAGGTGTCTGGCAAGAACACAAAGATGTAGCCGAATTCAATACCGAGTGCACATGATGATCCCTGGGAGGAGTAGTGAGGGTGAGTGGATTTTATAGGGTACTGCCGGGGGTGTGGGAACTTGTTCCCCATGGGATCAAGTTCGCCACAGAAACGGTGGGAACAAGTTCCCCGCGGGAACAAGTTCTTGAGGGGAACAAGTTCCCTAAGGGGAAAAGTTCCCCACAGAACAAGTTCCTGTGAGAACAAGTTCCCTACAAATCCATTCTCTCCAAAATAAATGGGGGATCCATACAATTTGGAAATGCGGGAGTTTCGGTCCTAGGAGAACGCGCACCCCACTCCACCTTGAGCTGAGTTCTCTACATTCGCACTAGGGCTAAAATACAAGGGATGATTTGCTCACCGACATGGAGCATGGAGTCGATGTGGCAATGCACATGATTTCTTGAGGGGTAAGCGGGTTTGAGCTAGAGTGGATTAGGGAAGTGTTGGGAAATCTAACATGGGAAATTTTGAGGTGAAGCACATAGCTAGCTCGATAAGCGAACTAGCTCAAATCTAGGCCAAGTCAAAACCCAGGACCCCACATTTAGAGTTTTTAAGAGGTTGGGTCCCACTAGAAATGAAAATGCCTTCACAAACCATTTAAAACATAATTTTTATGTAGTTGGGAGGGAAACGTAATTTTTTTATATCCAAAGAACTAGATTAATTACACATTCCGTAAGGGCAAATAATGGATAATGATCTTTCCGCACTAAAAATGCCATAAATTCTCCATTTTTTCATCAAATTAGAAAAAATTGGACTCATTGGAATTGTGTTTCAATCCCCCACACTCAAAAATCAAGAAATTAGAGATTTGGTGAAGTTAGGTGGGTGAAAAATATAGAAAATGAGACCATTTCTAAATGATGACTTCTAGGAAGTTGTAAATGAATTTAATGAAGCATAGGAAACCACCAGTTATAAGACAACAAGGAATCATTGTTTTAGGTTTCCCATCATGTTCTGTAGCCATTTATTGTAATTTACTAGTGGGTGAAAAGGGGATTTTGGTATTCACACACACACACACACTCTCTCTCTCTCTCTCTCTCTCTCTCTCTCTCTCTCTCTCTCTCCTTCCTCTATATAATGTAACACTTCTCATTTGAGAAGGGGAGATATTATGGGAGCTAGGGGAAACTATTGCAAAATTGTTTCTCATTTTTTCCATTAATCTACAAACCTCCACATGAGCTATGCAAACATAACAATGCCTCGATTATATAACCGTAATGGACTATGTACATTTCTAGAGTAATAAAAATGTATACTTGTGGTGTTCTCTAAACACTCTTGGAATTTTATTGCCTCTCTATTGTTGTTGTTTTGTTTTGTGCATGTTTTCTAATATTTGTAGGTTTATGTTGTTATGTTTCTTGGAGTCTTGGTAGTGGGTGTATGCCTAGGACTATGTTAAATCTTTCTTAGCCTCTCTCAACTATATTTAACTACATTATTCTCCCTCAATAGAGTATTTCACACCCTTATCTTGGTGCTATCACCGTTGTTAGTGTAGGATTTATTTATTTTCATGCACTCTCTATCTCCTTGGTCTCTTGGAAATTGTAGATTAGGATTATTTGGCTGCATTTCCTTAATTAGGAGTAGTTTTAACATTAGGTGCGGGAAGAGGAACCAACCTTCTCTAGAGGTCCATATCAAGTATCGGGTCCCACAACTTGAGAAATGGTCCCATGTTTCCCAATTACAATGGTAGATCATGCAAAAACACATGAAAACTTAGATGGTTTTGTAATTTTGTGATAATAGTAATGGCATGCCCGATGGGACTAAGAAGTTAATACTTCCATGTTTATCAAGATCGATGTGTGTCTTGGTGAAATTCTATCCTTTAGAGGATTTTTATTAGCACATATGACGACTCCTAGGATCAGAATTCAGATGTTTTAGTAGTGTACATTTCTCAAGTTCATGAGAAGGATCCAAACATGATCAAGAACTAGAGAAGTAATATTTTAATACTTGCATTTATCTCCGGTAGGGGAAGAAGAGGAATACAATTTCAGAGATCTCCATCTCCACCAATTATAACTCTTTCAACACCTACACTTGGTAGGATATTTCTTCAATCAAAAAGAGTTATTAGACCAATTAGAATGTATCAAAAACCACCACCAAACCCTTTTACTAATTTTATGGGAATTAGTCAAATCAACCTCAATGATCGGACTCCAATCCTAAAGTGGCATCATTAAAGAAAATTCCATATTACACTAGAGAGAATCATACAACCACAATTGACCACATTCAAGACATTGAAAATGTATGTGCCATACATGAGATTACTAAGATGGATGTGGAAGTGAAACTGATAGCCTCTTACTTCAAAGGAAAATATCTACAAGTGGTTTATAAGCCTAACAACAGGATTGATCCGAGTTGGGATCAATTCTACTCAACTCTTTACAACCAATTCGGGGAAAGGGCGATAATTTGTTTTATTGGAACAATTGACCATAATCAAGAGATCACCAAATAAGAAAATGGTGGAATTTAATTTCATATTCCAAATAACTTGGGATGGGATTCCAATCATTTGTAAGACCCGATTCTTGAAGGTACATTCCTCTATTTCCTTAAATCTCTTAATTCGACATAGCTATGATGATTCAATAAATGTGAGGAACAAAATTACTAGAGCCTATAACATAACTATTAGAGCTAATAATTTCCTAATTAAAGACTTTAAACTTGTACTTAGGCCACCTATGCCTATTTATCCGGAAATGGGGAATCCTAGTTCTAGTAAAACTCCCACATTAGCCCCTACTCCTACTCTAAAAATCTGAAATATAATGAATCTTTCACTTCTTCTATCACCTCAAATGAGCTTTAGGAAGTCATGAAACAATTAAAAATCTAGGAAATGAGTTGGTAACAATCCAGAGGTATTAGGGTCAAAATTTCAAACCTTAGCAACCTTAAGCTCAACCAAATATGCCTCTATATTAGATAAATAAACCTCCAGCTCAAGCTACAAACCATAACCAAGGAAAACCTTTCGCTACTGTGCCATTTCATCCTTATAATCCTAATGCTTCATCTACATCCGAGCCTTGGTTCTAGTCTAGAAAAACTTGGCACAAGAATATGAATGGTGTTTCCCTTGTGGCCAACCTCACAATTAAGAAACATGATTCAAGTGGTGCTCTAAATCAAGAATTAATGGAGAAAATTGTCGTTGTGTCCCAAGAAACAATCCAAGAATAAAATCAGCAGCTAGCAAACAATCAAGAAGCACCTCTATGTGAGACTTCACTTGTGAAATTGCAAACCAAGATTTCTATGGGATGAATCAAGCTCTTTCCCGGTGGTGTAGCAGAAAACACAAGATCCGAGAAGAGAAATATAGAGGTATAATTATCAAATGCCGCAGTTCTCCTCAACCTCCTACTCCAACTCAAGGAGTTATTAGTTCGAGATGCAGCCCCAAGCTCACAAAATCAGCTAAGAGTACATATTGTAGTAGCTCATGTGCAAGAGAAAGTTGTGCAAAGAAAAGGGAAACAAAAGGAAAACCCATCTCCCTTAAAAATAATTGATCAAATGATGAGGACAAATGTGAACATCTCAATGTGGGAATCACTGAAAATTACAAGACAAATGGATTTTGTTGCAGCAAGCAATCTATGACAAATGTATCCATTCCAAATCATGCACCCAATGATTAAGACAAGGTGTTAATTAATGCAACTCAACAAGAAGTAGGTCATCCAAAGGGGGACATGAAACCTCTACCATTTTATGTATATTTTATTATTAGAAACAATCTTGTACACAATTCCATGATAGACTCACGTGTAAGTATCTTGGTAATGCCTAAACAAATTATAGATCAGCTGGGTTTAAATTATGAAACTATCTCTAAAGGAGTGGTACAATTGCATGGGAAAAATTTACCACTATTAGAGTGATTAAAATAATGAACCTCACATGCATACATGCCCAAATGTCACAATCCAATAAGACATATATGTGATTGAATTTCCACCACTCTTTTCCTTGTATTTGTCTAGATATTTCACCACTAAAATCGGTAGATACTTGTGTGTTGATTTGTCACACATGATTTTTATGAAAAGAAATGGAGCTAAGGCTACAATCATATTAGAGCCTATTGAAAATTTCCACATTGAGCCCCATGTACCAATCCCAATCAATGCCAATTTCTCATTCCAGACTTGACTCTTGATGAATGGGTAAACAAGAAGCATGGATATGATCCTTACAAGGAAATGGAAGAAGTTGAGTTGGGTATATATTGCTTACAGGAATAAAATCCACCTCTTCATAAAGCATCACCAAACCAGATGGAAAAAATGACAATGAAGTTTGGCAGTTCTTTTTTATGGTTCAAGGAGAAGACAAGGTGCAAGATGAGGAACAATGTTTATATCTCCCAAAGGTAACAAGTACTACTAAAATTTCCATTTCTGATTTAGTTTTTCTAATAATATAGCTGAATATGAAACATTAATCCATGGGCTACATTGGGCAAAGAAGAGAGGCATCAAGAACTTGCAATTATTTAGGGATAGTGAACTAATTATGAATCATGTCGAGGAAAAATGTAGTAAAAATGATCTTCTTAAGATCTATAAACATCAGGTTTGGGATCTCATAGAATAATTTAAAGATTTTAACGTTGATTCCATCCCAAGGAAGAAGAAGGATGCTACGAGACATGCTTACAACAATTGGAGAAAAATTTGATGTTATCGAGAGTATCAAGAAGGATCTAGCACAACCTCATATGAAAGTGGTTGTGATACCACTTGTTTTGAACAACAACACAAGTTGGCAAGTGTTACAAAATGACTAAAAAAACATCAATTTCCTTCAGGAAGAAGCATATTTCTCTTCCAAAAATTAAGGAAAACTGGAGCAGTAGTATGGAGATCAAGTAGTCCAGCCAAGAAAAACAAACTCCCAAAAATTTTGGTGACTCTTGAATCCATATTAAATCCCAATGATCATTTCCGAAAGGATAAAGCAAACATTCAGGTTAAGGGTGAAGATTCAAAGTCCATTTCAGTGGGTGAAGGAAAGACGCTCCAAATTGGCAAAGTAAGTAATCATCAAGAAAAATATGATTTCATTCAAATTTGTCAAGAAGTTTTGGATATATTTGCATGGAGTTACTAATATTTGAGAGGATTTGATTCAATTTTGGAACAACATACTATTGAACTGGATCTAAAATACAAGCCCATTAGAAAAAAGAAATGGCCAGTGAACCTTGATATTGAGCCTCTCATGAAGAAGGAATTGAACAAGCTCATTAAGAAAAATAGCATCTTTCTGATCAAGAAATCTTCATGGATTGCTAATCTCATGTCAATCAATAAAATAAATGGAGAAATCAGGTTGTGTGTAGATTTTAGGGATTTAAACAGAGCTTCTCTCAAGGATACTTACCCACTTCCTTCCATGAAGAAAATATTACAAGTAGTAGCTAGTTTAGAAAGGTTCTCACTCCTCGATGGCTACTTAGGCTACAATAAAATCATGGTGAAAGAGGAGGACCAATTCAAAATAACCTTCACCACAACATGAGGCACATATGCTTACATGAAGATGCCATTTGGGTTATCAAATGCCATAGAAATTAATCAAAGGGCTATAGACATGGTGTTCAAGGGGTTGATTAACATGATGGTTCTTATTTATCTTGATGATATCATAGTGTAGACACCAAATTTAGGTCATAATACCTCCTCTGGCCCCTTTCGATTATGTAATTAGTCACATATACCTAGCCATGACCCCTTCTACACATTAGTATTAATTTAATTACCCATAATTAAATTAATCCTCATCCTCACACCATTATTTATTTTAATAACCTTAATTAAACTAATATCCATCTACCTAAGCCACCTCATCCTAGATGCATTCCTATCCTATTAATGAACCTAGACCAAGTACCCAATTATCCTAACAAATTGGGACTCTTTCCAACACTAACTATTCATGACCTATTAATCCCCTAACTAATTACACGCTCTAATTTATGCCAATCAACACTCTCGAACTTGGACTAAGCCAAAGACCATGCCAAATTTGGGGAAAAACCTTATTTTTGATAAATTAGACCAATTCTCCTTAACCGATGCTAATTATCCCTCGGCCGGCGTCGATTCCCTAACTGCCGTTAGTTACCTTAAATAAGAGTTTCTAACTCTTTGCATGGGTTCTTTAATTCATTCATTCACTCAAGCTTTGACATTCTAACTCTCGAGCATTCAAGCTACCAGATGAAAAACTAGAGCACATCAGTCTTCACCAACAACCAATCTCTTCCTCCATAGCCTTGGATCACCCAAAGTAGATCATACAAGATCCGTTTCCATGGTGGCTGGACACAACCCTGTTTCATCTCCGAACGCTCATCAACCACCACCACCTTTAGATCTACAGGTTCTCAAATAAGTAACTCACTCTTATTTGTTAGTTCTAGTTTTTGATCTTAAGTCTTTTATTCATTTCTATTATCCGACTCTCCTTTGTCCTAAATATCACCCTTCACCCACTACCATCTATTCTACCAACCTAAACCATTTTTCCCATCCTAGCACCTCTATCACCCTCACGAGTCTTCGTATAAATCATATCAACATTCCCGAACCCCTTCAATTCTCTCTGTACAATAACAAAGAGATCCAAAACACTTACTTTTAATATTTTGACCTATATTTACCCCTACCGACACATTGGTCACCCAACCGTTTCATTCATTTTTCCAATACCGACATCGGTCCCTAATCGATACCGGTCTCTTTGACTAGTAATATATTCAAAACAAAGCGAGCTCATAAATTCTCCCAAACAACAATCCCAAGCTTAACCAAACTTCACCTAGACTTCACCTATAACCCTTGTCATGACCTTTGCAAACCCAAACCATACCTTTCCAACCATCCAAATTTAATTAGAACCTTTTGTTAATTAAATTGATAATGTTTGAGACACCTAAATCAAATCTTATCAATAGTATGATTTTATTTATTTCATATTATTTTCATATTAATTTGATAAAAAAGTGGATTGACACCCATCAAAGTGTCAAACTTGCTTCCCGAATACCTCTCTCTAGGCAATCCACTAATCTATATTGTTAATGTTATTTTTGTGGTCTTGTTGTGTTTCTTATATAGGTCGTTCCTCCTAGCCAAAAGGAAGCTCTCACATTCAGTCTAATAAAATTCTACAACGCATGTAACTTTCTCCCGACTATTCATAGGTATTCCTCCTACGCCCATTACCTTTATCTATTTTATCACATACTTTGAGGTGAAACATTTTGGCATGCCGGTGGGACCCATTTTGTGGGTTCTTTGCATTGTTCATTCTAGGGAATATTTGTGTGTTTCTTTCTTTTCTGAAAAGTTCACATTAAATTTCTCTCTGGTAAATATTCTCTTCTTCTATTTGTCTAAAGGAAATTCATCATTTGGTGTTTAAAAAGAATTCTTCTTCCTTTATTTTCACCTGCATTTTAGTAAAAGAGCATTCTCTTTTCCTATTCCCCATTTTCTACATCGAATTTCATTGTCAATTTGGGTTTTAAAAATCTATACATTTCATCTTTGTGATTGTTGCATTAGATCACCTAAATTTATTTACAATCTATATACTAGAGGTCATGACCAATTGATGATTGGTGGGAATTAATCGTAGTTCACACTTTTGCACACACCCCTATCCAAATCACTTTAACAATTTACTCATTTCTTAAACATCTTCCTTCCCGGTAGTTTCCGTTAAAGGTTAATAACCTGATTGATGGTGGATCCAACTAGTGTTCTATCTAGTCATCATATTAGAGTTGGACCTCACGTACTGTGAAGTATATATTGGGGACATTTTAACCAAAACACACCTGATACCAGCCATAGAATGCTTATAGGGAACCCTCATTGACCAAAAAATCTACTCTATTCATAGTCAGTTTTAAATGGCATAAGCCACATAACATTAAAATATGAAGCATATGATTGACGTGTTTTGTTATTGATGTGTTTTGAGAGTGAGACTATTTCTTCTTATTTTTCTTTTCCTTCACACCCCACCATCATAATTGGTGTATTCGGTTCATTCTAGGTGTGTTAGGACTCATCACTTTCATACTAGTTTCTGGGTTGGTGTTTTATTTGGACTTAATCACTTTAAAATTCAAATATTCATCATCTTTAGATTTTCATATTTTACAAGAACCAACATTGGTTACCTCCTCACAACATCGGTTAATTACATCGGTTGATTGTTTTGGTTATTTTTCCCAAAATAGTATTCAATTCATATCCATTCATTTTTTGTGATCTATTTATGTCATTTTACACATTTTTGAGTCTTATTACCATCAACAGAGTTCAAGTTCATCGATTTACACTCTTCATCTCTATATTTCTAAATCTATCATTTATTATCAGTAATTGACATCATTGGTCCAGCAACCAACATTGGTTACCCCATCCTATCGGCATTGGTTATCCTATCGATGTTAGTCTCCATGTTTTGATTTTTCTGTCAAAACAACAACCAATTTTTATTTTCTAGATTTCTTCTATCTTCTTTTCCTATGTTTTCGACACCATCTACAGAGCTCAGACCACCTTTCCTACCACTATTCACATGGTTTGACTCATAGAAAATTCAACTCACTAGTATATCATGCTAGCCATCAACCACTACCTCTTAGTCCTTCACCACCTTCTATTTATTCACCCATGGACCCAACTTCTATCGCTATATCTGTAGGTGATGAGGAGTTTGAAAAACTCCTTGATCACAATCCATAGCCTTGCAGTATTATCTTGCTCATTCCTCCACCCGCGACTCATTAGGAAAACCCTTATATGGGATGCCTGTCTCCATTCCTTCTTCCCTTGCCCCCACTTCTGTATTGGCCACCACTAGTGTGACGTTACCTCCTTTTACCTTACCACTTTTGTTTCTAGATCACCCCACATCTTTGATATTTGTCACACCTACAACATCTATCACACCTTGATGTCCACCTCACCATCATATGAATCTTAGTGTAGGGATTCCCACATCATCAGTCACTATTACCTCATAACCTCCAATTACGTCAACCCCTTTTTAGAGTTTGGTCATGTCTATACCTACTACTCTACCACCTATCACTACGAGGGTCTCTACATAGGTCCCTCCCACCTATACCTTATCTCAACCACCACCCATCACCTACACTTCCCATTCAAGGTATATGCCATCATCATTTGCCACTACTTATATCCCCCCTTCTCAGTTTGCTTACTCGAACCTCCATATACTGGCGTACCTTCTACATCTTACTCATTGTATCCACCTCCTTATACCTGCAGGAGGTGTGTCTCAATCTATCTCGACCATGGATTTGATCAAGATGATGATGGAAAGATGCAGACCCTAGAAGCATCTATTTCCGAGCTCCCACAATGCTTTGACTTATGATGAAATTTGTAATGATCCTATTCATCCATCCATACCCATTCATTCTTATCCCCCACATTGGGAGATGCCAAAGTTTAACTGATTTAATAGCAAGGAGGATCCACAACAACATTTGTGATATTTTAAACATGTATGTTATCTGATTGCCCATGATGACGCCTTGCTTCTTCAAACTTTCCAATGTCCTTGACAAGACCTGCCTTAGATTGGTATAGTGCTTTACCTAGGAACTCTATCTTTTCATTCAATCAATTAGCCTAGGCCTTTCTTGATCATTTCTCCATCAACATCACTAAGAAGGTCACCATGAATTATTTTTATTCGATGTGCCAATACGAAGATGAATCTATCACAAATTTTTCACACGTTAAGAAGAGTTTATAAATCATCTCACCTTTCAAATTTTGTAAACCAAGCTGATAGAGTTGTTAACTAGGGCTTGTTCCAGGCACATCTCTCTAACTCTTCAGGTCCAAAAATTCCAGATGTTTGATGAGGCATTCACCATGGCTTGGAAGTTAGAAATCCATGTTATCAAAGAAAATAAGCTACAATTGAGTAATAAGGGCACTCCATTCAAATCAAATTCAAATCAAATGACTCTTTTTCTTCTTCCAAACCACAAACCAATCATTCAAAACCTAAAGGATCCAAAATGTGGTGATCCTAAAATTTTGTCCATCTCATCCATCTAACTAACCAAAACCACCTTCTACTTTGTCTCCTATTCAAAATTTTCAATATAGGCATGAAAATGATGATCTACTCCCATAGGAGAAAATTACTCCTGGTTTTGGAAAATATTCTAAATGTAGGAGCCATAACTCTTCCACCCATCAAACCACATACTGGTTTTGACCCTTCCCATCTTGTGCTTGTATGGTATAAGGAGAACGATTACTGCAACTATCACCATGTCAGAGGTCATAGTGACGGTAATTGCAAACATTTAAAAATATCATCCAGAGATGTTGGATAACAAAGATCTTATCTTGGATAACCCCAATGCACCGGCTAACCAAAACATCCACATATTTAAGAATCCATTTCAAAATCACACTCCATCATCTAACCAAGCCAGTGAAACCTCAACCAATGATACTAATGTTCAAGAGGTTCATGCCATTTTGATACCATACCAACCCCTTCTACTCAATTTCCTCCCATCCCATTAGTTGAAGAAATCCTTACCCAATTTCTTCCACCCATGGAGGATTCCAACTCATTCTCTCCTCTACCCACAGAGGATTCGACCTTATCTACCATTTCATCTATCGAACAACCCACTTCATCTATCCCTTCATCTATGGAGGCATCTACCCCACTCATCTCTCTACCGGTCGAGCAACCCTGATTACTCATTATTATACACATGGAGGAGCCCAACTTACCCTTTTCTTCACTAATTGAAGAGTATCCAACATCCATGTTGCCCCCTCCTCGCCCATAGAGGACCCACTTGTAGTATATCTTCCATTTTAGTGACAACCCCCAATTACTTTTAAAGGTCCCATCAATTTGCTATCGTCTCTTATACCCACAGAGTCTAAAGCAAACCATTTCCTTGTCTCAGAGACTTAAAATTTCTTTACATAGATTACTACAAAGTTATCATCATCCCTGTCTACTTCTACGCCATTCTCCTATTTGGATGATCACTTGGAGTATGTCGATTATTCCACACTTTGGGGATGCCTTCGACTTCCCATATCGAATCAAATGAAAATGTTATCGGTAGACACTTCAACGATTTATCCTAAAGTGTTCAAGACAACTAAATCCGTCGCACTTGAGCTGATTATAATAACATTTTCTACATCATCCTCACCTACACCCAAACCTTTACAGTTACCCCAACAACCACCACCATACCATACCTATTCACTTCACGCTAAAACCTTTCACTACATTGGGGTTGTGTTGACACCGAGTCTAGTTCATCCTCACGTGAAGATTGATTTAGCCACCTCTTCCCAAACTATCACATGTCCTATCCCCCACCTAAGAGGAAGACCCAACCTCTTAGGCCTCGTACCCCAATTTCTCCCACTTCTCCTCTTTCACCTTCACCACTTCCATCCATCTTAGGCCCCCATCCATCAACCTTGGCCAAGAAGCCTCCTACCCAAGGTAAAACTAAAACAAAGCAACCTACATCTTTATCGCAACCTCAACCTCCCATTCCACCCAAGCCCTCTACATTACCTATGCCTACTTCACTACCCATGCCTTTACCTTCCCTTTAACTTGTACTTTTGTATTTCCTCTTACTACTTTCTTCACCACACTCCACTCTCACCTTGGTTGACCCATCCACTTTCATCTTCTACATTCCCTTCTACTTCATGCACTACCCCAACACCTTTACCCAAGAAGGTGCAACCCAAGCCCAAAACCACACTACCTACCAAAAAGGTAGTTAAACCTACTCAACCTCCAACTCCACCTCTAGTAGTACCTCTTCCACAAAAGCCACCCACACCTCCATCCAAACCAACTCCACCTCCAAAACACCTCTTCCATAGAAGTCACCCAAACCTCCATCCAAACCTACTCTCACTTCTCATTGTGATCCCTTAGTAGGGTCTTACGCTAACATCCTAGCTTGATTGTTAGAAAACTTCGCCAATACTTCTCCACTTCTCAGAATTACAACCACTCAAACCTAAACCAAAAGGGTTTGACGATACCAATATTTACACCTATCATCATGTTTTAGGGCATGATGTTGAAAATTTTAAGGCCCTTAAAAATATTCTTCTTCAACTTTTCTCTTGAAGAGCTCTTTGACAAAGATGACCTTTTGGATGAAGATCCCATTCCACCTTCCTGTCACCACGCAGCTTCACCTCATATCTATCTAGTGGCCTTCACCTCCACCTCCATAGCCCTCTTTTCCTCCTCTAACCTTTGAGATCAATATGGTCTAGATTAGGGAGCTAGCCCAACCCCCTCCAAAATGCTAGTGTGCCATACTCATTTCACAAGGCTCTTATCCCGCACTAGGTTTTTTTCCCTCTTGCCATTATAACTTTCATGACACATCTCCCTCTTTTCCTCAGATCAATATGATTCAAGTTGAGACTAGAGCACAAAAGACAAAGGAAAAGAGAAGATAAGAAACCCATCCACTACACCTTTACCCAACATTCCATCTGCACCTGCACCCAAGGTAACCATCCATGGGCCAACATATCCCATTTCTAATGGAGTCACACATTATACCCTAATAAAGCAACTTCACCAATACCCCTTAAAATATCTTTATATGACCTCATCCAAACCTCTAAGTCCAATCATCGGGACCTCATCGAGGTCCTAAAATCCATTAAGGGTCCACCTAATGACCCCAGACCCATTGTTTTCATTATTAACCCACATCATGTGGCTACACTCACTACTCCACCTCCATCTTCTGCTCCCATCACCTTTCATCAAGTCTCTGTTGTTAGTTTCCCTGACAAAGATATTGTCCCTATCTAAGGAGATGATCTTGACCCCACCCTATTCATTTCTACCTACATTGATAATACACACGTTCAATGCATTATGATTGATGGAGGTGCCAATATCAACATCATTTCTTCCCATGCATATAAGTAAATGTGCATCCCACCAATTGCATGCATAATAACCAAGTTATGCTGTTGCATTCATTTAACAATGCCATGAATTTCACCCTCGGCACCATTATTCTCCACATTCGCATGGGCCCCCGTACCATTCTTGAATTATTCTATGTCCTAGAGGGGGAATTCCAATACAACATGCTACTTGGCTGACCCTAGATTCATGCCATGGGTTGTGTACCTTCAACCTTACACCACTGTTTAAAATTTGAACATGAAGGGCACAACTACACCATTCTGGTAGATCCTTCACCATTCAAAACCTATAATATGTCTTGTATCAACCTAATTCCATCCTTACACTAGTTATGGAATCTACCACCACAACTTTTTCTTCAACCACTATCACATCTACCACCACTACCACTTCTTCTTCAGCCACTACCTCATCCACCACTTCTATCGCTACATCTTTCAAACAACTCATCTTTTCCCACTACTACCGCAACTTCCACAACTAGCCCATTAACCAACCCATCTAATTCACAAACACGACGCTTCGCCTTCTCAGGATTCTGGTGATTTTTCCATTTTTTCTAACCAAATACAAACTTTGATCCATTTGTAGGGTTTTTTTAATGCCTTACCTTAGGGGAGCATTGCCTCTACAACATCAACACCTTTCTTACTCCTCAAGAGTACGAAATCCTCCATCAATACCCACATTACAACAACCATATAGGTGAGGTCTTCCATATGGTCCATCCTACCTTCTCACGAACTTGATGTATGAGGGACTTGTCACTTCTTTTTATACCCAGAACCACCCACTCAAAGTCATCTAATCTCATCTAATTTCCAATATCTTACCAATTATCGTTTCGCCCACACTTTTCTTCATCGATGTGCTTGGAAAGGCTTTGAATTTGGTCTTTATAAATACTATCATCACATAGTCATACCTTGCATCACTTGGAAACACAAAGACTACGGTAGTCTTGTATTTTTGAGGAGCCTAGTCCTAAGAAATATCAAATCAAACTTGTTGAGAAAGATAAGCACCTTCTCCACCAACATCACCAATCATACCACCTTCACCTCACGAGTCCATGGATCCAAAATCCACCCCTCTCTTTTTTTTTTCATAAGCACCATTTCTTTGGGACTTCGACCTATCATCATGATGGTGAGGCTCCTTCTTCCCTTCTCTTCTTTATCCCCGACATGATTAGAGGATAACATACCTTCAATCAATGTTGTTCAATGTCAAGATGACTACTCTATCCTCACCTAAATTGGTATAGAGGATTATTATATTCATTAGTCATTACCTATTGAGACACAAAAAATTCTAAATGAATCGACCCTAAAGATCAACATTCACACTCGAATGACCCCAGAATCCTAAATATAGGCCAATATTTGGATTCCACCAAATGAGCAGCCTTCATGTCCTTCCTTTGAGACCATAAAAATGGATTCAATTGGTCTTATACCGATATTACGAGCATTGACTCAAATATCGTGGTCCACAATATCGTAGCTATACCCAATGCAAAACTGTGAAACAAAAGTCATCGTGAAAAATGCATCCACAAATTTCCCTTTTAATCAAAGAAGAACTCCAACGCCTTCTTTCTATTTCCTTTATTCTACCCATTGATTATCCTTAATGGATTTCTAACATTGTTCATGTCACCAAAGCAATAGAGGGACTCCGCATCTCGCATGGATTTTTGTGACCTCAACCTCGCCTACCCTAAGGATGACTTTCCTCTACCTAGTATCAACCAACTTGTTGATCTTACGACTGGCCATGAGATGTTATCTCTAATGGATGGGTTTTTGGTTATAACCAAATATTACTCACACTAGAAGATCAACACAAAATAACCTTCATCACCCCTTGGGGAAATTTTTTCTATCGTGTCATGCCCTTTGGCCTAAAAAATGTTGGTGCTACTTATCAACATGCCATGACCTATATATTTCACAATATCATGCATCAAATATTGGAGGATTACATTGATGAGCATCTCGGTAAGTCTAAAATTAATCCAAACACTGGGCGTTCTCAAAATCATTTTGATCACCTCATAAGGTATCGCATTCTCCTTCAACCAAAGAAGTACATCTTCACCATTCTCTCTAGAAAAATATTTGGTTTCATAATTTCTTTATGGGGCATCGATCTCGATCCTGATAAAATCAAGGATATTCTGGAGATGCGTCCACCAACTAACCTAAAACAACTTTGTAGTTTGCAAGGAAAATTACAATCTATTTGAAATTTAATTTCCCAACTTCGACCGCTGTCACCCCTTTCATAATATTTTTAAAAAGAATGTTTCCTTCAATTGAAATGATGAGTTCCATAAAGCATTTGAGGCATTGAAGGCCTATCTTCTCCAACCACCTGTGCTTGTCCCACCTAAGGATGACCCACCTTTTTACCTCTACATTTCTGCCATTGATAATTCCTTGGGTTCCATGCTCATGTATCATGATGAGAAAGATAGGGAGCAAGTGGTTTATTACATAAGATGTACTATTCTAGAATACGACACTAGGTATACACATGCTAGAAAACTTTGCCTTGCCCTAGTATTTGCAGCTACCAAACTTCATCATTATATACTTAACAAAAAACCTTTGATGTCACCAATATTGACCCTTTGCATTACATGTATGCCAAACCTTACCAACACCAATGCACCTTGCGTTGGCTCATGCTCCTTGTAGACTTAGACCTAGATTTTATTCATCAAAATTATGTCAAAGTAAAAACCATTTCGATCAACTTCACAGAGGCTCCTTTTCTAGGTCACCGTCCTTCTAACTTCAATTTTCTCGATGAATCTATCTACTCTCTTTCCTTAGATGATGCCATTTATCAGATGATATTATTCTTTAATAGTTATAAATGTCAATGTGGAGGTGGTGTTGGAGTTATCCTCATTCCTCTGGATAGTGAGCCAATGCCTTTATCTTTCAAACTTGATTTCTACTGTACCAACAATGTGGTCGAATATGAAGCAATCGTATTAGGTCTCTAAATTTCCATTTCCCTAGATGTTAAAATGATTAATATCTTTGAATATTTTCAACTGGTCATCAACCAAGTTAATGGTTTATACTAGTGTGATAATTAAATACTTAGAAAGTATAAGCATCATTCGATATGCTTTTACAACCTTTCATAATTACAACATTCACACTACCCCACAATCTACCAAAAATTTATGGATACCATGGCCTATCTCACTTCAAAAATACCTGCCTCACCTACGGACTCAAAAATATTTATTATAGTACAAAGGATCCAATCACCCTCTTATCTATTTCACAATGTAATCTTTGTGGTACAAGTCAAAACCAACCCATGTGATATTTGGTATAAGCAAGATGTTGATTACCTTTCTCAATAAATCTTACCTCCAAATATCACTTGCAATGGTACATTATCCTTCCTTTGAAAGGTATATTGTAATGTCATCATGGAGGGTATTCTTTACAATTCTCACTTTAATAATATCCTCATACAATACCTCACTAGTTCTGAAATTCCATATACCATAAAAGAAATCCATTATGGGATTTCTAGTGGACATTTCAAAGTGGCCACACTTTTACCAAATGTATCATGCACCTCAACTATTCCTTGACCAAGCCTTAGCCAAAGATCTGTTGTGACTTTTTTCAAATGTTGTGTGAAGTGTCGCAGAATGCTAACCTTCACCACACCCCAATTCACCCTTACAAGTCACCAGAGACTTTTGGCCTTTCTCTCAATGGGGTTTGGCATTCTTCTTAATGTCATCGATGAATCATCACAACAACCAAATACTACACTAAATGGGTGGAATCTTTCCTCTCATTTTTAAAAAGCCAAGAAAATATGTGAATTAATTAACCATCACATCATTTCTTATTTTGGTGTTCCTCATCACCTCATCACCGATAATGGTTAAAAATTAAAAACAAGACCTACTACATGCAAACTACGTGATAAATTCAGTATTCAAATTAGTTTCTCTTCACCATTTTATCCTTAAATAAATGGTCAATATAAATCAACCAATAAAACACTCAACAAAAAATTCTCATGAAATTCATCGATGATACTGGTAAGGATTGGCATACACACATTCCTTTTACCTTATGGGCTTATCGCACCAATATTCACACCTCAACTACCTCCACAAATTTCTCTTTGGTCTATGGTATAGAGGTTTTCCTTCCTCTCGAAGTCTAAATTCTGTCTCTTCATATCTCACTTAAAGATATGATCAATGATGAAGACTTTTGCCAAGACCATTTAGCCCAACTTGAGATATTAGACAAATGTCATTTAAATTCTCTCGACCACTTTCAAATCTACCAAAAACGTATCAAACATGCCTATGAAAAATGTGTTCATGAACAAACTTTCAAGGTAGAAATCTTTTCCTAAAATAAATTCAACATGTAACCAAAGTAGAGAAAAGAAAATAGGGAAAGTTTTCTCCTAATTAGCTTTGACCCTATATTGTCACCCATACCTATGGATCAGGTTCTTATCATTTATCTTCTCTTGAAGGTAAACTCAAAGTGAGCATCTTAATGCCTTGCATGTCGACCATTATATTGTTGAATAAATTACTACATCAATTATGTCACTTACATGCTCATCCCTTGAGCGAACATCTCCTTTTGTCTACCTATTTCAAGGACCAACGAATCAAATAGAATTGTGTGATTATCTATCACCATTCAACCTTATCTTCAATATGAGTATCACAGCTCTAATCATGGTACAATTGTCATGGATAATTTTCATCTTTTTCTAGATGGAATCCCATGGTCATTTATCACTTGAAACCTCTCTTGCATAGCTAACCTCTTTCATGCTATGGTTTTTCCTTCATACAAGAGGCTTATACTCCTTTATAATCTTGTCCATGACCTAAAGTCCAAAATAAAAAAAAGCAAAAATATATGGGATATTTCAACATTTAGCTCCTTGAGTTAAAATTCTTGTAAATTAGATGATTCCCTCAAAAGGACATCTCTTTCTCTCTTGTTTCTATAAATAGACTACTCCCTCGAAGGATAACTATAAAAAGCTAGCTATATTGTACAAATGTATTTAAAAAAGAAGACTAGTTCTAAAAATCAAAATCAAAATTATCCTAAAGCTTCCTGCATTGATCAGCTTCATGAAGTCCTTAAAGAGCTAGTCTTTCTATCACACATAGAATTCCCGCATCGATCAGTCTATGAAAGAAAAAGAAAAGAAAAATCAAGAAAAATGAAAAACTTTTGGTCATGGACTTGCCTATTCTAGTTTTGGGTATCTTGTAGAAGGGGCATGTTGTCTCACAACAAGGTTATGCTAAACACAATCCTCCACCTTACCTCCTTTTATTTTCTTCTTCCTATTCAAGGGATGATGCATGTTCTTTACACATAGTGATTATGCCACCTATTTTACCTATATACCTATCGCATCATGCAATGTATCAAGGAACTTATGTTCAAATAAGTATAAGGGTTGAACACTTATGGTATTTGCTAACTTGGGTCATTCTACTTCCTTTTAGTTTACTTTACCTACCTTGTTGTTTTTTCAACAAGAAAAGAACATTACAATTGATTTAACCATGAAACCTTCATCTATACCTACACCTAAATTACCTTGCCTATTACCTAATCACATTTAAAAATACCTATTCTCCAACATGCCTTACCCAACCAACCTACCTATTCATCCGCCCTCACCAAATCTCATTCTCCCTAGTTTAAGGGTGAACTACATCATCCCGAGGCCCCTTTCAAAAGGATTATGTAGGAAATATTCTTAGGACATGGGGCTCTTTGAGGTTATCTCAGCCACTCTTTTACCCATCATCACTTACCCCATCAAACAAACACTTAGTTAGTTTCCATAAAAATAATAATTTGGAAGTTAACTTAAACTAAAAGCATACATTAATCATATACATCATCATTTATTTTCCATAACACCACTAACTTGGAAATTAAATTTAAAAAAAAAAACAATGAAACCATACCTAAATATCAAGTTTCCATGACATCAATATAATGGAGATAACATCAACCATACATCATCATAAAACCATGCCTAAACATCTAGTTTCCATGACAACAATACAATGGAAATAAACCAAGTGCAACATCTATAAATAACATCATACATCTATACATCACAATTAATTTCCATATTATCTACCACCCAGCCTTACTATCATTTGGGGCATGTTTTTTCCTCTACCTTGGCCTTGCCTACGGCCTTACCTATTTACCCAACCCAACCATGCTTATTTGACACTTGAATTCACTTACCCACTATACCTTGTGACGATGCTACTTGTGTTGTTTTTCCTACCAAACTTGCCTTGCCTTATGTTGTGATGTTTATCTTGACCATCCCAAACCTAATAGTTCTCGAGAACTAACCTAATGCCCATTCTCGCACCTAGCCTTGTTGTGTTTCTAATATTAATCAGTATCCTATACCTTGGATACCGGACCACATCAACCTTGTTTGGTGATCCATAGGGATCCAAAATGACTCTACTTCATCATATCAATCAACACAAAGAAGGAAAAATAATACACATAGATTCTATCTTTAGAGTAATAGGACCACCACTATGTATAGAGCAACAATTAAAAAATTTCCACCCAATCGGGGTGGTGGTGGTCATAAAGCCACGGTCCGCATTGGGCGGTAGTCCTAGCTCTTTTAGACAAAAAATGAAACGAACAACCACAAAATTTGAAAGGTTGTCCATATCTCTTCTCCTTTACAACATTTCGCATTCTTCAAAGTGCATGGTAGGACATGAGAAAGGCTATAAATACATGTTTGTAAAAGGGAACAAGATCATCGAAGCATGAAAGCAAGTGAGAAATAAGATCTTAGTATTGGAATTGTGTTTTGTAGAAGAAAGGAGTTTTGAGACAGAGGAAGCAAGTAATTGGGAGGAAGTGTGAGAGATTATCTACTTATAATTCATACTTATTGTAAATTCTATACTTATTGTTTTGAATTGGCTAGTAAAAGTGGGAAGAAAGAGTGATTGCCCTTACCGATTGGTTTTTCCTCCTCTAGAGGCTTCTAGGATAAAACTTGTTGGTGTTTATGAGTTTATATTATTTCCTTTCCTGCAATTTTGGACTCTAAGCATAAGTAAAATTCATTCACTAGTTATCTCTATCATTTTCTAATAGAAAGTAGAACAACAACGTTAACTTGTGATTATGTGGATAATTCCAAAGTTGAAGAGTTTACAGATCATTTTGGTATCAAAGCTAACAAGTATCTAGGACTGTGGTATTTGTTCTTGGATTTGTATGACAATGATGCTATCTAAAGGTGAAGAGGCTTTACCTTGCGATCCAAAAATTTCTAAAAAGAAGTGGAAACAGAGAATTTGGGGACAAATGGAGGAAGAGAACTTGGTCTGTAGAATAGAGATGTTGGAGACCATGATGGATAGGATTTTTAGAAGGAAAGAAGAACTTACAAATTTGTAGAAAACAACTTCTATCAAGAAAAACTCCATGGACTCAGTGGTTTGAGGCTTACCTGAAAAGTTTGGCATAGGAAAGAGCCACCATGAGGAAGATTATGGGGAATAGCATGAAGAAGAGACTTCAAATGCAAGAGAAAAGGTAAACTATGACCATACTCCTTTTAAAGTATAGAAAAAAGTTGAGATTAAATGCTTTGAAGGACAAGTAGATGCAGAGTTGCTTGATAAATGGTTAAAATAGTTAGAAGTCTACTTTAGCATCTATAATGTCACTGAGGCACAAAGGATCACCTTTGCACGTCTCAAAATAGAGGGACACACTTTGGTTTGGTGGGAAACCCATATAACCTCTTATGAAAAGAAGAAGCATCCTATTGTGAAATCTTGGCAAGAATTTAAAGATTTACTTAGAGAAAAATTCTATCCTATTGGACGTAAGACTGACCAAATGATTAAATGGCAGTATTTTAGACAAGTTAGTGGTCAAAGTGTGCAAGACTATACTATGGAGTTTTGAAGGCAGACCATGTTGCTAAACATGGAATTGGAGGATGAGGATATTTTGACTAAGTACTTGGGAGAAATTCACACTAACCTTCGAAGAAAAGTCATCTCCACAAAGCCCAAATATCTCAATGAGGTGTGTGTGCAAACATACTACATAGATGATGAAAAGAAGCAAGGAGAAGCAGAGCCAAGGGAAAAGCAGCCAACAAATTAGTAGAAAAAAGAGTATGGGAAAACAAGTAACAAGGGTAAGTGGAAAGGGAAAGGTAAACAAGTTGTCACTACTTTAAATACTTGTAAAGATCCAAATATTTTTTGCAAGAATTGTGATATCAATGGTCATACTGATGCTACCCGTTGGAATTTACATCTAGATTTACATTTGAAGAACCAAACCAAGGACTCAAATAAGTCCATGAAAACTATAAAAACAAAAGGGGAGGTGGAAATTGAAGATGAATCTAATGTAGATGAAAGGATTGGATGCACAACCACCAATATGGACAGCCAGGAAGAGGAGACGAGTAAACTATTCCATATCAAAATCCAGATCAAGAGAACTAAGGTAAATGCTTTGGTTAATACCAGTTCTCAGTCTAACTTGATTTTTGAAGAAGTTGTAAAGAAGCTTGGTCTTGAGACTTACGAGCATCCACACCCTTATTCTTTTGGTTGGGTGAAGAAGGGTGTTGAAATTTAGGTAACAAGAAGATGTAAGGTCAATTTTGGGATAAATTCCCAATTTATTGATGTTTTGGAAGTGACGTTATTCCACTTGATGATTTTGATGTTGTATTCGGGAGTTCTTACTTGTATATTACATATGCTATATTTATGAGAAGGGAAAAATGGTACAAATGGGTCAAGGATGGGATCAACTATAAAATCCAGGCACACCAACGTAAGACATAGGTTACTACCGTGAGTGTTAACAAGAAAAATGACTTATTCAGAAAATCATAATTAGTTTTGTTTACTTTTGTTAAAGGATAAATAATATGGGGTAGAAGTTTCAAAGATTTATAACTAGGAAAACATGATTTGGATAGTATTATTTAGGAATCATTTCAGGCTCCCAGTGGGTTACCACCAAAATGAGAAGTAGAGCATGAGATTCAGCTATTGCCAAAGACCCCTCTACCAAACATCAAGTTATATAGGAAATAATTACGTGAGAGTATCGAAGTAAAGAAAAACTCCATGAACTACTAGACCAAGGGGTGATACGTCTGAGAACCTCACCATGTGGTTCACCTATTGTGATGGTACCAAAGAAGGATGGTTCTTGGAGAATGTGCATCAACTACCATGTTTTGAACAAGATCACCATAAAGAACATATATCCACTTCCCTGCATAGATGATATCTTGGACCAACTTCAACATGTAAAATTCTTCACAAATTTGGATCTCAAGTCAGGTTATCACCAAGTCGAGAATGAAAGAGGAGGATATATGGAAGCGCCTTCTAAACAAAACAAGGTTTGTATGAATGGTTAGTACTTCCTTTTGGGTTATATGCAATGCACCCACTACATTTATGAGATTGAGGAATGATGTATTGCGGGATTTCATATCATCATGTGTCATTGTATATCTAGATGATATATTGATTTTTAGTGCAACATGGGAAGAACATCTAACTCATTTACAACAAGTCTTGTAAGTTCTCAGGGAGAAACAACTACTTTGTAATATGAAGAAATGTAAAATTTCATAAATGATCACTTGCCTATCTTGGGAATGTGGTTGGAGGAGGAGAGCTATGAGTAGATCCAAAGAAGGTGGAAGCCATCACTAATTGGCAAACACTAATAGGATCCATAGAGACTAGGATTTTTTGGGAGCATTATAGTACATGTGGAAGTTCATTCCAGGATTCTCCACGATTTCAACACTTCTACACATAGTGGCCCCAAAGAGTAAGGGTTTTCACTGGGGTAAGCATCAAGAGAAATCCTTTGAGTTATTGAAATATAAGATCATCATACTCCAATACTTGCTCTTCCTAATTTACAGCAATATTTTGAAGTAGATACAAATGCCAATGATTACGCTATGGGTGCAAGTGTTTCTTCGAGGAGGTAAACCCATATGTTATCATTCTGAAACTTTCACTTTAGAAGTTAAAGGATATTCAATATATGATAAGGAAATGTATGCACTAGTTCAGGAAATTAAAAAATGGAAGCATTATTTGTTGGGTAAAGAAACTATTGTGCACACTGACCAAAAACCTCTCCAGTATTTGCAAGCACAATCTAAATTGCAGTAGGAAAGGCACTACAAATGGATGGGGTTCCTTTAGCATTTCTATTTGGTGATCAAATACAATAAGGGTAGTAAAAAATTGGTGGAAAACATGTTGTCTAGGACACCCACACAGGATAAGTTCTCCTATTTGGCCACTATCTCTCAAATCAATCCCTTCACAATTGAAGTTTATAGAGAGGCATATTTCCAAGACAAATACTTTGGGGTGACATTTTAGTAGTTGTCCCAAGGGACTAAAAGGATAAGGATTGAAGATTTTTATCTCAAGGATGAGCTGCTCTACCAATGGGGAAGATTTGTGTGCCTAAAGAAAGAAAGACTTGTATTCATGAGGGAAGCACATACCTCAAAAGTAGTGGGACATTTCGGTGTTGGTAAGACCCTAGGTAACTTACAAAGGTACATGTATTGGCCCAATATATAAGAAGAAGTATCAAAATTTATACGTGGATGTAAACTTTGTTGTACTAGAAATCCTAAGACTAGGAAGGAGGGTTTGTATATGCCTTTCCGCCAAGACGTGGTTGTCCATGGGAGGACATTTCTATGGATTTTGTAGAAGGATTATGTATGTATAAACATAGCCATGAATATCTCTATGTTGTTGTTGATAGATTGATTAGATGTGTATTCTTATGGCATGTAAAAAGACAATAAAAGAACATGAGGAAAAAGATATTTTCTTTGCTAATGTATGGGTGCATTTTGGTTTTCCAAATTCTATTGTTTGACAGGATTCCAGGTTCTTTGGGAAGTTTTGGACTACTTTGTGGGACAAGATGGATACTAGGTTATAGAGGAGAGTAGACTTCCATGCATATACAGATGGAAAGACAGAGGTGGTGAACAAGACTTTGGTATAATTTATCGGAAGGTATAACAACAAATACCCAAGGACTTGGAATGAGTACTTAGCCTACATTTAACATTCTTATAATTGGGAAGTACACACATCCACTATGAAGTCACCATTTGAAGCATGCTTGGGATATCTACCTAAAAATCCACTAGACATATCAGTTGGGAAGTAGGATGAAGAGGAGACACGAGACACAAAGGTGACTAAAGTAACCCAATTTATTGAGAGGATCTGAAAAATCCATCTCAAAGTCAAATAATAGCTAGAGAAATCTCAAGCCAAGTGCAAAGCTAGAACGATCAGCATAGGAGGGAACACAAGATTCATGTTTGAGATAGATTTTGGATTTACTTGAGCAAGGAAAGACTACAAGGTAAAGTATGAAAGCTCAAGCCACTATGATATGGGATATTCACCATATTGGAGTAGGTTGGAGAAAATGCCTTTTGACTTGATTTACCATCATTTATGAGGATGTACTCTATAGTAAACTGTGAGAACTTGCACCTATATGAGCCATCCATGCTAGATGAAGATGAAGGAATACAGTTGCTACCTTCCATTGAGGATTACATCTTGGAATCATGAGGCAAATTGGAGGAGGATGTAGTACTGCAATAGAAGGTTAGAGAGACTAGGAGAGGTCCGCAGGAGTCTTGGAAAATTGGATTGAAAGGAAAGACACCAAGGCAGGCCCGGTGGTACTCGAAGGAGAAAGTGAGGGAATTATTTCCTCATCTACTCCCCCACTAAGATTTTTGGGACCAAAAGCCTCCTAAGAAAGGGAGGTGTGATCTATAGGGATCCAAAATGACTCTAGTTCATAAGATCATTTAGCATGAAGAAGGAAAAATAATACATGAAAGTTTTGTCTTTAGAGCAATAGGATCATCGCTCTATGCAGAGTGGTGGTTACATAACCACCACCCAACTAGGGTGGTGGTCCTAAGACCACCAGTCTACATTGGGCAACGGTCCTAGTTCTTTTGGACATAAAACAAAAATATGAAACAAACAACCACATAATTTGAAAGGCTATCCATGTTTCTTCTCCTCCATGACCTTTCCCATTCTCCAATGCATGAGAGGACATGAGAAAGGCTATAAATACATGTTTTTAGAAGGGAATATGATCATCAAAGCATGAAAGCAAGTGAGAAAGAAGATTTGAGTGCTTTGGAATTGTGTTTTGTAGAAGAAAGGAGTGTTAAGACAGTGAAAGAAAGTAATTGGGAGGAAGTGTGAGATATTATCTACTTCTCTTTCATACTTATTGTAAATTCTATACTTTTGTTTTGAATTGGCCAATAAAAGTGGGAAGAAAGAGTAATTTCCCTTCCCGACTAGTTTTTCCTCCTATGGAGGTTTCCAGGATAAAACTTGTTGGTGTTTATGAGTTTATATTATTTCCTTTCTTGCAATTGTTGATTCTAAGAATAAGAAAAATTCATTCACTAGCTATCTCTTTCATTTTCTAATAGAAAGTAGAATAATAGTGTTAATTTGTGATTCTATGGATAATTCCAAAGTTGAAGATTTTATAGATCATTTGGATAAAATATTGACCTCGCGAGGTAGAGTTTTGATCTCTTGACTTCGTGCCTTGTCACATTTTGTATGTGTGTGTCTTTTAGAATGCACCCACCTATTACCTATACCCATATCACCATTTCCTATGCCCATACCTTATCTAGTTTATTTTCACCTAACCTACCACTTTATCAAACACATCAACGATTCAACCACTTACTTCATTAGTTCCTAGTTTGAGGGGGGATCACCTCCACCCATTCCTAGGGAAACCAATCCTATTTTTGTTAGTGTCAATTATCAATACAAGATACATGACATAAAGGGGTAAATGTAGAAACCAAATTTAGGTTACAATCCCTCATGCTCCTTTCAATTAACTAATTAGACACATACACCTAGCCATGACCCCTTATACACATTACTCTTAATTTAATTAACAATAATTACATTAATCATCATCCTCACACCACTATTTATTTTAATTACCTTAATTTAACTAATATCCATATCACTAAGTCACCTCACCTTTTCACCTCATCCTAGACCCATTCCTAGCCTATTAATTACCCTAGACCAAGTCCCCACTTATCCTAACCAACTGGGACTCTTTCCAACCCTAACTATTCATGACCTATTAATCCT
The DNA here is from genome assembly GCA_018340775.1 of Taxus wallichiana var. yunnanensis. NCBI lineage: Eukaryota > Viridiplantae > Streptophyta > Pinopsida > Cupressales > Taxaceae > Taxus > Taxus wallichiana. The sequence goes on along the minus strand of CM031242.1, from coordinate 567,224,614 downwards.
TTAACTAATTCCACACTCTAATTTATGCCATTCAACACTCCAAACCTGGACTAAGCCAAAGACCACGCCAAATTCATGAGAAAAAACTAATTTTTGGCATCAGCTGGTGTCGGTTCCTAACCACCATCGGTTACCTTAAATAAGAGTTTCTAACTCTTTGCACGAGTTCTTTAGTTCATTCATTCACTCAAGCTTTGGCATTCTAACTCTCAAGCATTCAAGCTACTAGATGATGAACCAAAGCAAACCGAGTATTCACCAACATCCAATATCTTCCTCCACAACCTTGGATCATCCACAATAGAGCATATAGGCTCCATTTTTGTGACACTAGATACAAATCCGTTTCATCTTCAAATGCTCATCAACCGCCACCACCTTCAAATCTACAAGTTCTCAGATATGTAACTCACTCTTATTTTTTATTTCTATTTTTGATCTTAAGTCTTTTATTCATTTCTATTATCTAACTCTCCTCTATTCCGAATATCACCCTTCACCCGTCTACCATCTATTCTACAAACCTAAACCATTTTTCCCATCTTAGCACCTTTATCATCCTTCTTTGAGTCTCTATATAAATCACACTATCATTCCCAAACCCCTTTAACTCTCTATGCATTATAAGAGAGATCCAAATAACCTACTTTTAATATTTTTACCATATTTTCCCTCGACACTAGTCACCCAACCGACGCCTGGTCATTTTCTAATCTGACATCGTTCACCTAACCGATACCAATCTCTGTGACTGGTAATATATTCAAAACCCACGATTTTTTAACTTCTCCCAAACAACCTAGAATCTTACCAAGCTTTGCTTGAGACTTCACCAACAACCCTGTCATGCCTGCAGATCCAAACCGATCTACCATACCATCTAGATTTAATTATAACCTTTCATGTTAGATTAAATTCACTTATTGTATGTTATAAGAGATACCTAAATCTTATCAACTATAGTAGGATTTCCTTATTTCATGTTATTTGTTGCATTAAATTGTATTTGAAAGTGGATTGATAGCCTTCTAGGAAGCACCTCGCTTCCCAAATCTAGCTCTCACTAGGCAGTCCACTAACCTATATTGTTAATGCTATTTTGTGGTCTTATTGTGTTTCTTAAACAAGTCATTCTTCCTAGCCAAAAGGAATCTCTCACATTCAATCTGATCAAATTCTATAACAACGCGTAACCTTCTCTCAACTATTCACAAGTATTCCTCCTATGCCCATTACCTTTATCTATTTTATCGCATACTTTGAGGTGAAACACACAGGTGTTCTCAAAGAATGCAAAAAAACACCTCTCTTACCTTAGGAAAGTGTTCAAGAGATGCAGGTAATTTGGAGTATCTTTATATCCTAAGAAATGTATATTCTTGGAACATGAAGGAAAAATATTGGGCCACATTGTGTTTAAAGAGGGGCTGAAAATTGATCCGAGAAAGAGCTGAATCCATCCGTGTTTTACCATTACCAAGTCACAAAAAGGATCTCAAAATATTCTTAGGGAGAATCATTTTTGTTAGAAGTTTCGTGCCAAAATTTTCCACTCTTGTTAAGCCACTAACAATGATGTTAAAGAAGAGCATGACATTCAAATGGAAAAAAAAAGGGTAAAAAGAGTTTTGAGGCTATCAAACATGCCATATCTCAAACTCCAAGTATCATCAACCTAGATTTTTCCAAGAACTTCATCCTCTATGCATTTGGTGGCTCAAATACAATCTTTATCATCTTGGTGTAGCTTAACAAGGAAGGATCCAAGAATCCCATTTCCTTCTTCATTCAAATTTTAGAATATTATGAGGTGAGGTAATCTTTCATTGAGAAGCATGTCCCATTTGTTATGAGGAGTTTAAAGAAATTTAGATAGTTGGTTTCAAATAACAAGATCTAGTTGCTAGTGTCTCACCTGGAGTGAAGGAATTTAATATCAAAAATGATTTGAATGAGAAAAGGGAGGGTTGGATTAATCATGTCATGGAGTACGAAATTGAGATAAAATTAACAAAATTTGTCAATGGTAAAGGCTTGTGTGAACAACTTGTTTCCAATCAGCATCTTTGAACCAAGAGATAAAGAAGTAGTTATTCTATTGCTCTAAGATGATTGAGAACAAGTTTGTAGATGGTATGCCCACTCCTTGTTGGACTCGGGACATGATATATTTCCTAAAATAGGTTTGTGCCCTCTAGATTTGAGCAAGGTAAAAAGAAGGTATATTAGGCTCCAATCCATTCCGTATATTCTTATTGATGGTATTTTGTTCAAGATAGACATGAATGGAGTTCTCTTAAGATGTGGTCCAATGATTCAAATTGAAAGGGTGCCACATGAGTTCAATGATGGAGAAGCCAGAGGTCATTTTTCTTCACGACTAACAACCCTCAAGATCATGAAGGCCAGTTACTATTGGCCCTCAATGTTTAGTGATTGCTATGAATGGATTAAGAAATGTAAAAAAAATGCATTATTCACAAGAAAAGAGAAGCTAGCAACACTACCACTCCACCCAATCTTAGTTGATCAACCATTCATGCAATGGGGATTGGATTTCATTAGGGTCATCAATACGAACTCAAGCCAAGGCCATAAGTGGATACTCACATGACTACGAATTATTTCAACAATTGGACTAAGGAAACAACACTCAAGAAGGCAAATGAGTCTAGTATACTAGACTTCTATGAGGGAATTGTTACCAGATTTGGTGTCCTAGCCACTATCATATTAGATAATGCTCTAGCATTCCTTGGCACCAAGATCTCTGAGTGGGCTATCAATAATAGTATATATCTAAGCACCTCCTCTTTCTATTACCCCTAGGGTAATGGACAAGATGAGTCTAAAAATAAGAACTTATTGAGGATTATTGGAAGGAATCTAGATGAAAACCAAAGGAAATGGCATACCAAACTCAAATCAGCCTTGTGGGATGATAGAATCACACTAAAGAGGTCTATAAGAAGATATCCCTATAAGATGGTCTATGGTAGAGAATATAGACTGTCCATATCTCTTTAGTTTCCAACACTTTGGATATTTTCAAGTATCTAAAATTATCTCGAATTTGAAGCCAAGGAAGTTAGATATGTTGAACTCATGGAGTTGGAGGAGCTGAGAGATCAAGCAATGCAATCCATGGAGAAGGATCAAGATTTGATCACGATATCCTTTGAGAAGAAATCTAAAGCCAGGAACTTCTAGGAAGATGACTTGGTATTGAAGTGGGATGTTGATAAGGAAAAACTAGGTAAGCATTCAAAATTTGATGTTATATGGAGTGGTCCATATATGATCACGGGATGCAAGGCCAACAATGCTTTCCAACTATTAAATGTGGATGGTGAAGAGCCACAGATTCCATTCAATCGAATCCATCTTAAGTATTGTTATTGAAGAAGGATATCAACTTTGTACATATTAGTTTAGGATTTTAATTCCTCTAAGTGCTTGTACCACAATGTTTTTGGTAGAATAGGTTTCAATTTCCTAAATTCACTTACATAGGTTCTGTTATTTCTAGTGGTCTCTTTACACAGTTAAGTGTGATTTTGGAAGAGAAATATTGTAGAAAGAATATCAAAGTTCAAGAAATAGTTGCAATCCTCAAGAGTTTCAAATGCGAGAGTGACTAAAATCAAAGTTAGGGAAAAATTTCAATTTTTTCATCCTCTTGTATCTTCAAATCAGTCATGGATTGATCTTATTATTCCTCTTTCAAAACAAGAAATTCAGTTTTAGGTGCATCTTGTAGGGTTATAGATGGAACATAGCATGGTGCTTCACTAATCCTCAATCTTAGTGGGAAGCCTCCCTCTTTTTATTCAAGGTTCTCCTAGGCATTGGGTTCTCCTAGGTTATCCTCTTTTATCACTCACTAGATATTGTTCAAGTTGAAAATATTATGAGTTTTTGAGTAGCTTGTATAGTTTCAAATTTTCTTCAACCTTTCATAGTGTTTCAAATAACAGACAAAATGAGGAAAATCAGTTTTAGTAGAAGTGCTGAATTGCTTCCCAAATTACCATGAGTTCTAAGCTACGTAGTATTCATATTTTCCAAGAAACCATTAGTCGATTGTGTTTCATGCTTGCAAAGATTCAGGTTTTAAGGTGTGTACAAATATCTTTTTCAATCCCAATAGATCAAATTCAATAGAGATGAAGAAGAAAAGAAAGTTTCAGATCGAAACAATTTTCCACTCATGTAAATTTCAAGATTTTCTTATAAAAGTTGGAAAGTTCAAACAATAGAAACAAGTCAATTTCAAGTTCAGTAGTGTTTTGGAATGGATAAGGGATCAATTTCTAACATTTTAGATTAATTTCATAATTATTTGGATGACTCCATTTCTAATGGAGGTTGTAAGGCCACCGGTCAATCTCATTTTAGGGAAGATGTCTCTGTGAGTTACCAAATTAGTTTCTATTTTCAACCCTAGGTGAAATGGACAACTAGGGAAACTTGGATTTAGGTGGTTGATAAAACATTCAAAGATAAATATGAGGTTTCAGGTGAATTTAAAGGTTTTGGGAGTAATTTCGGTGTTAGGAAAAGTTTGGAACCATGAGGTACATTTTTTCCTCTTCCGGGTTTCAGGTTCAAGAGCTTGTTCAAGGTGTGGACATATGTCTATGGGGCCCAATTAGAAAAATTTGAGAAAATGAAGGGATTGGTGCTAGAGCATTTCAATACATTTTATTAGCTCATGGGAATCATAAAAAGTAAAAATAAAATCCTAGAATTTTAGGAAAAATTAAGAAAATAGCCAATAAGGCTATGTCAAGAACAAATTGACTCGTTGAGCTATTTCTTATCTCACCGAGCTAGGTGAATGAATCGAGCTTAGGGTTTTATGGTACATGATGTATCGGGGTGACTACCTATGAGATTGTGAGAGTTCATTAGGTGGAGGTCAAGTTGAGGAAATTTTCAAGGGATCCAAGCCGGTTAGGAGCCTGTTCGACTTGAAAGAATAGCTCACCGGTTGAGCTAAGGGTGGATTTAGTTGTTGTGACAAGCTCAAGAAAGAAAGGAGTTTGGTGTAGGGAGTAAGGCATTCTAAATCCTTAACACTACAGCTGAGTTGGTGATTTAGAGCCCAAGCAGCCTAGGGGACTCGGGTTGTGAGTTCCACGAACCCCCAACATCCCTAAAAACAAAGGGGACACCATACAATGCGGAATAGATATAATTTTAATGCCCAAGGTGTCAAGGTTAGAACATAGAGATGTGGTCGAAGTCAATGTCATGTGCACTCACTAAAAGCCCGGGAGGAGTAGTATGGTCGACTTGAGTCTGCGGGGTATTGGTGGGTGTAAGGAATATTTTCCTACGGGAACAAGTTCCCCGCAAATTCATTCTCTCCACAATGAATGGGGGCTCCATGTAATACTGAGATATGTGGGATTTTAAGGCCCTAGGAGAATGTGCAAACCCGTTCCACCCTAAGTTGAGTTCTTCGCATTTGAACCTCGAGATGAAATAGAAGGGACGATTTGGTCACCAACATGGAGCATGGAGTCGATGTGGAAATACATGTGCCAAGATGAGGGGTAAGCGACCAAGTTGGAGGAGCTCGTGGAAGTGTTGGGTGAGCTAACATGGTAAAGCTTGAGGTGAAGCACATAGCCAACTTAGCAAGCCGGTTGTGAGTGGCTCAAATCTAGGCCAAGTCAACACCCATGACCTCACAGAGAAATTCAAATGACTTTATAGAACATTTAAAACAAAAATTTTATACACTTAGGAAGGAAAAGTGAAAAATTATTATTATCTCAAAGAACTTGATTAATTGCATAGTCTTGTAAGGGCGAGAGAATGGATAAGGAGCTTCCTGCACTCAAACTACCATAACTTCATTTTGAAACCAAATTGGTCAAAATTAGGCTCATTATAATCATGTTTCCATTCTCGTACTCATAAATCAGGAAATTAGATATTTGGTGAAGTTTGGTGGGTGAAAAATATAAAAAAAGATCAGTTCCAAATGATGACTTCCAAGTAGTTGTAAATGCATTTAATGAAGCATGGGCAGCCATTTTCTTCTACAACAAGTTACAAGACAACAAGGGATGGATTTTATAGGTTTCCCATCATGTTTTATAGTCATTTATTATACTTTACAAGTGGGTGAAAAGGGGATTTCTAGATTCTCTCTCTCTCTCTCTCTCTCTCTCTCTCTCTCTCTCTCTCACCTTCCTATATATAATGTAACACTTCTCATTTGAGAAGGGAAATATTCTAGAGCTAGGGGAAAATCTTGAAAAAAATTCTCATTTTTCCATTGAGCTACAAACCTTCACATGAGATTTGAAAATGTAATAGTTCCTCTATTCTATAACTGTAATGGACTGTGTAAATTTCTAGAGAAATAAAATTGTATACTGTGGTGTTCTCTCAACCATCTTGTAATTTTATTGTATTTTTTTCCTCTTTTTCTTTTTTTTGTTCTATTTATGTTTCCTAATATTTGAAGGTGTTTGTTGTTGTGTTTCTTAGATATTTGGTAGTGGGTGCATGCCTGGGATTTTTTTAAATCTTTCCTAGTTCCTCTCAACTATATTTCACTGCATTCTTCTCACTCAATAGATTATTTCACACCCTTATCTTGGTGCTATCACCATTGTTATTGTAGGATTTATTTATTTTCATGCACTCTCCCTCTCTATGGTCCCTTGTAAATTATAGAGTAGGAGAAATTCCTTGCATTTACTTCTTTAGGAGTAGTTTAACATTAGGTGTAGGAAGAGGAACCAACCTTATCTTGAGATCCATCTAAAGTACCACATCCCACAACTTGAGAGATGTTCCCATGTTTCCCAATTACACAGGTAGCTCATGCATACACACATGAAAAATCAGAGGGTGTTGTAATTTGGTGATAACAAGCATATTAAAGGATGCATATTTTCATCTAAGAAATCCTCTTCCTTTCCCACTGATGCTTGTGATGTCAGAGGAATTCTAGTCTTAAACCTACTCCGAGTGTTATTGTATTATTAACATAGCCAATGAGGACACAATATCCTCAGTATCCTTTGAGTCACTAATGGAACAATGATTTCCTTAAATGTAAAAAGGTTTTACAATTGAGTAAAAAGATATTTTCTTTGCATCTTTACCATTGGTGACTGTCATATCTCATCCCATAGTCAATAAGTGTTGCAACAATGGATAAACATGGTCATCCTAAGATTATGGGTTATCTAATTTTAATGTTATTAGTATTAATAACCATGAAGTATACAAAATAATCCCATGATTCAATTTTTATTTTACATCTTCTATGACTCCCTTGGTTTTAGCTACCGATTGATTAGCCATTTTCTATACCATTAGAGTTGATTGTGAATTAGGAAGAGATAATATTGACAAGGTATTTGGTTTCATTACATAAATTATATATCCTAAGTCAATCATAATATTTGGAATTTCCACATTTCAAATACTATTCATGACTATAGGAATCCCAAGATCACCATATTTGGGAGATTCATCTTTCCTTCCAACACAATGGCCAATTTTTAATCAACTTGTATTATTCTTGGTTGGTTTCTCTTTCTTCCTGGAGTTTGAAACAAAGTTCCTTTATTTTTTATCTAGTTCTGGGATATCTTTGAGAGCTTGCAAAAGGAAAATCTGAATACTTAATTTCTTCAATACCTGAATTAAATCTAACTCGATCCCTCTTGGTTCAAAGTATTGTTTTTATTTTTAAATCTGGATGGGAATTGGTGTTTTTGGAAGTATGTTAGATGACTTATCAAGAGTATATTTAGGTTGTGTTTCTTCTTGTCCTCCATTTTCTTCTGAAACTTATTGTATGATCGGTGAAGGAGGTTTAAAAGTAATATTTCCGAGAATATCATGATTTTATCACAATCAATGGAGTTTACTATGGTAATTTTTTCAATTTGAATGTTGTACACTAGATTTCCCTGTCTTGCATTCTTGGAATTAGCAATAGTCTAGGATGGAATTTGTGTTTAGACCGGTTGTTCAACTAGGGTAGAAGTATTTGGTCCTATCAAAAAATATATTTTGTACCCCTGTGGTCTCTATTGGTTATAAAATGGCTGACCAAATCCTTGAAAAATGTGCCATTGTTGATGATATTGAGTATTAAATTGTTGGAATGATGCTGATTTTTTTTGGGATCCAAAGTTGCTGATAAAATGTTATTTTTATATTCCAATGTGGACCCCATTATTTTTGAACATTTTGATTCCAAGTTTGAGGTTAGGACCATGGTGTGTTCCATTGATTTGAAAACCATTGGGTTTTGGGACATACTGTTGGTTTTTATTTGAAGAAAAATTACCTCCTTTCTTTTGAGCTACATAGTTAACTTCAAGATAAATTTGTGGATTCTATTTTATATGAATATTAATCAAGGGTAATAATCAACATTGATTAGTTTCATGTTTTAAATTAAAAAAAAAGACAAAAAATGGTTTTTTCTAATGGAAAATCTGTATGTTTATGCTTATCCATGCATCTAGGACAACATATGAACGATGGCTCTGTGATCTTGTATTTTCCCTATCCACTTTGTTGTATTAAGTTATACAAACATATATGTTCTTAAATAGGAAATTTCTTATCTTAGTTTGGAGATGTCTCCATTGACAATATTTCCTTTATGTTTATGGATATTTGGGCAAGTTTGGGAATAATTCCTACAAAGATCAATAATGTCTATAAACTCAAGTTTTTTCATGTCTCCCTTTCTCATTAAGTTAAAATCCTCTTAAGTATCTTCAGCCAATCCTTTCAAAAACATTTATTTCATAAGGGTAATGTATAGGCCTATGCCACACCTCCTCTATAGGAAAAAAACCAATTGAGATAATCTTGTACAGCAGTTTCATCTTCCTTCTATTGTATCCTAAAGAGTTCTTCCCTACGGTCTCTAACACTACAATAATCTTGGTACTTGTCCAAGAAATTTGTTTCTATTTCTTCCAAAGTATGGATAGAGTTGGGGGATAGGAATATGAACCATTTCATAATTATATATTTTAAGGTTGAGGAAAACAAATTTAGCTCATGAGTGTCGAGGTATAATCATGGGTATCATATAGCACTTTGAATTCAAATAAAAACTTGCAGGATCTTCCTATGTTAATCCCCTAAAATTTGGTAGAATTGAGGGGGATATATTATTCATAGGGCCTTGGTCATTGGGATCCAATTCTATGGGATAAGTGAATGTCCTTCCTAGTGGTGGATTACCATTGTTTTCTCCATTAGGATTCTCCACTCCATCTACCATCCTCTCTTGTTGCTCAACTAGTTCCATTGGTAAATTTTGAGGGGGTTATTTAGGTTTACTCTTACAAACCTACCTCTATTATCTCTAGGTCTAAACATAAAATTCTAACATACTTAATAAAAATTTCCCAACTATAAGTTCTTATTTGATTACCTTGTTCCACATGCTCCAAAATTCAAGAAAAAATACTTGTTATCACTACAAGACCCTTTTATATTCAAAATAAAGAGTACAGAAAAATAAATTCTAAATGAAACATTACTAGGTTATCAAAATCAAGAAATATAGTAGCTTGATCTTTGATAACACTTGTAGAAATCCCTAGAAATGGTGTCAAAAAGTGAAAAACATCGTTGATACTTGCACTTTAATCATTCAATAATTGTCGATAACGGGGTGGTGTCCATGATTGTTTACAAAAAGTTTGGTTGAAACTATATTGAGCATGGAAATACATTAACTATAGAATAAATAACTATTATATCTAATAATATATCCTTTGTTATAAAATCTTGATGAAATAAATACAAATCTAACTCTGTAATTTTAAAGGACTAAAACACAGTGAAATGAAATAATAGATTCAAATAATGAAAATAATGTAATTCATGAAAAAAATCAAACCACTAATTAATCAAGAAATAAACAAATATATAACACTTCCCTTCACATTGAGAAGGAGTCTCCCATGCTCCTTCCCTTTGATCTGGTTACAACATATTGCACTTATAGAAAAAAATTGAATTCAGAATCATGCCCTTTTTATTTATCAATAATGTTTCAATACAATTCCTTCTTTTCAAAAATGTGAACCCTCTATAATCCTAATACATCTTCCTTATATATTAGGAGAATTAAATTTCTTTTTCAAGAGAACTTGTTATTATTAATATTCATGCAATAACTACATACAGTAGTTAACTGGACAGATCTATATTGGAATGACAACATAAATGGAAATAATATAGTTGAGATGCCATCATGCATGTGACTTGTTGATCAGACTCATCTTTTGACTGATAGTGAAGTTCCTATTAACATCACTCAACTAATTCTTGAGATCACTATAGTTTTGTACAACTCATGTAATCGAGCTCATCGCATAGTGGAAGTTGCCACAAAATAAGGACTTGCAACTTCAGTTTACTTGTGTTTAACTTGAATGATCTGAATAGCTAAGGAGGTAGTTACCACCTTAACAGCCCAAGTACCAAACAAGATTGATGCTAACTAGGTGCTACATAAATTGTGCAAAGCACGTGTTAACTAGGTTAATTCCGCACTTCATCGGTTCTATGATGCTCTATGATTGTGTGAATCTTGCACTCTGCTATGTGAGTCCCGCGCTAGGATTGTCTAATTTATGTGATAGGATTATGTGAGTCCTATGCTAGTATTATACGAGTCATGCACTATTCTTATGTGATTCCTACACCAAGCTTATGAAAGTCCTTCCATTTGCACTTGTTAGCTCAAAAACCAATTTATATCTATCAACCCAAGAAAGCATATGAAAGATGAAAGATAACCAGTATTTATGCACAAATATTCTCTTAAAGCACAAAAGGTATTATTTAGAATAATGTTAATATCATTTTAGTACAAGTTGATAGTAAAAAATGGGGATTGGAATGGTAATTTTGAAGGTTCATCAATCCCTGTGCACATATCCTTTCCTGAGGGCATCTAAATCTTCTTAATCATCACAGTGGAACACACTATGGGAATATTTAATTGTCTTTCTTAAACAATTGTGTTACATTTTTACTATCCTTTCTTGATTAATTACAAGTGTTTTTTTATCATCTTAGTTCATTTATAGCCATGGTGCACACTTTCTCTCGTGTATACTGGGTTTGCTTTACTTTTTTGTCTTTTGTGTTTCTTTTTACCAATTACAAGTATGTTTATCATCATCTTAGTTCATTTATAGTCATGGTGTATACATATATTATGTATATTGGGTCTGTTTTAATTTTTACCTTTTTTCCTCTATCTGTGTTTGTGTTACACACATAATGAGTTACTCCTCATGATTCTATAATAATCATGATGTAAACTATATTGTGTAATAGAAAAATAAGGTTTTCTCTAAAATACAATATCTAAATGGAAGCTCAAGCTATGAGCAAGATATATCCCATCATCCTTCTAATCAATCTCAATTTATAAGGCTTCTCCTTCCTCTTATCAAATGGATATCCACCACTTGAGGGGGCACTCCCTTAGCATAATTTAGACTTGCTAGGGAATTCAAATGCTTCAACTAGGAAAATTAGGCTTTTCGCCACACTTCTCTATCATCCGTCTCATTGATATACTTGTGTTTATTATCTTTAAAATGCTTTTACTCTATAATAAAAATTTAAAGAGGGGAAAATGTAGACACCCTAAAATTACATACTACCCTTTGAAAATTTATATTGAATCAATATTCTCCCACATCTCACTAGAATTTATTTTATTATTCATAAAACATACACTTACACTCCTTATCTATTTTAATTAACTATTTAAATAAAATAAAAATTAAATATCCACTCACCTTCCACTCAATTCCACTTCATTAGACCACTCACTAAATTTCTATAACCCTAAAAATAGGAAGATAAATATTCTCGTACAACCAACATTGGAATAAAATAAAAATCCAACCAAATTGAAACTAGGCCTCTTAAATTCTTATTCAAACTCAATCAACTACATAGACAAAAACAACATGCTATATTAGGAAAATGCATCTATTAACTCTGTAACTTATTCAAAGCTTGAACCACAATCCATGGCCTCTCCTTCAACTATAAATAATAGGATCATCCCTTAACAAATAATCTATTGGAATCTTAAGGAATTTTCAACATTACTATGTCCATTTTTCACTTGACTTCATATGTCATTAGGCTTCCTATTTAATGAACAAATTCATCATTCATCCAATTACTCGTAGCACAAAAGTTTCTTCCACTTAATCATCATTTTGGAGCATTAACATACAAATTCATCATAGATATTTAACAAGCTTGGTAATTTAATCCACGTTTCATCCATCTCTCCCGAGGTTGGAAGGCAATGTGAAGGAACAACCTGGTATGCTTTTATTTGCATGTTTATTCCATTTTCTAGTTTTTCTTTGTTTACAATTTCATCCTAAAAGTTTTTCTTCTCGGTTTCTCACTATAAAATAATTTTGGTAATTTTCCAAAAATATTATCTCCATTTCATCTCATACGTAGATGTAATTAGATCTCAAACACATAGATCAACATATGGCTGAATATATTAGTGTAGAGGGAAGAGTTTCAAATTTTTCTATCACAAACATAAATATAAGTCTACGCAACACTCCATTTAAAAACAAAATGACTAGGTTATTTATAATATATCCCCTAAATTTAGGTAATACTTATGGGGATATGTTATTCATATGATCTCCTTTATTAGGCCATATGGTTGTAGAGTAATTATAGGTTCTTCTAACACCATTCCTATCATTATCACCATTTTCATCCACCCTATCCCACATGTCTATCATGTCTATGATTTCATTGAAATTTAAAGGTTGTTGGATAGAATTTTTTTAACTCTAAATGTCAAGACTTTATTATTCTTGAAGTGTTGGATTCTCCTCAAACAGTATTTCCAAGGATTATGATGGTTCTTCCTTAATTTTTTTGTTTTCCTTGTTTTCAATTCATGTAGTATTTTATTCATAGGCTATTTTAACGAATCTTTCTCTAAAATATTTACATATATTGATGCATTTAAACTAATATTAAAAAAATTCAAACTAATACTTTTATAAAACTAAATTGTCATGAAAAATACTATCCCACTTACTCCAATGCCTAAAAATTTATTAGTTCTCACTAGAAATAAGTATTTATATTGTTAGCGAATTAAGGAAGCATAATTATAAAAGGGAAATTACTAGAAATATTCCACAACACTTAATTTGAAGGATTATTCCCTAATGGTACCTACATTTCCCAGGAAATAATTTTAAAATGTGATGGGTCGAACCATCAAACCTCACTTTAATTATATCATTTTTCAAACTAGGGTGGTATCCATGGTTGTTTATAAGAGGAAGAAGAATTATTTTTCTCCTAAAAATTCTTCTATGAAATTTAATTTAAATTCAAATAGAAAATTTACTACTAAACTATTTGATTCCATTTATTCGAGGGAAATAAGCAAACACAATAGTAGAAAATAATAATTACTCGAGAAATAGAACAAAATTCGTAATAACTATATTCATCTATTTTATTTAACATAAGATAAATGCTATAATATAATATATACAATATATTTTAGGTAACACAAATTTAAAGTTATTTCTCCTTGGGTGAATTGGATCTTTCTCTTACCTTAGATTGGGGTTAAAATAAAATCATATATGTGTTGAAAAAGTACTCAAGAACTTGTTGAAATGGATTGACCTATTCAAAAGATTAACTCAATAAAAGAATAGACCGCACACCACCTTAGAGATTTTATAATTACACATAAGCTACTTCTTCCTAGTCTACTCATTCCATCCACCAAGAATATGGATATATTCTTGGGGAGATGTTTATTTCATAACTAAAAATATGACTCTTGTATTCCACTCATAAATACATGACCATGGGATTTATCATAAGAAAATATTCTTATTCTCACTTTACTTACTCACACTAATACAAGGGACAACTTGAGGGTGGGAGTACTATTCTAACTCGCTTAATCATCACAATTATGAGGGACAACTTGCATATGTGAAATACTTATTACAAAATTCCTAAAAAATGCCACTACATCTCATCCCAATTATCAAGGAGATAAATACAATAAACCTCCATGTTTACTTGGAATGATTTAAAACATATATTCTTATTGTTTAATTCTTACAACTACTTTTTTAAATCCTCTAGGCCACCTATTTAGTCTTGAAGTTAAGGTGTTATAATAATTTATTAATATTACACCTTTATTATTCCATGTGGTTATACACTTTATTATTCATCCTTGTTGAATGATATCCCAATTGTTTTAGAGCTTCTACATTGCATGCCAATTGCTTTAAATATCCTTCACAAATCCTTTTTTTCTAGATCGTCTCTAAGGTGTATTTCCCATTTTGGATCCTTTTCCTACCATTACTCTTATTATGGAGACACTTCCCACCATTTCACTTATTATGGATCCATTTCCTACCATCTCGCTTATTATGGAGTCATTTCTACCATTTTTCTTATTACAAATCAAATGTAATACTAGGATCTAATTGAAATAGTATGGAATCGTGGATCTAAATTTCCATAATAATTTATGGCTTGAAATACTTTTGTACTACTCTAGAGTTGTCTTATATGAGTGATTTTTGAGCCATAACAATCTAGAGTCAACCCAAAGTGTCTTCTAATTAGATGAATTTTACCTTAATGGTTTTGTACTTACCTTAATACTTAGGATAGATTATTTGAATGAATAGTTCAACATATTTTATAAAACATTGACACATATTTCTCAAGAAGAATTTGAATCTAGAGAAACATCTAGATCATGTTGAGTCTTAGAAAAGATCAAACATCTACTCCAAATTCTACCTAAAACAATTGTAAAATATCTCGAAAGACATTCAAATCCACTTTAAAATACTTTGTTAAGAAGATATGGATGCTTTTATTTGGCTTATATAATACATTTTATGGTCTCATCATATGGGATCGGACACAAAATGTTGGTATAAATCATTTGTTGTTATCATGTTAATTAGGTTTATTTTCTTGAGATACATACATGAATTACATATATTACACATATGACATTGGGAATACTTTTCATCTTGCACATATCACACCCCTAGGTCTAGAGAGTGATGGGTTTGATTTTTCTTATCCCTTTTCACTTTTAATCCAACAATTTGATTACTATATTAAAGGGGGAAATTATAGTACCAATTTTTTTGTCTTATGGTACTTGGTAATAATAATTTGAAATTTATCCTAATATTATCCCATTTACACATTTCTTTAACTTAAAGGAATCCTACTCAATATTACATTCTAAATCAACTAGGTGATTATTTTTTCTTTATCTTGCCAAAAAAGAATCAACTCACCTTAAATTGATCACATCTTCATACTCTCTTTGATCCTTATCATGTCTCAGATCATATTCCATTCCATGAAAATTTTAGATGACTAATATTTCTAAGAGTGAATAAATTTACCATTATATTTGTAATGGTCAAAATTTCAAATTCACAAGCTACCATACTCAAGTTAGGGTCATTTGATCTACAAAACATTCTCATAGTCATCTATATAAACATGCACACCCTAAGCTATTAAGGGATTATATGATATTCATATCCAAGAACACTCTAAGAGGGTTTTGAGCCCAACATTAAAGAATATCTTACTTGGAACACATTACATAAAGTTAGGGAAGTCCAAATACTATATCTTGTTCTACCATAGATCACATTATGCTCTAAAATCTAATCCAAACACCATTGCCAAGTATTGAGGGTTAAATAATAAATACTTCTTTATTATTTATTTTCTTACCTCCACTCAAATCTAAGATTTATATACATACACGTGACTCGATTTTTTTCATTGTATTAGAACATAGTGTAATACTCCTTATGTGTCGTAAGTGGGGAACATTGAGGTTATTCCAATTAATATGATGAATAAAATTATTTATAGTTTTAAGGTCTAGAAGATAAAGATAATTTATTTATGGGCACTTAAGAGTTATTAAAATAATCCATATTTATATCCTAGATAAAAATACATATTTTGTAACAGTGCAAAGGAAGATTGTAGGTCACATTATAAAAATAAACATTTAAAATCCCTCTAAAACATGTTTGCAAAATAAAATTATCATCAAGTTGGTTTTAGGCCCCTGAATTTATAGGCATCATCATTTCAATCACTATCAAACCCTTACATATATTAGAATGGTTATTTTTAAAACCTTAACCCCAAGTTATATAATCTAATTTCTAGGCATTGTGTTAAAATGAATTGACATTCTTTACATAATTATATGAGTGTTTGAATGTAATTGTTAATATTTATTTATATTTACACATCTTATAATATCTTAATTAAGTTAAACCTAATTTTTATATTATAATATGAATTTTACTAAGTGATGGAAGATGAAGCATCTTGTAAATGTCTTTCCTACAACCATAGTAAGTTGTAACTATCATCATGTAATTATACTCTCTCTCTCTCTCTCTCTATCTCTGTGTGTGTGTGTGCGCGCGTGTGTGCATGTGTGTGTGCGTATGCGTACGCACGCGTGCATGTGTGTTATTACAAAATATTAGGGATAATCTCTTAATAAAATAAGAGATAATACATAAAAATGAATAAATGAGATGGTTATCATATTTTGGATATCTAACATCAAAGACTTGTTTAGTTTCTTATTCTTTAACTCTAGTCTAGACAAATTAGAAAGGACCTATTCCCCTTCCGATCACAAGATCTTGTAATCTTAGCATTACTATTCTATTGTGTACATATATACTTTACCTATTCTACATATTGAAAGGAAGTACAATTTCTTCACATATGTCTTTCGCATTTGAATATGCTTATTTAACTAATATATTTACTCTTTCCTACACATTTTATAAGATAATTTTCTTAAATCTAAGTGTGGTATTATCCCATTGTATAATGTCCTATGAACTATGATATCGATAAAAAAATTTAGGGGCATGTTGTAACCTACAAAATTTGATTATGGATATGATAAAAATTTGGACATGTTGGTTTCCTTAATTCTAATTTGTTGAGATTATATTGTTCCATTTTATAATTGTGGTATTTTGTGAAGATGAATTGATGATCATAGAGGTACCGTAAACTTGTAGGTGAGGTTGTGGAGTATTCTATCCCATGTAAGAGGAACCAAAAAGGGAACAAGATATGAAAATGGACTCTTTTTATGGCGAGAACCAATTATTTATAGATCCGTAGATGACACTTGTGGCCATATAATTATGTATTGTTATAGGTTTGAAAAATATTGCCATATTTTGAATTTTTCAATATAAATATAGCTTAAAATTACATTAAAACCTCTCTTTAGTTTTGAAAATAATTAACTAATCTTAAATTTTATATTATATATGTTTATTCATTCTATTTAATAATAATTACATATTTATGTTCTATTATAATTACAATCCATTACTTATATTAAAAATGCTAAACACCATTATAAATAGATAACAATTACTAATCTTCATCTACCCATAATTTCATCTTATACGTGTTAATATCAATTGTTAATTAACAATGAAATTATCCACCACATTATTTTATCTAAGAAAATAATAAATATCAAAAGGGTTGTAATTTTGGTACATATTTACAAAAGCCAAACACAAAACTAATCAAAATAAAAAATAATTGATTCTTGATTATTTCATACAGGATTACTAAAACATGAGAGATATATTAAATATATAGCTAGTTCAAATCGTATTATCAAAGCGTATGACTCAACCAATAAACCCACAACATCGCAACCCCTATCCTTGGATATCTCAAGTAGTTCCTTGCATACCTCAAACATAACTCATTGATATTACAACTATTTACTTGAGTTACCAACTCACAAATAGTTGTATTGCAACACAAATAATATATTATCTCACACATGATACTATGGATCACTATCCAATATCATTTCCTAACATTCCCGACCTTGGTGAAAATATGGTAGAATAATTACCTAGTACTTGCAACGTGCTACCTCTTCTTGCTCATGTTTTGGATGGTTTTCTCAGGACAACCAACAACCTCAATAATGGTTTAAGAAGTGGTTAATCAACAACCGAAACATGATGGTTTTGCAAGTGGTTAACAAAGAAAAAGTAACATGATAGCTTTACTACGATTGACCAACAACCTACAATGGAGAGGGTTTTACAAGATAACTAACAACCTATAAAAAGGTTTACTAGAACAACCAACAATATAAATATCATGATGTTGCATTATTATTATTATATCTCATCATTATCTTTCATAAGGGGAAAATACATAGGAATTATGATTAGTTATTACATTATATAAACATTAATTTTTCTTATGTTCTTATTCTCTACTACAACCGAGTGGAAAACAAACACACAATTGAAAATCAAGCCACTACATCACTAAGTGGCCCCATTGCTAGTGTTTGATGAGAGGTTATTTTTTTACCTCCTTCCTCTATTTCCTCCATCTTGTTCCATTGTTACTTATTTGGTTGATTGAAATGTGAAACTCAATTTATATGAATCCCTTACAAAACGGATGTCGTGCTCACCCGATATTGTGTCTGCTTACAATTGGGGCAATATTTTAACTATTTTTATATTTTTTGACACTTTTGAATTGACAATAAGAATATAATTAACATTAAAATTTGATACATGCAACAACAACATAAGACTTAATAGATTTTATAGACATAAAATTTAAATAATACTTCAAATAAAAAATAATAAATGAATATTAAACCAATAAACCAATTACTTTGAACAACTAAATAAAATACCACACATTATTTTTAGTACTTATTCTTGAGATCACATAATAGCTAAATTGAGCCTTGAAAACTAACAAAAAATGACATATAGAATTGACCCACTAGGATGTGTCTATTGTATAAAATTGTTGAACATTACCAAGTATCATCAAATTTTAATTGACCGAAAAAACTAAATACTTTACCAATTAAATATCAACTCCAATTCACATGGGAAAGTATGTTGTAAGAGACAATATGCGATGGATAAATAATGGGTTGAGAAAATAGGTTGATATTTAATATTGGAAAAATAGGCAGCGATAGAGAGTGAGGCGAGTGAGGAAGATGGAGGAAAAAAATTTGAAAATGTAAGTGGATGGGAAACCTCTGCAAACAGGAGGATGGAGAATCTAGAGAGAAAGAAGGAGGTTCACATGCAGAGCCCTATCGGTGGGAAGGAGGTAACGATCGATCAGCGTCAATAGGATAAAGGTGAGGTGATAGAGTTTTTCCCCACCACGTGGGCTGGTCGAGTGTAAGGAGGGAGTCAATTTTTAGCAACACCAAACACCGCAACCAAAGGTAAGTAGTAATGGAATTTCTTTGTTCATTCCTAATTTTGTTTACGAAAGGGCCAGGATCAAGATAGAACATACTATTTTGGCTAAGATCCCTAGGGGCAGGCTAAACATTGATGATTTTTGAAAATGGGCTACCATGAAATGGATGCCAAGGGGTGTTATGGATATTGTATCCTATTCAAATGCCTTTTTGTTATTACCCTATATATGAAGGATGATGCTATTAATATTTTAACGGGGGCCCATGGTTCATGGGGTAGGCTTTGGTCATGGTCCATGATTTTTAAACTAGGATTTAATCCCTGGATGCTATGATGACCGAATGTATCTGTGTGGGTAAGGTTACCCGCACTCTCCGGAGTATCTTGGGAAATGGAGGTGATTAAAGGTATAGCCAAAGGTATTGGTGATCTTGTGGTGGTGGATCCAACTACCAAGGAAAGAACAAGACTCTTCCATACTAGATTATGTGTTAATGTCCCCATGGATAAGGAACTTCTAGGGAATGCTAGGCTGTCATCTAAATAGGAGAGTACCAATAGAAGATTGATTATGAACCAATCCCCTTCTTATGATTATCTTGTCACAAGGTGCGACACAATGCTAAGGCATGTACAATAAAAAGGGGGAAAGGGAAAATAATAATATACCAACTAAGGGAATGACATGGAATGAATGAGAAAGGTGAGAGCTCATCATGAAATGAAAAGATAACCTCCCCCAATAAGGACACTCAAAACCTTGATAAAATGGATAATGAAGATGGTCATTAAACAGAGAAATTGTGAAGGGGAAACAAAGATCAATCCCCAAGAAGAAATCAAGAATCCTAGTCCTAACCGGAAAAGGGGGAAGCAAAATCGAGGAAGACTCATTAAATAAAGATCATATTGTGGATTCAATACTAGTAGAAGATACTTACGCTAGTCTGATTTTATTTTCTCAAATATTGGTAACCAGTCCCTTCCTAGATGGAAATAGATTTAAAGATATTGGGTTGGATGAGCTTGACATGGTGGACTCAGTCCATTATCCACCCCTCGAGTACCATAGGCTAAGTAGACCCAAAACATCCCCACACCAAAACCAAATGTTAAAGTATCAAAAACAAAGTGTGGGAAGACCCTCTAAAAGAATAACCACAAAAATAGAAACAAAGGAGGAGGATGAGCATGTTAGCATAATTTAGCATAGGCATATTTATTGCATTTTATTGCATTGTCTTTTATTTAATAATGTGCAACATGTGCACTCTAGTCTAGTGACTTGCATTCAATATTGTTATGTTGGATAACATTCAATATTGGTATTAGTAGTAATTACATGTGCATGTGAGATGGGTCTTATCATCTCGTAGTTAGTGCCTACTAGGGTGTCATGTCTATTCATATGAGGTTGTCTAATATCTATAAATATTACAGCTCTTGCATTGTTATGTAATCTGATTTCATGATCAATAATATTTGTGAGGCTTCCATCCCTCTTTGGTCATTGCAATCTTATTCCATTCTATCATTTGGTAAGCTATACCATTATTATCATTTGGTATCAGACCAGGTTCTATCCAAGAAAGGTCAAGAGGAGCACTATTGAGAGGATCCATTGAGAAGAAGATCTCGCATCAAAGGAGAGCCATCAAGCATCTCGCAGCCTCCATTCCTTCCAAGCATCCTCAACTAAAATTTGACCTATCCACTTATTTGGAAGGTAAATTTTTTTGATTAGTCATTGGCATAGCCAATCGATCCAACATATTGGAGAATATTTCAGATTTGGAGATCTTTAAAAAAAAGGAGAAAGATCTTGAAAAAAATTGAGATCTAAAAAAAAAAAAAAAAAAAAAGATTTGTAAAAAAAAAAAAAAAGATCTTAAAAAAAAAGGAGAGAGATCTTGAAAAAAATTTGTAGATCTAAAAAAAAAAAAAAGATAGATCTAAAAAAAAAAAAATCAGATCTCGAAAGTTGAGGTGTGAAGAATTCGGGAGCAAAGGTCAAGCAAAGCCCCATCAACAAAATTCCAGCAGATAGATAGCTCTTAGAAAAAAGGACATAACTTTTTCATAAAATATCGATTGATGTGCCATTTTTTTTTCTGGAAAGATAAGAAGGAGGTACACAACTTTTCATTTTACATCATCTTTAGATTCAGATTCTACATATGATGAAAATTCTATACAAGTCGATTATTTTTTTCTCGAAAAAAAATCAGATCTAGATGGTAATTTGGTAAGATATCAAAAATAAATTTGATATTCTTCTGAAATTTTGTGGGTTTCAAGAAAAATATTGTATGATGCTGCTGTCAAAATTTTAGAAAAACCCAGATCACGGTTTGTGAGAAAAGGTGAAAACAATATTCATATTGTTTGTTTGGATCTTGGGAACAAACAGGTCAGCGGTTCGATTCCCACTCTCTCCATATTTTTTATTAAATTATATTTTTTTAAAAATTTGGAGAAATTACTAAATTTTGGGAGATTTTCAAATTTAGAAGCTCACCAAACACATTTAGAGCCACCGCTAAATTTAGCGGAAAAACACTTATTAGGGGGTAAAAAATATTTTTGGCCTAAATTGTGTCTTTTGTGATTCTAGACCCTTTTTTGTAAAGAGGGGGAACACAAAAACTTCATTTTGATGTAATTTTGGAGTATTTTGTACTAATCTTGGTGCATAAAGTGTAAAAAAAAAAAAAAGTACAATTTTTTTATTTTATGTTTGGTTCTATCACACGAGATCTTTGATCTCATAGCAAAGTTTCAAGTATATACGGTGCCTCTGGGAAGTGCTTACGGGTGATGCCGTCGCGACTACTACTGCACTTAACACCTAACACAACTGCCTAAATATTGTCTGGGCATCGACCCTATAAAATCGATGGGGAGTAATAAGGACATACTACACACACATTTGAGCCCTCCCATCCATTTGTGCTTGCACAAACCCCTCTCCGTACTGTCTATGTACCACGTACTAAATTATTTCACGTGCATTAACACCTCTTTCCATACTGACGGGTATATTGAAAGGGTGATCTTATTCCATGTACCGACGGGTATATCGGAAGGGAGTGTATATAGAAAGGTTTGGTATATCACCTGATGGTATATTGAGAGGGAGACCATAAACCTGGAGTGATAAGAGCCTTACCCTTTGTCAGAAATTTAGATTGTAGAAATGGGTGCACAAGCACCAAAGTTCATCTTGCCAGATTCACAACTACTTAGAGGAGACAACTATGCTGCATGGAAATTGAAGATCAAGGTGTTACTTGAGTTTTAAGACCTATGGACAAAGTTGTAGATGGAAAAACAACAAGATCACTTGATGAAGAAAGACAACAAGTTTAATTTGACAGGCCAATCAAAAGTCCAAGTTGATCATCTTGTTTAGTGTAATGATGATGATGTGCAACCCCACATTAGAGATGCCACATCAGCCAAGGATGCATGGGATAAGTTAAGCACAGTCTATGAGGCAAAGAACAAGAATGCCATCCTCAACCTACTATCACAACTGCATACTCTCAAGTTCAAGCACAATGAGAAGGTTGAAGTTTTTTTGAGACGAGTTGCTACTTTGAGGGCATCTCTATTGGCATTGGGAAAAGAGATAAGTGATGAAGACCTCGTACCAATTGTGTTGCGAGAACTTCCTCCTTCCTATAGAATCTTTGTGACAACTATCAATATGAGTGAACACACAGTCACCTTTGAGAAGTTGGTCAATCTACTCCAATAAGAAGAGGCAATGAACAACAAAGATCATGAAGATGAGCAAGCACTATCTTCCAATCATAAAGGAAAGGGGAAATTTCAGTCCAATCACAAGAAGTCCCAACAAAACCAAAGTCAATGAGACAACACCAAGAAGTGTCCCATTTGCAATAGAGGGGGACATGACATCAAAGATTGTTGGTACAATTCCTATAAAAAGGGTTCATCAAGTAATTCAAAACCCAATAACCATCAGGGTAACAATAATTCAAATAAAGGGAAGTCCAACAACAACAACAATCAAGGGCAGAAAAATGGTAATTGGCAAAGAAAACCCAAACAACAAGGGTACATTGCCGAACATGAGGATGATTCAGATGAAGGACACCACATGTATTCTACTCAATTTGATGAAGAAACCAAGTCCACACAAGATATCTGGTATGTTGACTCGGGTGTAACTCGACACATGACTGGACGCAAGGATTGGTTCTACACACTGTGTGACTCACCTAACAAGAACCATGTGTCATTAGGTGATGACTCATCATACAGTGTTAAGGGGATTGGAAACATTTCACTACCTCTTGGAAAGCATGACTGCAAAATCACAAATGTATTGTATGTACCTGGGTTGACCAAGAATTTGCTATCAGTTAGTCAACTCCTTGATCACAACTTGAAGTTGGATTTTGACAGTAATAATGGAGAAAAAGTGTGCTTGATAAGAGATAAGTCAAGAGGTTCCAAGATTGTAGCAAGAGCCTCCAATGTGGGACGCATGTTCCAACTTGATTTTGTCCACAAGGATGATCAAGCTTTAGTGGCCAAAGACACACAATTTGTAGAACTATGGCATCGCAGATATGGTCACATCAGTTTTGGCTATCTCCAAACACTTCAAAAGGGCAACATGGTGAAAGGATTGCCTACACTCAAGCACAACACTGACAAGTGTCACAATTGCCTAGCTGGAAAGAAACACAGAGTACCCTTCCAAAAGAACACATATAGAGCTAAGGGAAAGCTTGATTTGGTGCACACCGATCTTTGCGGGCCCATGCAACCAAGTCATTCTGGATGTCAATACTTCATGCTTTGTGTTGATGACTACTCAAGAAAGATGTGGATATATTGTCTAAGAAACAAGAGTCAAGCCTTTGAGACATTTCAGAAGTTCAAAGCACTTGTTGAGAATGAAGTTGGTCGCAAGATCAAAACTCTCCGCTCAGATCGAGGGGGGGAATTCACAAGCAATGAGTTCAAGACTTACCTAGAAGCTCATGGGATTCGTAGAAAAATGCCTCCTACTCACACACCACAGCAGAATGGTATAGTTGAGAGAAGGAATCGTACTATCATGGAAATGGTGCGATGTATGATTGATGACTCAGGTTTAACAAAGACATTTTGGGTAGAAGTTGCAAGAACTGTAGTCTATTTGTTGAATAGAGTGCCCACAGTAGCTCTTGAAGGAGTGACACCTCAAGAAGCATGGTCAAATCGGAAACCATCAATTGCACACCTAAGAGTATTTGGGTGTAAAGCTAGCATGCACATACCCAAGAAGAACAGGAACAAGTTGGATATGAAAGCTGAGAAACTGATATTCATTGGATACAGTGAAGAAGCACTTGGGTACATATTATGGGATCCGAAAGCAAAGAAATTATACAAAAGTAGGGATGTTGAGTTCTTTGAGAAGAAACAAGTAGATGCTCCACTCAACGACTCAACAAACATGTAGAATACACCTCTTGTGAAGATAGAATTTGATGTTCCCATTGAAGATGATAGTGATGAATTGGATGATGGTGAAAAATTGGATCCACCACAAGCCAATGGAACAACTAAGAAGTTACCTAAATGGTATACTCAATTAATAAGAGATGCAAATTTGGATGAAGCACCTAGCACATCATCCAATCCTGGACCTAGAACTCGCAGTCAAGCTCGTGAAGAGGTCAATTATGCCCTAATGAGCAGAGTTGTTGAAATAGTTGAGCCATCTACAGTTCAAGAATCCCTACAATCAAAATCTTGGAAAGATGCCATGGATTCAGAGTATCAGTCAGTGATGAAGAACAACACATGGCAACTTGTCGACCTTCCACCAGGGAAGAAACCCATTGGATGTAGATGGATATTCAAGACTAAGTACAAATCAGATGGGACTATTGACAAGTATAAAGCAAGGCTTGTAGCAAAGGGGTATGCACAACAAGAAGGCATTGATTATGAGGAGACATTTGCTCCCACAACCAAGATCAAGACAATCAGGATGATCTTTTCTCTAGCTGCACAATTTGGTTGGAAAGTCCACCAAATGGATGTGAAAAGTGCCTTTCTTAATGGAGATTTGCAAGAAGAATTCTATATGACTCAGCCAGAGGGTTATGTAATACTAGGAAAAGAGATGATGGTATGCAGACTCATAAAATCTCTATATGGCCTAAAATAGGCACCCCGGCATGGTACATCAAAATTGATGAGCATCTCATAAGTCATGGATTCAAAAGGAATCCTTATGACCCTAATCTCTACCTCAAAAAGCAAGGGGGAGATTGTCATTTTGGTTTTTATGTCGATGATCTAGTCATTACAGGTAGTTCTGTGAAGATGATCGATGCAACAAAGAAGGATTTTAATCGATCGTTCGACATGACAGATCTCGGGCTCATGCACTATTGTCTTGGGTTGGAAGTATGGAAAAAAGAGAATCATATCTTTGTGTCACAGTTGAAATACACCAAGACAACACTCGAGAAATTCAGGATGATGGACTGCACTCCTATTGCTACACCTATGGAAGTGAGACTTCAGTTATCTCATTCCGATCCATCACCACCGGTGAATGCAACTCTCTATCGGCAGTTGATCGGGAGTCTCATTTACCTGACATATACTAGACCAGATATCAGCTTTGTAGTTAGCTATTTATCATGCTTCATGCAAGAACTGAAAATATGTCATTGGAAAGCAAAGAAAGAGAATACTGAGATATCTAAAGGGTACAGTTGACCTTGGTCTAGAGTATAAGAAGAATGACAACTTCTTCTTGACAGGATATTCAGATTCAGATCATGCAGGAAACATGGATGATAGGAAGTCAACATCAGGCTTCATCTTCTTTATGGGATCTGGACCGATATCATGGGGAAGCAAGAAACAAAACTTTTTTTCCGCTCTTCTACAGAAGCAGAGTATCGAGCTACAGGTGAAGCTGTTTGTGAAGTAATATGGCTATGTCGAATACTTGAAGGAATTGGTATACCACAACAAAAATCTACTCCAAGATATGTTGATAATGAAGGAGTTCAAGCTTGTTCGCAATCCAAGATTTCATGAGAGAACCAAGCATATTGAAGTACTGTGTTCATTTCATATGCAAGCATGTCAAGCACAACATACACATACTCCAGTTCTCATCCTACACTGAATAGAAGGTAGATGTTTTCACTAAGTCACTTGCATGTGACAAATTCACACTGTTCAGAGAGTTCCTCTCCACTTCATTGGAAACTATGCAAAATTAAGGGGGGGAATGTTAGCATAATTTAGCATAGGCATATTTATTGCATTTTATTGCATTGTCTTTTATTTAATAATGTGCAACATGTGCACTCTAGTCTAGTGACTTGCATTCAATATTGTTATGTTAGATAACATTCAATATTGGTATTAGTAGTAATTACATGTGCATGTGAGATGGGTCTTATCATCTCGTAGTTGGTGCCTGATAGGGTGTCATGTCTATCCATATGAGGCTGTCTAATATCTATAAATATTATAGCTCTTGCATTGTTATGTAATCTGATTTCATGATCAATAATATTTGTGAGGCTTCCGTCTCTCTTTGGTCATTGCAATCTTATTCTATTCTATCATTTGGTATCTAAGTTATACCATTATTGTCAGAACACACCCAAATAAACCCGGATTTTTGAAGTGTTATCCCAAATTCGCCCTAGCAAATTTGGTCAAGATAACTCCTGCACATAAGGAAATTATGAGGGAAATGAATCAAACCCGTGAGCTCACATTCCAGGATGATAAACAAGTTACAAGTGGGCTCAGAAATGAAGGAGTAGTGTCATAGAGAGAGCCATGTGTCCTAGTGGTGCTTCTCCAAAGATGAATCCATAAAGGGAGGCTATAACAAGCCCCGCATCTCCCCATGTCTTAGGTCAAAGTGGATCGTTGGGGAAAGTTTATTTATTTTCCCTTGTTATTCCAAAAGGGGTTAAATTTGAAAAATGGGCCGTAACTCCACCTAACGAAAAAATTCAGGGTTTGAGCCTGAGTCAAGCCAAAGCCTGCCCTCCTGTACATACCCAATACAAACTTTGAAGGGGCATATCTTTCGAATTAGGGATCAAAATATTGCAAATCTGACACCATTGGAAAGATCTCGGCCTCACCTATGCCATGAAGGTTTGAAACTTTAATTTTGAGGAGGTTAGGTGAAGAAAAATGGAGGAAATGTCTTATGGCCTTCAATACAGGATCCATCTGTCTCAACAACTAGATCGGATTCAATATTTTTCCATCATTTCCACTTCTTTTGAGGCACCAAACTAAGGATCGATGCAGTAAAGATGGATTTGGGGGCAGATTTTATTAGAAAAATTAACACCAATGGTTGAGTTCGACCTACTTTTCCCACTTCTCTCTCTCTTTCTTCTTTCAGGTTGAATCTATAAATACAGGGGCAAGATTCATTATAAAGGGTTGTTGTTCATTCTTCTTCCTTGCCCCCCTCTCTCTTTCTTCTCTAGGGTCGAATGTGGAGTTTAAGCCTCCTCCCTTAGCTTTGTAATCGAATTTTATTTCCTCTTTCTCATTAATGGTGTACCGTGTGAACTCCTGGAGCAATAAATTTTGTTCTATGATGCATATGTCCATCCTTTTATTATTTTATGGTCTATCCTCACCTCTCACCATTACAGGGTATAATGTGCATATCTCTCGATGTCCATTATGAGGTTTTGGAGCTATGTTTAAGGGGTTTGAAATGGTGTTCTATGTGAACTTTATCCTTGGTCTGTGATGCATCTGTCCATCCTCTCTATTTCCCACCTCTCTCCATTTCAAGCAGTTGGGTTTGTGATCAGCAGTTCCCTTTTCTCGGTGTTATCACCTTTGTAGTGTAGGATTTCTTTATTTTCATGCTCTCTCTCTCTCCTTGGTCCCTTGGAATTGTTAGATTAGGAGTAGATAGTCACATTTCCTTCCTTAGAATTATTTTAGTGCTAGGATTAGGAAGAGGAACCAACCTTCTCTAGAGGATCATTCCCATTTGCAAGTCCCACAACTTGGGGAATGATCCAATGTTATGGAAATCACACCAAATGAACCTTCCTTAGAAAAGTAGACCCATAAATCATTTGGGGGTTTTGTGATTTCGCACTAAGAGTTTTGACATGATCGGTGGGACAAGTATGAAGCACCTTACCACTTCACTTCATCAGGTTCGATGTGCTCTTGGTGAAGATTCAGCCTTTAGAGGCACATTCAAAGCACATCTGGCAACTCCATCTGGTCAACAACCCATCCTCTGAGTTGTAGACCTTCTTCCCATCCATTTCCACCCCTTATTCCTTCCATCTCCTTCATCTTCTTCAATCCCATGAACTTATGCAATCATGAATTCTTTCCCAAAGCATGGAATTCTCAATTGCAGCAATAGAACTATTTCCCTCCATCCCCATAGTTTTAAAATCCTCCTCCAAATCAGTTTTATAAGCCCCATTATCCCGAAAATGCATACAACCCCTTTTTTAACCAAAATGTTTATGAAGAATAAGTTTATGCAGATGATGGTGGAAACTCCTTGGCCAAAGCTGATTTTGAGAGGTAGATGCAAAAGATTGAGATGGACATGATGTAGCTCAAAGTCAAGTGCTCCATAATGGCAGCTGAATTTGGCTACAAGGCCCCTTGTCCATGGGTCGGCCCTATGCCAGGCTGGTTTAACACCCAACACAAGCTACACCTCATCACTGAGATGTTTCCCTAGATTACAGAGTGGGTAGAAGGAATGGAGGCTCAAAAATCTAGTGCACCTTCCATCCCTTCTGCGTCCATCCTCCCATTTTCTTCCAAGTCCCCTTTTCCTAGTTGTACCATAAATGAACATCCCCCTACCAATGCGCCTTCCCAACCAACATCATCATGTTCGATGACTATAAGAAATTTGAAGAATGGTCTGACTCATACGACACTGATTAGGAAGAGTAAATCATATGTTTGCTTATTCTAGATGAAAATGAGTTAGCTCTAGAGGGCACAGTTCTGGAGGAGAACCATACGGTTTCCAGAGGCAACAAGTGTAGAGAAAGCCATAAAAACACCCTCAGTTCTTCCTCCCACTCCATGTCCCTCAATTTCTAATGTCCAGAAGATTTTGAGCCTTTAAACTTCATGTTTGAAGATGAGGGGAACCATGGTGAGAAAATTGCAGATTCGAAGGACACCATGGAGGAGGTCGAGCACATGCAACAGGACAACAAGGAGGCAGATTATCTATCTGACTTGGAGGATTGTCTTGATGGAGAGGAGCCCAAGGAGATCACATCATTTTCTCCTCCATCATCCTCCTTCCAAGAACATGAATCTTCTGCCATAGAGGAGAACATATAAGGAAAACAACCTCCATCTCATAACAACCCTCTAGAACCAAGATTGGAAGACATGACTCTCCCATGTTCCTCACAAGAGAAGGAAGAGAAAAATCAGGAAGATTTCATCATCCCTCTCACACCATCCATCCAATAATTTCCACAAGAAGACTCCATTTTTTATTTTAATTTTAGAGAAATGAGCACATCTAAAGGATTAGACCATGCCCAATCAGGTACTTGGCTTCATTAAAGCTAAAGGAGAAACCAAAACTAGTCATGCCTACTCTAGGGCATGAGGATGAGCATCAAAGTACCAAGAGTCATCATCAACACCTCCAGGAGTCTCGATGCAAGTCAACTTAAGGTGGTATTTTCCATTCATACCGATATCTTGATGATTTGGGTGGAGGACCGGCATATTGTTAGTTTTTCATTCATCCAACCAGCCATGTTTAGTGCCAAATCAGTCGTATGGCTGCCATTTTTAGGAAAGGAAGCTATTTCTCCCTACCAGTTATAGGTTTTGTTTGAGTTCCCTTTGCTCTTGGTTAGAGTAGAGTAGGTAGGTTTGTTTTCAACATGTCTCATTTGAGGCATTTATGATTTGGTCTTTGTATATAAGTTTTGTCCATTTTGCTCCAAGGGTGCATGAGGCCAAGCTCTTCAATATTCATGGCAAGAAGAATCATAAACTTGATCTAAACTTGATTGCTAGCTCTAAAATGGAAAAATATAGAGCAACTTAAGCCGTTTCAAAATAGTCCATTTTAGGGATAGGTGAAAGCCCAGGTCAATACAATTTTCTACTCTCAGAAACTCCATTTTAAGATTTTCTTATGAAAATTGAGACTACCGACGTATGGGTGGATTCGAGTCGGTGAAAAGGTCGGTGAAGTGTAGAGAGTTGGTGATTCCATTGTATAAGAAGGATCAATGTCAGGCCATAATTCTTGACTCCATGCCCAATGGATGCTTCAAGGTCCTTTGGTCTCTTCATCTAGCAGGCAGATGTCCCCGTGAGTGACCAAATTGTTATCCCAAATTTTCCCCCTTGGGAAAATTTTGTCAAGACAATTCCTGTACATAAGGAAATTATGAAGGAAATGACTCAAACCCGCGAGCTCACATTCCAGGATGACAAATAGGTTACGAGTGGGATCAGAAATGAAGGAGAAGTGTTGTATAGAGAGCCACGTGTCCTAGTGGTGCTTCTCAAAAGATGAATTCATAAAGGGAGGCTCAAACAAGCCCCACATCTCCACATGTCCCAGGTCAAAGCAAAATCCGTCGTGGGGAAATTTGGTTTTTTTCCCTTGTTATTCCAAAATGGGTAAATGTTACAAAATGGGCAGCAGCTCCACCCAAGGGAAAAAGTTAGTGTTTGAGCTCGAGTCAAGCCAAAGCTTTCGCCCTCCTATACAAACCCTATACAAAATTCAAAGGGGCATATCTTTTAACTCGGGACTCGAGAATATTGCAAATCTGACACCATTGGGAAGATCTCGGCCTCACCTACACCACGGAGGTCTAAAAATTTAATTTTGAGGAGGTTAGGAGAAGAAAAATGGAGGAAACATCTTCTAGCCTTCAATGCAGGATCCATCTTTCTTAACAACCAGATCGGATTCGATCTGTTTCTACCATTTCCAATTCTTTTAAGGCACCGAACCAAGGATTGATGCAATAAAGATGAATTTGGGGGCATATTTTATCAGAAGCATTAACAACAGTGGTTAAGTTCCAACCTACTTTTCTTGCTCTCTCTCTCTCTTTCTTCTTTCGAGTTGAATCTATAAATATAGGGGGATTCATTGTAATGGGTTATTGTTCATTCTTCTTCCTTTCCCCCCTCTATCTTTCTTCTCCAGGTCTAATGTGGAGTTTAAGCCTCCTCCCATGGCTTTGTAATGGCATTTTCTTGCCTCTTTCCCATTAATGGTGTACTTTGTGAACTCCTAGAGCAATAAATTATGTTTCGTGATGCATCTTTCCATCCTTTTATTATTTTATTATCTCTCCTCACCTCTCACCATTCCAGGGTATATTATACATATCTTTGATGTCCATTGCGAGGTTTTGGGAGTGTGTTTAACAGTTTGAAATGGTGTTCTGTGTAAACTTTATCCTTGGTCTGTGATGCATCTATCCATCCTCTCCATTTCTCACCTCTCTCCATTTCAGGCAGTTGGGTTTGTGATCAGCAGTTCCCTTTTCTCGGTGCTATCACCTCTGTAGTGTAGGATTTCTTTATTTTCATGCTCTCTCTCTCTCTCCTTGGTCCCTTGGAATTGTTAGATTAGGAGTAGATAGTCACATTTCCTTCCTTAGAAGTAGTTTAGTGCTAGGATTAGGAAGAGGAACCAACCTTCTTTGGAGGATCATTCCCATTTATAAGTCCCACAACTTGGGGAATGATCCAATGTTATGCAAATCACACCAAATGACCCTACCTTAGAAAAGAAGATCCATAACTCATTTGGGGGTGTTGTGATTTCACACAAATAGGAAGAATCAAATACAAATAAAAATTATAATACAATCTTGGAACATCGAAATGTGAACAATCCCCAAAAACATCGATTCTAGGTGATTTTAGGAAGCAAAATCAAATCGATATCCTTATGATTCAAGAAACTAAGATGAATTAGGAGATATTTGAGGAGGTCATGAAAGTTTTTAGAAAGAGGTTGGTTTTATTTGCATTGACTCTTATGGAGCTTTAGGAAGAATAACTTGTGTTTGGAATAAAGATACAGTGGAAGGC
The DNA here is from genome assembly GCA_018340775.1 of Taxus wallichiana var. yunnanensis. Taxonomy (NCBI): domain Eukaryota; kingdom Viridiplantae; phylum Streptophyta; class Pinopsida; order Cupressales; family Taxaceae; genus Taxus; species Taxus wallichiana. The sequence continues at coordinate 567,192,110 of CM031242.1, read as the reverse complement.
GAGACTCTCATCAAAAGTAAGAACCACCGGGAAATATGGTCTAGAGATATAACTACCAACAAGAGATGGTTGTTATCCAATGTATATGTGCCTAACTCAGTTGGAGGTAGGAAATATATTTGGTTAGAGATTGCGACCTTTAGAAACACTTTGAAGGAAGGGAACTAGATCCTGGGAGGTGAATTCAACACTCCACTCCTTCCTAGGGATAAACAAAGAGGCAATACTTTCTTTTTTGAAAGGATGAAGGATTTTGTTGCCTTCATTAGTGATGATGGTCTCTTTGATAGGAACTATCTCGAATCAAAGTACACTTGGTCTAATCGACACATAGGTAAGGAACTCATTCAAATTAAGTTTTCCATATTTTTAGCCAATGTTTAATGGATCCAAGATAATGTCTACTCCTTCTCAACTTAGGATCAGATTTGATCGGACCATAATCATGTCCTCCTAAAATTTGACGAGACCCAGTTGGTGATAGGGAGACCATTTATATTTGAGAAGATATGGACCCTACATCCGGATTTGCAAACTAAGATTTTCAAATGGTGGAATATTTCCATCGGAGGTAACAATATGTTTTGGGTTGCTACAAGACTACGAAATATAAAGCAAAAACTTAAAAAATGGAATAAAGAAGTATTTGAGGGATATTTTCCTTTAGAAAATCAAATTAAGAGAAGACCTTAAAATTCTTGAATATTTCATATAGGTTGGAGAATGGAGTGAGTGGGAGAGGGATCATGACTGACACTTACTCTCTGAATACCATAATATCCTAGCTAAGGAGGAAATGTTTTAATGACAAAAATCCATAATAAAATGGTGAAGGATGGTGATAAAAATGCTATATTCTTCTATGTTTCATCAACTATCAAGGAAAAGAGATCAAGAATAAATGATATTATAAAAGAGAATGGGTCAACTACGGAAGACGAGAAGGAAATTTAGGACACTATCTTTTACAATTTCAAAAACCTCTTCATAAAGGAAGCCACAACTAATGAAAAATTAGATGAGGAAATTTTGAACCTATTTGAGGAAGTGACTCGATGACATTAATAACAAGGATATATTAAAAACCCCAACAGAGGATGAAGTGAGAACCATCCTTTTATGATGGACAAGGATAAAGCACCAAGGCTAGACAATTTCCTAACTTTTTTCTTCCAAATGTATTGGGATATTGTTAAGAAGGATGTTGTTAGTGTAGTGTATGAATTATTTGTTTGGGGGATGATGCTAAAAAAATCAACCATCCCTTCCTTGTGTTAATTCCTAAAGTGATTGGAGCCAAGGATCTAAAATAATTTAGACCAATAAGCCTTTGTAATACCATCTACAAAATTTTCTCTAAGATCCCGGCTTTGATTGAGGGAAGTCCTGTCCAAGTTCATCTCCAAAAACCAAGGGGCTTTTTTTTAGAGTACGATGATTATTGATTGCATCATAGCCATCCACAAGACTATTCACTCTGCTGAGAGCTAAAAAAGAGAGGCTATGTTGGTCAAGATGGATATGCACAAGGCTTATGATAGGATGGATAGGACCTTTATGCAAAAAATAACGTGTAGAATGTATTTTCATCTTAAATTCATCCACCTCATCAAGGAATGTTTTTCCTCCCCATCCTTCTCGGTTGTGATAAATGGAAAACCATTTGGTTTCTTTAAAGATGAAAAAGGGATAAGATAAGGAGACCCCTTATCTCCTTTTTTGTATATAATAGTAGCGGAGACTCTTCTCAAATTGTGCGACCAAGATAGAAGGGAGGGAATATTGAAAGGCATTAAGGATCTACCGACATAGATCCTATAAATTTGTAGTAGTTTTTGGATGACAAATTCCTCCTTGGTAAAGATGAGGTCAACGAAGCAAGAGATCTCAAGGAAGTTACTAGAGTGAATGAAAAGGTCTTTGGCTAATTAAATTAACTTCCATAAAAGTTCATGTTTATTCATCAACGTTCAAAGAGGGGCAAAGATGAAAGATTGGTGGAATCATGGAATACGAGTAAAAACTTTACCAGACACCTACTGGGCATGCCACTATTTGGAAGAAACTCTGATGGAACAGTGGAACTTCTTGATTGAGAGATTCCAAAAGAATATTTCTTCGTGGAAGGGGTCCCTCCTAACCCAAGCTTGTAAGACCCAATTAATTCAAAGCTATATGTAAGGGATTGTTATTTATATAATGTCACTATTTAAAATCCCAAACAAAATTAGAATGGATATTGAAAAATACAAAAAAATTCTTGTGGTTGGTACTTAAGACAAGACAAGAATCCCCTTGGTGACATGGGAAAAGGTGATAAAACATAAAAAATATGGTGAGATGGAATTGAAAAATATGCACCTCATGAATGAATCCTTGATTGCCAAAGTATGATGGATGTTGAATAAATAACATGGCATGAGGATAACCATTCTGCAGTGAAATATTTGTAGAAGAAAAGATATCTTCTCTAATACCGAGTTACCCAAAGGTTCAGCCTTCTCGGAATAGTTTTTTCTATAACAAGCATGTTCTCATAAAAGGAATCAATGGGAGCATCGGGAATGGTTGTGAGGTGGATTTTGGGAGGACATCTGGATTGGAAATTATTCTCTCGAAATGAAGGAACCCTAGCATTTTCTCAAATATTTCTACAAGAGGAGGGTGGGTGAGAAGGTATGATTATTCGGAGTTATAATAATCGGGAACCAAGTTGGACACCGATACAACCCCCAAGTTACATTAGATCAAGAGAATCGTTTGATGAAATCAATTCTAAATTTAAAATCCAAATTATTCCTATGGGATTTAACATGGATGAGAGGTTTTATGGAAGGAATACCTTTCGGAGATATGAGGTTAGCTCAGGATACGATCTTGCTTTCGAGAACGAAGAGGAGGATGGCATATTTTCTAAGGTATGGAACAAATACATTATCCCTAAAGTCAATTTATTCTTCTAGGAAAATGTAAGAAACAAGATACTCACTATTGAAAATTTAATTAGAAAAGAGATGATTGTAATCAATAGATTTTTTTGTGTAAGGAAGAGTCAGAATCTGTGGCACACTTGTGTTTACATTGCAAGTTTTCCACCCAGGTGTTGATGGAAATTGTTAAACTGTTTAACCTCCAAGGAGCCCTACCGGGAAATATTAGAGATGTTGTGGAAAAATGGAAATTATCCTATAAATCCTAGATTATAAAGGGGTGCTCTACCATACACTTTGTGGTATATTTGGAAGGAAAGGAATAATATAGTTTTTAGGTATAAGGCTTCCAAGGCCCAAACAATTGTTAAGTTGATTACTCAAAACCTAAAGGATAAGATGAATGTCCACAAACACAAATGGAAAGGATTTGTAACTATGGAGGAAGCCAAAATATTATAGGCATTTAAGATTAGCCCAGCTAAAAATACTAAGGTAGATGAAAAGGAAAGGTCTAATTCTAAATGGAAAAAACCACCTACAGGTTGGCATAAAATAAACTTTGATGGTTCTCTTAAGCCAAAAGAAAAGTAGCTAGAGGAGGGGGTCTTATGAGAAACCATTGTGGTAATTGCATCATGGCCTACACCTGGACCCCTACAGGAGTGTTCTATTAACCATGTTGAGGTTGTGGCGGAGGTTAAGGGCCTAGATTGGCCAAGAAGATCAAACTCAAGAAAATCATCTTAGAAGGTGATTCACTCCTGGTTATCAATACCATAAAAGGTAATTATAAATCAAATCAGAACATAATACCTCTCATTAATGAATCCCAAGATATCATGCGGTCCTTTGATGAAGTGGTCTGTTTACCATGTGTTCGTGGAGGAAAATTCTTTCGTAGAAAGTCTAGCTGAAAAAGGTAATTATATGATGGAATGGGGAGAATGGAGAGAGAACATTCCCGAGTCACATGTCAAATCTCATCACTAATGAAAAGTGAGTCTAATTACTCTTACATGAACAAAAAAATATTGAGGGGAAGGAAAATAAGAGTGCCTTGATTTGGAAAATCTTTAACAACAAAAGGTCGGTGATTAGGATTTGTATTTCTATTCTCTACTGGTGGTGTTATTTGTACATTAATAGGAATCTTAGGAAGGATTTTTTAAGCATAATGGAAGGTGAAAGAGTGAGGTTTGAGCCCACCTCATACTAGGATATTAAAAATAATGCTACAGTTTGGTGACTTTTGAGAAGAGGTGAGTTTATAGAGTTTATCAAAAGGATTAAAGGCAAAGTGACCACGACTTGCTGTCAATTTTTCCACAATTTGAAATAATGGCACTACCATTGTGCACGATATGAAAATCAAGGTCATGGAGGACTAAATTTTCAAGATTACCAGGATGGACACCAAGGGATTAAAGATATTCAAGGATAAGAATAGAAGGATCCATGAGATATCTCTCTTGTTTGGGCTAGGGAATTTTGTCGGGTGTTCAATGATGGTATATCTCGAACTTGTCGTTTGCCTAAGCCATGGGGTGAAGTTTGTAAAATTTTGATGAAGTACATTACCCTTGAGGGTAATTTTAGGAAAAATTTTACACACCATTTTTTCTTCCTTAACTTCTTTAGGAGAAACCAAGCCATGAGCATCCCAATATTCTTATTTAAATCCCTATCAGTCACCATGAGGGACTTCAAAAATGGTAAGGTTGTTTCTCCTATCCACCATGACCTGATCCTGCTCCTTTTTTAGAAAGGTAAACCCATCATTCCCTAAGCCCCCCAGCCTAAAGACTTTGACAATGAAACCTTTGCCAACAGATTGAATCATAAGAGGTAAGATAAGGGGAAAGACAAAAGATAAGATGCTACAGATTGAGGTGTTGTCGATATGAAGAGGGTAGAGTCCTCGAAATGAAACCAAAGTTGAGATAAGTCTTGGAGGGCCGTCTAAAGCAATGAAAGCAAAATTTAAAAGTTAGAATTGGCTATAGAAACACTCATAATAATAAAAATAATTTGATTGAAGACATGCAAGAATAGCATATGGAGGATGCTTTACGTGAAAAAGGGTGAACACCTTCCATTTGGACCTGGTTACTCTTGAGAACAAAGTTACCTCCCTACAAGAAAAAATTGACAACAAGGAAAAGAAGAAGTGAGTAAGTGAGATGATCGGAGCATGACGGAGGAGGAGGAGCTTGTGAAATATGGCAGAGGCACCTGCCAGAGCCAAAGCAACAATCCTACCAAAGAACGAAGTCGAACCGAGCTCAAGCATCGAGCTCACAAAAGAAGAACCGATGGTGGAAGTTTGGCCTATTTTTTCATGTGCCTTTTTTCTATTTACTATCTATATTTTGGATTGCCCTGTACTCGTGACCTTTTTTTATTAAAAAGTGTGTACTTTGTTGAGGTGTTTATGCCTCACCCTTTGTTGGCCTCTTTGTCAGGTCAAGTTTTTTTGTCCTTTTTATTAGCCCTTATTCTTTTTGGGGCTGATGTTTAACCTGAATTTTATGGGTATTTTGTAATATACTGTGGGTTTTTTTGTCTCCCCAAAACCATAGTTAACTAATCTAAAAAATACTCCTGTAAAAGTAAATATTAAAAAAAATAGACCATTAAAATTTTAATTAATCTGATAAATACGATCATGAATTTTGTTTTGCTCCTCATTTTTTGATGTGGTTTCTTGTTATAATTTGTTTGTAGACTTTGGGGTGTGCTACCATAACATCTTATTATTTGTGTGAATAATATTGTATCATTTTACCTTTAATATAAAATAAAGTCTATTTCATCAACAAAACAAAAAAAACTTAAAAATATCATATATGCAATAAAAATTGAGACGTTGAACAACCTGTTAGAGTCATAGGTTAACAATGAATTCCCTGATTTTAGCAAAATTGATCCCACAACCGATAAGAGAATAAATAAATGGATCTCCATGTGACTGTACATTGATGAATGGTAGATGTAGAGCATTTGATTGTAGATAGAAATTTGGTGAGCTCATATTTTGAAGGTGAAGTTTCGAAGGAGAGAAGATCCATCATAAGTAGAAGAAACAATCTCAATGTCCCTTTCAAATTTATAGCACTACACTAATCATAATTCATATCCAAATTTACAACCATGCTTTCCCATAAAAATAACACCCAAAAAGGAGAAGACTCAAAATAACTTATTCTTGATGATAAAAATTGAAAATGAATGTAGAAGACTGAGTTGCACATGAATAGAGATGTTTCCAAACTTATCACACACTCGATCTATATTGCAAGAAAAAATAGATGTTGAATGAAGTGCCAACAATATGCCTTATGTGATCATTCAATCTGATTTAAATGCCTCTTTCTCATGTCAAATAGATCTATTACTGTTACACTGTATGTGCATCATACTATAGGCTGGTATTGGACTAAACACATTAAAAATTACCTTAACAATATATAATTACCTCAATCACTACCAAATATTATTAAGTAAATTCTAAGCTCATTACTTAAAGCACTCTCATGGCTTATTTTACTCCAATACCAAATGTAAGTTTTCCCATAAAATTGTAAAATTCAAACACAAAAATAATTATAACAAACAATAATTTATATATATATATATATATATATATATATATATATATATATATATATATATAACTCTTATTATACTCTTACTATATTGAGAGATTAATGGTTTTGACATATTCCTTGATAATAGTAACTCACTAAATATATATACATGGATGGTATGGTTTATTGGTTTTTAGGTCTTTGAATTTAGAATTTAGTTTTTGGGTTTCGGTGTATTAGGTTGCCAAGTTTTATTGGAGTTGTTTCTAATCAAAATTTTCAGCTTTTCTACATTTTTCGATTTGAGATTTTTTTGACTTAGGGTTTCCATTTTTCAATTTTTTGGGGATGTTCAGTTACTAATAATTTTGAAGTTTTCATGTTTGTGGTTTCAGTATTTTTCATGTTTATGGTTTTCAAAATAGATATATTTAATATATTTCATGTTTTCTTAGAGTTTTTAGGTTAGGTTCTTCGAGGTTTTCGGTTTTGGGGTTTTTTAATTTCACTATTGTGGTATCTAATTTTATGTTTTGTGAGAGTTTTAGATCAATCAATTTTTTTATGTTTTTAAGAGTTTTCAAATTTAGTTTTTCAAGGTTCTTAGGTTTGGGGATTTAAAGTTTCACGGATCAAGGTTTTCTAATTTCTATGGTTTCATGGTTTTCAGTTCAATATTTCTATTTTTTGCGTATATGGTTTCAAGTTTTGAGATATATTAAATCATTTTATGGTATATTTTGATTTCTAAATTGAGGGTTTGGGGTTTCGGTCTTGAGGTTCAACTATTTTGGAATTATGCTTTCAATTTATTGGTTTTCCACTTATTTGGGTTTTGAGTTTTAGGTTTCTTGTTTCACGTTTCGATTTTCCAAGATTTATATCAATCAATTATGTTTTTAACATAAGGTTCAAAATATTTTGGTTAAGAATTTTCATGTTTTCAGATTTCTATATTTTCATAGTTTTCAGTTTTGGGACTTTTTATTTTTAGGGTTTAGTGTTTTGTATTTTTGTTTGTTTTTAGAGTATTGAAGTTCACAAACTCTATATATCAATCAATTTTTTTGTTTTCTATATTTTTAAGTTCAATATGTTTAGGTTTATAGTTTTAAGCATTGGGTTTTCAAAAATTTAGGATTTTATATTTGCTATTCAATTTTTTTGGAGTATTAGGACACGAAATTTGAGTTTTAAGGTTTAGAGTTTTCTAGGGTTTTCAAGTTTTTGGGTTTTCAATGTGTATGTATTGTATTTTTGGGTTTTGAGTTTTTTTAGCACTTGATATTAATTAAATTTTTCTATTTTATCGTGGTTTTAAGTTTGGGATTTTTAGTGTAATGTTTTGAGGTATTGTGTTTTAGGGTTTCTAGGTTTTGGGACTCAAATTTCAAGGTTTCTGGGGTTTAAAGTTTTGGATTTTAAAGTTATAGGATTCCAATTTTTAATGTTTTAGTTTTTAGGTTTTGAAGTTTACGTGATTGTCGTTTAATTTAGTTTTTAGGTTTTAAGTTTTAGATTTTATGTTTTGAAGATGTATTTTTATTAATATAATTTATGATGATTTTTTTAGGTTTTTGCTTTGGGTTATAAGAGTTGGGTTTTGAGTTTAAAGGTTTATTAGGTTTTTAGAAGTTGAATCTTTTAGGAGTTAGGTTTTATAGTTTTTAGGTTTTCTTTTTTGACTTTTTATTTCAGTTTTTCATTTGTTTCCACCATGTTTGAGGTTTTCGGTTTCCAATTTTTATTTCTTGGTTTTTAATATGATAATTTTATTTTATATAAATATATGTTACATTTTTTCATTATTTTCAATTTCATAGATTACAATATTAGAGCCAAAAATATGCATTTCAATTTGATCTATGGTTCCAATAGAGCCTTTGTAAATGTAATGAAGAGTTTATTCAAAACCTCTTCATTCAATGCCCTTTTCTTTCAAGTCTTCTCTATTGTCCTTGGAGTTTTTAAGGTGCATATGGTCCTTCCTGGGGATGTGGCCCTTCTACCTAATCAATGGAGTTTCAATTTTTAGAATATTATGGTTAAGGAAATTTGGAAACTTTCTCTCCCTCACACGTTATGGCATGTATGGTATCGAGCAAAATAACATGATTTTCAAGAATAAGGCTTCCAATCTAGAGAAGGTGATCAAAAAGGTGAGACAATCCATTACGAAAATGCTCATATTTTAAAGCCCAAACAGGATAAAAATTACTTGGATTGGGAAAAAGGCATCCTTAGGAGCATGGATATCATCCCTAATAGTCCTGAGAAGAAGAGGGTTACCCAAAATTTCAAATGGTCAAAGCTCCTAATGGTAGTTTCAAGCTCAACTTGACGGCTCAGCCAATCAAGGACAATGTTGCTAGATGATGGGGCCCGATTTTTGATCACATGGGTAGATGCATTGGTGTTTATACGGGTCCCATTGGTAATCATACCAACAACTATGCATAAGCTAAGGTTATGCTCTGGGGGGTCATGATGTGCAAAGATATGAGATTAAAATCCATCATCATAGAAGGTGATTCCTTGTGTGTGATTAATTCTCTAAAGGATCAGAGTAAGTGTGGGTGGAAGCTCATTAACATTAGCTGATCTCGTAAACTTCTACTTTGGAGCTCTACGAATCAAACAATTATGTTGTTCTATTTTAAAAAATTAGAGCTTCGTGAGTGATTATCTAGTGCTATAGAAAGGAAATTGCAAAGAAGGAAGGAATTCAAATAAAACTTCAACACCAACAATTTTATCCTGGAAACCTCCAACGGAGGAAAACCAATCGGGAAGAGAAAATACTCTTTCTTCCCAGTTTTATTGGTCTAATATAGACAATTACAAATTACAATAAGTATGAAAAGAAGTAGATTCTTCACCATTTTCTTTACCTTTTCAAAATGAAAAAATAGATAAGGGTAAGGGCTAGGAGAAATACCTTTTAAATGGGTTGGTTGATGGTTATTGCATGCATTCTAACTTCTTGATCTAATGCCGATTGTGAGAGATTCTTTCTGCCAGGAGGAACTACCGTAATAGAAAATAAGACCACAAAAGATAGTCAAATGATATATGATAGTGGACTGCCAAGCGTATGCTAGTTTCGGGAAGTGTGATACTTCCTAGATGGTTGTCGATCCATTGTTTAAAACAATTTAATGAAAGAAACAAACAAAATATTACTATAGATGATATGATTTAGGTTTCTCATTCAAGTACAATAAGAAAATCTTAACATAATAGGCTAGGCTATGGTCAGATCAGAAAGGTAGGTAGTTGTCAGGGTGTTGGGACTAGTCAGGGTCTGATTCTGGGTTGTTTAGGTCAATTGGTGAGATGATTATTGGGTCTATTCTTGGTCAAGGTATAAAACCCGCAGACCGATGTCATCGGGTATGACCGATGCCCGTTTAGGTAGAACTGATGATTGTTGTGGATAATCGGCGTCGGTATGGTCGAGGTAAAATAAACTCATATAGATCAAATGGTAGGGGTTAATCTGAGGTCAAATGAAGTTGGTAGGGTGGATGAGAGGGTTTGTGGAAATCTTAGATATGCTCAGGAATGGATATTAGGTCAGAATGGTGATTTGGTGGTGTGGGTAAGGGAAATGGTTGAATTACAAGCTAATAAGCAATGGAGAAATGAACATGCAAAGTATAAACTAATGACATGAATGGAAAATGCTAAAATAAACAATGCTTTGGTAGAGATGTACTTACTTGTGATGTAGGTTTTGATGGTTGAATGGAGGTGGTCATTGATCGAAGAATAGTTTTAGATATCATAGTAGTGGCTCCCTGAATGATTTTTGAGTGAAATGATTCAAAAGTATGTCCAGTGATGGCTCTAGATGTCTAGATGCATGAAAGGATGATCGTTCTACTTGCATGCAACTCTATTTTTTCTTTTTCCTTTCTCTAAGAATGTGCCAAACCAAAAAAGGTTGCTTAGATGAATAAATGGTAACCGATGATAGTTCCTTCTTGACCGCATCGGTTTAGGTCTGACCGACGTCGGTTAAGGTGGGATTCCCTAGGTTTACTAAAATGGGCAGATATTTCTGATTTCTTTTGGCCCAGTTCATTTCTTCACGTGGATCAGAACGGAAACTTCCCTTCTAATGGGCAGGAATGTGGTTAGAGAGATTTTAGGGATTGATTTTAGGGTTGGACCAAATCTTAGCTCATTAAGGCAAGTAAGATTAGGTCTTAGTTAGTTATGGAAACATGCCAAGAATAGGTCTAGGGTGAGGTGGCTGGATGAGGTGTCTAGGTGAGGTGGAAATTAGGTCAATTAATGTAATTAAATGATGAATATTATGAGGATGGGTATTAATTAAATTAAATTAATATTAATGTGGTGTGGAGGGGGCCATGGTTAGGACAATACATTTGGATTGGTTATCGACTAGGGATCAAGGGTAGTGTAACCTGATTTTGGTGTCTACTTTTTTCCCATTTTTGTTGCATAGCTTGTATTAGTAAGCGACGAGGAAAAAAATAAGATGTGGTTGCCTCATGTGGGGGTGAAGGTGATCCCCCTCAAACTAGGAACTGATGAGGTAGAAGACTGAATCGGTGAGTGGTTTGATAAAGGTTGATGTGATGAAGAGGAAGGTGAGTAATGGGGGTAATTGGGTAAAGTTCCAATCAGTAATCAAGGTAATGAGCTAGGGTCAAAGGTAGTGATACCAAACGCATGCACACGTATAAATTATGGCACGGTACTAGGTTGAAGAGAATGCAAACTCTACATCATCCAAGGTTAATAGGTTTATCCAAACAAGGTTGAGGGGACTCTAGTATCTAAGGTATAGGATATGGTGTGGAAGCAAATCGCATGTCATGTGCATTAACATTTAGGTGTGTTTCGGTACACCAAAGGTTCAAGTCGGGATAAACAACAAAAAAATAGGCAAGGTAAGGTCATTAGGTCAAATAACACAAGTAACAGTGTCGCAAGGTATAGTGAGCACATGAGGTCATAGGTCATTAACAATGTTTTGAGTCTAGGTAGCTAGGTCACAACACAGTAGGACCGAGTTACGGGTAAAATAACAAGTCCCTAAATGCCATTAAGGATAGGGATAGGTAATGTAGGCTTGGAGGTAGGTTGCTATAAGGGAGGGTGAGGTCAAACGGTGGCCGGTTTGGTTAAGTGTTGGTCAGAAATGGGGAAAGGGTATGGGAAAGAGTATGACGGGTAACCGATGCCAGTCATATGTAACTGGTGACGGTCTAGGTAAGCCAATCATGGTTTATTAGGGCAGATGACCGATGTCGGTTTGGGTATAACCGACCACAAAGCAGTGTTAGGAACAAGCAGATGTCGGTTTAGATATAAGCGACGTCCATCGTGTCAGCGTGGGTATATAAAAAGAAAAAATCCGTATAATATGGATTCATTTGTATGTTTTGGATTTTTTGAAAATGACAGAGCACTGAACAAGTTGTGATTTTTAGGAGGAAAGGATGAGGGATGATATCTTGATGAGGTGGGGAGATCCAGTTGGTTAAAGGATCCAGGTAGACAGGTCCATGAGCACAAGGGGATCGATTGTGATTGGGTGGAGGTCAAGAGGATTGGATTTGGTGATTAGACATGGCAGAGGCTAGAGAAGGTTTGGGTGGTCCACCGGCATTGCGGCGGACGTGCTTGCACGCAACCGACAACACTGAGATGAGGTAGGATTCTATCCAATCCAGTATTTGTGATTGAAATAGGCTATTTAAATGGGGTTGGGTGAAAATTTGGGTGTAAGTTTATCTTTGGGAATGTATGGGTAAGAAGGAAGGAAACGAGGGGTGCGAAGGTCCAATGAAGGTTAAATAGGATTGGGAATAAAGCTAGGCTAGGTTTGGGTAGGTTAGAGTGGAGGATTAGGGTAGAGTTTGAGATTTTTTTGAAAATTAGGGTAGAGGTTTCATGGCTATTAATGTCACGACTGTGCTGACCAACGCCGGTCAAGTTTTGGTCGATATTGTTGGTATTTGGTGGCGGTAGGTTCCTCAAGACATAAACAAGTATAGGGACAAGGTCCCTTTTTACAGTACCATCAAGATAGGGTCCCGAGAGATAGGAAAGGGATCTGAAGCTGATGGCACCACCACAAATAGTACTGATAGGCCAGATGAGAGATGCCTTATGTGAGGTTTGATATTATCAGGATATTTTGATGGCCAGAGGGATAGATTTTATATCCTATGGGGAGTATAGAGCACAATAGGCCTTGAATGAGAGGACTAGGACACATACCCATAGTGTAAAGAGCACAAGGGGCCATCAATCCTTGAGACAGTGGTCAAGTTGAGGCCACCGGTTCACGAAGGCCAGCCCCAGTGAGTTAGTAGCAGAGATGTGGACATGACTGATGATGGGTGGTAAGATTCTAGTTAGATGTTGTGTGGGGAAGAGGAGGAGGAGGAGATAGGTGAGACAAATATGGAGGATATCTAGCAGGGTGATGTCTGATAGCCATATGTACCTCTTGTTTTGTATAGTCATGTATTTTTATATATACCGACCTACGTGCCGAAGAGAGTGAGGATGTACATGAGAGTTTTTGAGATTTTTGATGATATACCAGCCTGCGTGCCAAAGATGGTGAGGATGTATCTGAGCGATTTGAGATGATTGTGATTATTATTGGGATATATGTTCACATGTATTTTTATACAGACTATCTAATTTATAGATGATGGTGTTTATAGTATGGATGGTATACATGTGTTAATTTTCATTGTTTTATATATATATATATATATATATATGTAGAAATCAAGTGGATTAGGCATGATAAAGTGAATGTCATGTAGGCATGGTGGAGTTAGGTTGGTTTAGGCATGATGGAGTCAGGTCATAGGTATGGATTGAGTTAGGTTGACTTAGGCATGATTGAGTCAAGTCGTCTTAGGCATGGTTGAGTCAAGTTGGTTAGGCATGATGGAGTAAGGTTGAGTTAGGCATGGTGGAGTTAGGTCATCTTAGGCATGGTTGAGTCAGGTTGGTTAGGTATGGGTGAGTTTCTAATTCATTAATTTGTGTAATTAATGATGATGTGGATCATGTTAAGATGATTTATAAGGAAATGTATGATTATGGTAAAGAAATTGTAGACCAGATGAAATGAATGTATGAGTGATGATGGTAAAGATGTTAAGAAATTGTTTTTTGTTTGGTTTAATTTCCAATTATTGATATAAAAAGGAAACTAACTAGGGTAGAATGTGAATAGGAAAGGGGAAGAGGGAATTGGTTAGGGTAGAGAGTGGCCGAGCTAACCTCCAAGGGCCCCATTCCCCTTGGAGTGCTTCCTACATAGTCTCGATAAAAAGGGACCTCAAGCCGATGTAGTTCTCCCATAAGATAGGGAAGATTACGATGGAGTAGAGGAATGGATTGAAAGGTGTTAAGCATGGGTGATGTAGGTCATAGGCATGATTAATTTTAGGTTGTAGGCATGGTTGAGTTGTTTTAAATATAAGTGTCGATGAGCAGGTCCTGTTATAGGAGAATCAATAGGTGATAAATAAGGTAGAAAGGTAAGAGGTGGCAAAAGAACCACCTAATTGATAAGAACCCTACTGAGTCTACCATACCCCAGATGGGCTTATGAATGTAAGACCCTATAGGCCTTGCATAATGGGCTATTCTAAGGGTGAAGAAAAGTCACATGATCATGAAATGTCATGGTTACTGACGAGTCCCTTGAGTAGAGAGGGAGTTAGGATAAGAAGGTAAATGAGGTGAGAATGGGTGGTTTAGCATAACTTAGTGTACGATAGGATGTTATTCTTAGAAGAAACCCAGGATCAAGAATAGGAAAGTCCATGACAAAAATTTCATCTTTTTCTTTATTTGTTTGTTTTTAATAGATTGATCGATGTGGGAAGTCTATATGGGATGGGTATATTATCTCCTTGAGGTCTTCATGAAGCTGATCGATGTGGGAAGCTTCTGAATATTTATTATATTTTTGTAATGACTTTATATAGTTGTCCTTCAAGGGAGTAGTCTATTTATAGTGGTAGAATAGAAAGAAGAGATGTCCCTTTTGAGGGAGTTATCTTTTGCTGGAAGTTTGACTCAAGGAGTTGTATCCCTTTTTTTTTTAGATGTTTAAGTCATGGACAAGACTATAGAGGAAGATTAGGTTTTTTTAGAAGACAAGATCTGTAGCACACAAAGATTAGCTGTGAAGAGGAGGTTTTGAGAAATATTGTTTATACAATAGAAATCAAGTTTGAAAGACAAAGGCTTAGGTTCACCATTAAGAGGAATGAGGATAACACCTGACACACCCCCATGTTGATACTTGGAGCCATCGAAGAAGAGTGACATTTGGTAAGTGGGTTCATCTAGGCAAATGGTATTTATAGACTCATCCGAGAAGTCATAATTAAAGGGTTGATTCTCGAAATAGGTGCGTCGACCAATTGGTCGAGTGATGGCTTATCCCTTGATGGAATTTTGATGAATGAATTCAAGGTCGAGGTTAGATAGAAGCATAAGCCAATGTGCGGGACATTGATTATGATAAGTTTTTTCATAAATATAGTGTAATGGGTTAGTATTAGTAATGACAAAGCTTTTGTGGTTGAGTAGGTAATGGCAGATTTAGGTGGCGATGAAAACTAAGGCTAGGCAAAGTTTTTCAGCATGGGTATATCTAGTTTCGTAGTCAAGAAGGGTAAAACTTATGTAATAAACCAATTGCTCTCGGTGTTGGTCATCACAATGAGCAAGCATGGCACCTAGAGAATGGTCAGTGGTAGAAATATATAGGTAGAAGGGTTGGTCATCCTTAGGAGGAATGAGCACTAGTTGTTGAAGGAGGTATTGTTTCAAGGCTTTGAAGGCTTTATGGCATTCAAAGCATCCCATTTTAATAAAACATCTTTCTTGAGAAGATGATGGAATGGTTGATGTAGTTAGAAAGCTATGAGATAAAATGATGAATCGATTACAACTTTCCTTGTAAGCTACATAGTTAACAGAGATTAGTGGGTGGTGGAATTTTAAGAATATCCTTGACTTTAGTAGGATCGACCTCTATGCCACACAAAGAAATGATGAAACCTAGGAGTTTTCCAGAAAGTACCGCAAAGACACACTTTTTGGTTTAAGGCAATCACAATACTTGATGAGGTGGTCAATGATGACTTTAAGAACAGGACATGTGTTCGATTCGATGCTTGGATTTGGAAAGCGAGATCATCTATGTAGTCCTCTAATATGTGATGCATGATGTCATGGAAGATGTAAGTCATGGCTCGTTGATATGTAGAACTAGCATTTTTGAGGCCAAAGGGCATGACTCGATAGTAGAAAGTCCCCCAAGGGGTGATGAAGGAAATCTTGTGTTGATCCTTGGGAGCTAGTAATATTTGATTGTAGCCCGAGAAACAATCCATGAGTGATAACATTTCATGGCAAGCGGTGAGATCAACTAGTTGGTCAATTCTGGTAGTGGGAAATCATCTTTGGGATAGGCAAGGTTGAGGTCACGGAAATCCATACAAATGTGGATTCCCCTTGTCACTTTCGTGACAGGAACGATGTTAGAAATATATTGGGGATAATCAATGGGTAGATTGAAGGAAACCGAGAGAAGGTGTTGAAGTTCTTCTTTGACCAGAAGTGCAATGTGAGGATGCATTTTTTGCAGCTTTTGTTTGATGGGTTTGGCATCAGGAATGGTTACAATATTGTGAACCATGATTTTTGTGTAAATACCAGACATATCGGGATAAGACCAGGCAAATGCATTATTATGGTTCCACAGGAAAGAGGTGAAGGCTTCCTATTCAGTTACATCTAAGGATTGGCCGATCTTTAAAATGTGCAGGTCATCCTAGGTATTAATGTTGATTTTGATGGTCGATTCATTCAACATGGTTTGCATCTCAGAGGGTAACGACCGATGAATATAAGAGACTCCTACACTAAGGTAGATGAGGATGGACTCATTATCCTGACATTGAATGATGTTAATTGAAGGTGTATCGTCATTGATCATGTTAGGATATAGGAATGGGAGAGAAGAGGGAGCCTCGTCATCACATTGATAGGTTAGCACTCCTAAGGAAATGGTGTTTATGATAAAAAAAAAAAAGTTAGGAGGAATAGATTCAGGATCTATAGACTCCATGGGTGAAGAGTGTAATGTGGGTGAATGAGAGGGGAGAGTTTTTTTGTCTGGATAAGGTCAAAACCAATGCCACTATGGTCATTATGTTTACGAGAGGTACATGAAATGACAGTATGGTGGCCTTGTTCATAAAAATGAAGCCAAATCCTTTCCACGCACACCGGTGGAGGAAAGTGTGATCGAAGCGGCGGTTAGTGAGGGAGTGTAGGTCAGATGAAAATGGTTGGGTTTGGGATGGAGGTTCAGGTTTATAGGTGGCCATATAAAGTACCCCATACGTTAGGTTGGTACAAAGGTGGGGAGGGCCATAAGGGAAAATTTCACCGATGCAGATGTCATAATTGGGGTGTTGACATAGATTCCCATACTCTTGTGGGGTGAGGAAGGTGTCAATATTGTATAGGCAATATTCCCCTAGAGTGAGGTATTGAAAAACACCTTCTAAGGGATTAGTACTTGGTATGTGGGTAGCAAGTATAAATGGCTCGCTAGATGATGGGGAAATGGGGGTGCAAGCAAGTAAAGGCTATAGCCACCGTGGGGATAGAAAGGTTAGATGCGAAGAAGTAGTGGAAATTTTGGTGGATCGGCTTGTGGGTGAAGGTGAAGTGGTGACGTGGCGAGATGCCTTGACCGGTACAAGTGCATCATTGGGCTGATATAACATGTTACACTGGTCTTGAAAGGTGATGGGTCGGTAGGGATGGTGTAATTATGTCCTTCATGTTTAAATTTGAGGCATCGATGTAAATTCGAAGGTAAATAACCCATAATATAGATCCAAGGTTAGCCGAGCAACAATTTATATTGGAACTCCCCGCTATAACATAGAAAAGTTTTGGGACAAGTGCGGGGCCCACGAGACATGGAGAAAAATGTTACCCATGGTAGAGGTCATGGCGTCATTAAAGGAACGCAACATACCAAGATTTCCATGCATGCAATTGGCAAGTATTTGCATTTGGTCGTATGCATTAAAGGAGATGATGTTAATGCTAGCACCACCATCGATCATAACACGTCGTATGTGTATATTATCAATAAAGATAGAGATGAAAAGAGTGGGGTCGGGGTCATCGGACTGGAAGGGAGAAATCTCTTCATCTGAAAAGCTAAGGGTGGCCACTTGGCGAGTAGGTGGAGGTGTAGAGGAAGGTGAAGACCTAGTGAGAGAGGCCACGTGGTGAGGGGTAATGATGGAGGCTACGGGTGTGGGGTCATTTGGTAAGACTTCAATAGATTGAAGGACCTCCATGAGGGCTTGATGATGTGACTCTGAGGTTTGGATGAGGTCATATAAAGAAATTTTGAGGGGGGATTGGTGTAGTTGTTTTAGCATTGTGCAATTTGTGAACTTGTCGAAATAGGATATACAGGACCTCGAATGATGACTTTGGGTATGGATGTAGATGGTATGTTGGGTACATGGTTGGTTGATGGGCTAGTTACTTTTTCCTTACCCTTGTCTTTCCGACCATGGGTGGCAATGTTGATCATCTTAATCGAGGAGATGCAGATGAAGAGGGTGTTTCATGGAAGGTATAGCAGCATGAGGGACATAACCATAGTGGGGGATACGATCCTTGTGAAATGAGTAGGAGAATTGGAATTTTGGTGGTGGTTTGGCATACTCTCTTATACGAACCAAGTTAATCTCGAATCTTGGGGGTGGATCAAATATTTGTGGGTGTGGAGATTTTGGTCGTTAAGTAGGTAAGAGGAGAAGATCTAAGGAAATTGGTGAAGGTGAAATGGGGTCCTCATCAAGAAGATGATGATCATCAAAATTTTCTTCTATAGGACATAGTTGGACTAGGGAATTTTTTAAGGCCTTATAGTTCTCTACATAATGTCCTAACACATGATGGTAGGCACAAATGTTTTTTTCGTCAAACCCTTTTGGTTTGGGTTTGAGTGGGTTGTAAGGTCTAAGAGGTGGTAATGTTATGACAAAATTTTCAAGGAGATTCGTTAAGATTTTGGCGTAGGACCCTGCTAGTGGATCACAATGGGAGGTGAATGTGGGTTTGGGTACAGGTACAACTGATTGTGGAGAAAGAGGCTTGACAGGAGAGGGAATGGGTTGGCTCACTAGTTTGGTGTGTGGTGTGGTCTTAGGTGTTGGTCGTATCTTCTTAGTTAGGGGCACTGTAGAAGAGTTGGATATATAAGGATTAGTTTCTTTAACTACCTTATTGGAAGGTAGCGGATTCTTAGCTTTAGGTTACAACTTTTTGGGAAAAGGTGACACATGTGTGCGAGATGTGGATGGAAAATCAAATGGTGGAAGAGGAAAGGTTACCCACGGGGTAATCGAGGTGTCAGTCTTTGTGGAGGTAGGTGGTGTAGGCTAGGCATGAGGCGTGAGTGAAAGAGAAGAAAATGTCATAGGTAGTGAAGTAGTTATGGATGGTAGTGGTGGTAAGAAGGTTATGGGTGATGGCGGAGGTTGTGTGGGTCTCTTGGGTACATTAGAGGTTCATGATGAGGAGGTGGGTTGCTGTGTTTTGTGTTTACCGGTGGACATGGATTGTTTTGCTAGGGTCGAGGGGTGAGGCCCTAGGATGGATGAAATGGGTGAAGGTGATAATGGTGTGGTAGGAGAGGTTAGTGTATGAGGTCTAGGAGGTTGGGTCTTCTTTTTAGGGGCTAGGGTGAGTTTAGTGTCAGTTTTGGAGGATGTGGCTAAATCTAATTTGATGGGTGGGTGAGTAAGGCTAGCTGTCGGTATGACCCCTAAGGTAGTGATAGGTTTAGGTAAGGGAGATGTAATAGGCATGGGTAGGTGTTTGGGTGTAGATGTATTGTGGGATATGGGCATAGGTGTGAGTTGGGCCATGGGTGGTGACATTTAAGGTATTTCCATAGTTGTAGTTGTGTTTGGTTTGGTCACTCGAAACACCTTTGGATAGATAGTGGAGGTGTCAGCGAGTGACAACTGCATTTGTGTTGAAACAGGAAGTAGAAGGCGTTCCCAAAGTAAGGCTCTATCGACATAGTCTAGGTGACCCGGCCAAGCGTGAGAATGGTACTGACATAGCGGGCCGACGTGGATCGAGTGGCAATCCCGTAAAAGATATATGATATACAGGGAAATGGCTAGCCTAGACTCTATGGGTAAGAGAGCTAAAAGTAGATCAACGGGATCTTGAAAGTCTCGATGGTGAATGGTCATCTAAAGGTAGTGGTACTTATATAGGATTCTCTATGGGTAGAGGATAGGATGGGCTAGCCAAAGTTGACTCTCCTTGTGTTGATGTAGGTCTTGGACTCGCATCTTTTATGAGTAGGAGAGGTGCCACTAAAAATTCTTGAGAAATTTGAGGGGTCCAAGGCAAGCATGCTAATTATGGGCTCTGAAGAAGAAAATTAAGGGGGTGCCTTCATGGGTGGAGGAGAAGATGAAATAGGCTCTGTGTGCAAGTAAGGGATCTTGGGCTAAGATTTCATCTATGGAAGGCACATGAGGTAATTGGGAAGCAATTGGTATGTCATCAAAAATAGCGTGGACCTCACGGACATTGCTATCATTGTTTGAGGTGTCACCAACTTGGTTGGAAGATGGGGCATGATTAGGGAATGGATTCTTGAAGATATGCATGTTTTGGTTAGTGGGTGCATTCGGGCTATCCAAGACTAGATCTCCATTGTCTAACATTTCTTGGATGATATTCTTGAAGGTGATGTAGTTATTGTCGCTATGACCTTTGACACGATGATAGTTGCAAAATTCATGTTCCTTATACCATGTGGGCATGGATAGCTCAAGGTCAAAACGGTATGTGGTTTTATAGGTGGAAGGGTAATAACACCAGCCATAATAAGCTTTTCCAAAATAGAAGAGTAAGATTCTCCTATCAAAGTGTACTTTCGCTTACTCTTATCCGAGCTGGAAATCTTGGACGGGGGAGAGATTAGAAGGAGGTTTGGATGGGTTTGATTGATGAGGGGGCCATATTTGAGAATTACGGCATTGGCAAATCCTTTTGGTTTTGCGTAGTTATTTTGGAGTTTTGAAGATGAAGAAGCCTCATTTGATTTGAACGCAATGTTCTTGTTATGAAGCTGAATTTTCTTCTCTTTGATAGCACAAATTTCCAATTTCCATGCCATGGTGAATGCCTCATCAAAAGTATGGAAGGTTTTTACCTATAGGGTTGGTGAGATATGCCGAGTACATGCCGAGTAAACAAATCTATGATTTCAGTTTGAGGCGATCGAAATGTGAGTTGATTGATTAGGTTGCGCCAACAAGCAACAAATTGATGATAGACTCATCATCGTACTGTCGAGTGGAATAAAGATCAGTCATGGTAACCTTCTTGACAATATTAATCGAGAAGTGGTCTAAGAAGGCCTAGGCTACTTGATTGAATGAGTAGATGGAATGTCTTGGTAGCCCATTGTACTAGTCTAATGCAGGTCCTGTTAGGGACATTGGGAAAGTCCTCAAAAGTAAAGCGTCATCATGGGCAATCAGGTAACACCCATGTTTAAAGGACCACAAATGTTGTTGTGGATCTTCTTTGCTATTGAAGTGGTTGAATTTTGGAATTTCCCAAAGTATGGGGTATGGTTGAATAGGAATGGACTGGTGAATAGGCTCATCAAAAATTTCATCATAGGTGATGGAATTACGTGAGCTGGAAACCGATGCTTCTAGTGTCTGCATATTTTCCATCATTAACTTGATGAGGTCACTAGTAGGTTGTGATGGAGAGACACCTCCTGCGGCATAAGGGGGTGGATATTGAACCTGCATAGGGAGGTTGAGAATATGACACCGACATAGAAGGCACATATCCCGAATGGGTGACAAATGAGATAGGGGTGGTTGATAGTATGTGTATGTAGGTGGGATGGTCATGGTGACTCTAGTAGTGATTGGGGGTAATGTTTGTGGGATGGAGAGGACAAGCTTATGGAATGGAGTAGGGGTCACCGAAACTACGCGCGGTTGTGTTGTAATGGGTATTTATGAGACAATGGGTGTGGACTAGGATATGGTATGGGTGGTTAATGAGGGGACAACAGATATGATAGGTGTGAACGATATCTGCAGATGCAATGGTCATGATAGGTGTGGCTCCCTAGCTACGAAACTCTTTGGGGGTGAAGCGGTGAGGGTAATGCCGCATTATTAAGGGCCGATGTAGAAGTAATAATAAAGCCGGGAGAGATGGATATAGGCATGTCGTATATCAACTGACCTAAGGAGTCTCGGGTGGAAGAGTGGGAAAGGTAGAATTGCAAGGTTGTGGGATTCTGATCAAGGAGTCATGTAAATTCTTCATTCACCTGTAGCAATGGTGGTAGGTAAGGTTGGATCCATGGGTGACAGGACGGAAGGCGGTGAGGGACTAGGTGGGAGTGGTTGATGACTAGCGTGGAATATGAGGGCATTGCTTTGGCTATGAGTCAACACCATGTGAATAAGTGCTGACCTGGTAAGACTGTATTCTTTAGATGACACAAAAAATAGTAGGAACATAGAATAATGGGATTCGGAAGGTGAATCTGGTCAATGTCTAGATTTGAAAATCAAACATAGGAAACCAAAAAACATTCAAAGCTTACCGGTGATGGTTGAGGGAAAACCAATACCAGTCATCGTGGAAGAAAACCAGTCTCAAAGAATGAAATAGGAATGTTGGATGGGTTCAGGGGAAACTGTGTATGACAATAGGTATCAATGGGGGAGAAATATGATGATATGCTGAGGTCTAAAAAAAATGGAAAGAGTGAGGAAGGCTATTCCAGGTAAAGTAACTAAAAATCAAGAAGTCGACACCTTTGGTTAGGGTTTAACCAATGACAGGAAGATGTGAATCGGAAGCTTGATCATTTGGACCGACGTTGGTGATTATGAAACTAGAAAGAAATGAAGAAATTAGGTTTTGTGAATTAAATTAAGTGAAGAATCAAACTCAGAAACCTGAGAATGAGGAGATGAGGACCTGACACACTCAAATAAAGTCATAATACTCTAACTATGATGGTGGAGTGTGCAAGGAAGAACAAAAATGGAGAGTCATAGTCTCACACCTCAAAAAAAAAAAGTCAAGAATAATGCTAAGAAAAATCATGATATTAATAGTGATTTTCTTATGTTTGTTTAGTTTATGCTATTTAGGACTAACTGTGTGTATTTAGAACATAATTTTTTGGTTAGGAAGGCATCCTACGAAGAAGGATATCTAAAAGGAGAGGTTTTAGGTATGTTATGGTGGGGGTGGGCCATCCTCTGAGATGATGACTCGACAGAGGCAACGAGCCAGGAGTACATGCCAATCGATCATGTGATCGCGGACAGGTGTTCCAAGGTAAGATGTTGTTTAAGAAAGATGTTTATAATTTAATTTGTGCAAGTTAGGTAAGATAGAGAGAGAGAGAGAGAACGTGCTTTCTACGATTCTTTTTGTGTCAACCATCACTGGGCATGACTTCCAGCATATATGTTTCCCTCATTTTAAAGTGAGCTAAATGCAACAAATCAAATGTAATGCAACCAATTTTAATCCCAAATCGAAAGATTATGTTTGATGACATAAAAATATGAATAACAGAGGGTATGCTCTTTCACTAAATGTAAAAACCAAGAAGAATGGTTCCTTTTAAATGCACTAAAAGAAAATGTATCCTTTAGAGCAATTAGAAAGACGAGAAGATTACCAAGGAAGAAGATTAATGTGTAAACTTTTCGAAGGGAAACAAACACACAACCTTTTGCCTAGGAATGAAGAAAATGCAATAGAACCCTTAATGGGTCCCACCAGAGTGCCAAATTATTTCACCATTTTCTTTACCTTTTGAAATGACGAAACAGATAAGGGTAAGGGCTAGGAGGAATACTTGTCAAATGGGTTGGTTGATGGTTGTTGTGCGCATTCGACTTCTTAATCCAATACCGATTGTGAGAGATTCCTTTTGGCTAGGAGGAACTACCTATAATAGAAAACAAGACCACAAAAAGATAGTTAAATGATATATGACAATGGACTTCCTAGTGTATGCTAGTTTCGGGAAGTGTGATACTTCCTAGATGGTTGTCAATCCACTTTGCTTAAAATAATTTAATGCTAGAAATAAAGAAAATCCTACTATAGATGATATGATTTAGGCTTCTCATTCAAGTACAATAAGAAAATATTAACATAACAAGCTAGGCTATGGTCAGATCAGAAAGGTAGGTGGTTGTCAGGGTGTTGGGACTAGTCAAGGTTTGATTCTAGGTTGTTTAGGTCAACTAGTGAGATGATTGTTGGGTCTGTTCTTGGTCAAGGTATAAAACACAGACCAACGTTGTTTGAGTATGAACGATGCTGGTTTAGGTAGAACTGATGATAGTTGTGGATAATCGGCATCGGTATGACCAAAGGTTTACTAAAATGGGAAAATATTTTTGATTTCTTTTGGCCCAGTTCATTTCTTCACGCAGATCGTAACGGAAACTTCCCTTCTAAAGGGTGAGAATGTGGTTAGAGATATTTTAGAAATTTATTTTAGGGTTGGACCAAATCTTAGCTAATTAAGGCAAGTAAGATTAGGACTTAGTTATGGAAACATGCCAAGAATAGGTCTAGGGTGAGGTGTCTATGTGAAGTGGAAATTAGGTCAATTAATGTAATTAAATGATGAATATTGTGAGGATGGGTATTAATTTAATTAAATTAATATTATTGTGGTGTGGAGGGGGCCATGGTTAGGATAATATGTTTGGGTTGGTTATCTGACTAGGGATCAAGGGTAGTGTGACCCGATTTTGGTGTCTACAAGAACAATGTACACCTCCTCTCTAATTACTTTCTTGCTCTGTTTCTACACCTTGCTCCCTACAACTCCACTCTAGCTTTGAAGATCTTACTCACTAATTTCATTAAACTCTACTTCTCGATCTCTTTGGATCTTAGATTTCCCATTCTCTTGCTCCTTTCATGAATTTATAGGCCTTCCTATGTCCTCCCATGCATTGGAGGATGTGAAAGGGCATGTAAGGGGAAGATACACAATTGAGTGCTTCAAATTCATGTCCATTTGTGTTCCATTCTTATTTTCTGTTTGAATGTGTTACGACCAGACACCCTAAGCTAAGGCCCGGCTATCTCGGGACCACCACCACGGCTAGGTGGAAGTTTTAGGACCGCTACCCTTGCAAGGTGGTGGTTCGAAGCTGTCACTTTGTAATGATATTTGACGGTTCCTTCTAGAACCTCTGTTTACGTCATTTTATTCTCTTTTCTTGTTTCTCCTTCTTGGTACTGATGGAACTGATGAAGTGGTGTGTTTTTCTAGATCCCTATGAATCATATCTCCGCTATTTAGGAGGATTTTTGTCCCATAAAATATTAGTAGGGGAGTGGTAGAGGAACCAACTCCCTCTCAAGCTCATTCACATACAACCGGGTCTGCCTTGTGTCTTCTCTCATCTAACCTACCAAGACTCCTGTGAATCTCTTGTTTTTTTCTTTAGTGCTACATCCTCCTTCGAGTTTCTGGAGTACAATACTCCTTGGTAGGTAAATTTTGTAACTTTCCTTCTTTGTCATGCATAGATGGTGTTAGTGGATGCGAGGTCTTGTAACTTGTTATCGCATGCATCTGGATGAAGTATGGCCTGAAGGTTTCTTCTCTAACCTGCTCAAGTATGGCGAAGGTCCCATACTGTAGTGGTTTAATCCTTCTTTCTTGTCTTTGTCTCTTGATATGGATTGGCTGAATCCTTTCCAAATAAGTTCTGCTATATTCACCACCATTCCTTGTATCTCTCTTCTTCTTGTAGCCCCACGGTCAGGTCCGGTGAGTCCATATGTAGATACAATGACTACATAGTAAAAGTTTTTTTTTCTCATTGAATGAGCAGTTGCTATGGTGGCTTCTTTTGTAAAAATTGATAAGTGCTATCCAAATTCTCAATCCTTTGGTCAAAAATATATGTGCTCTCACTTCCATTTTTCTTTTCTTCCAATGAAAGCAAACAAACTTGATGATTTTCTGAATAAGTCTTGGTGCTTGGTTGGCACGTACCATAGCCTTCTTTGATTTTCTCGGTGTGCTCGGAAGTTGAAAACCGACTCCATCCTTGACCCATTTTACTTGGTTCTCCCTCCTTGTGAACACATCATCCCTGACATACAAGTATGGAATTTTGAAGACAAAGTCAAATGCATCAAGTGGAATAATATCAACCTCTAATACATCTATGTATTGGGTATTTATCCCAAACTGAATCTTACACTTTCTTGTAACTTGTATTTCTACACCCTTCTTCACCCATCCCAGTGGGTATGGATGTGGATGCGTGTAAGTCTCTAGACCAAGCTGTCCTACAACCTCATTAGAAATAAAATTTGACTAAGAACCAAAATCTACTAAAGCATTTACCTTAGTCTTCTTGATTTGGATTCTAATTTGAAATAACTTACTCATTTCTTCTTCTTTTTCTGTCCCATACATAGTAGTGGTAATTCCTCCTAGCCTCTCATGTACATTTGAATCATCCTCAATCTCCACCTCTCTTTCTATCTTCACACTGGCCATGGATTTCTTGGAATCCTTGGTTCGGTGCTTTGGGTGCAATTCTGGATGCAACTTCCAACATGTGGCATCAGTATGTCCATTTACATCAAAATTCTTATAGAAATTCTTAGGACTTTACAAGTATGCAAAGCAATTGTAGCATGTTTACCTTTCCATTTACCTCTTCTAATTTTCTTCCCTTGTTCTTTGTCCTGTTGTTCTATTGACTGGTCTCCCTTTGGCTCTATGTCTCCTTACTTCTTCTCATCATCAATGTAGTATGCTTGTATACAAGATTCATTGATATCCTTTAGCTTCATGGAGATTAACTTCCTCTAAAGGTGAGTGTGAATTCCTCCCAAATACTTGGTCAGAATGTCCTCATTCTCCAAGTCCATATTAAGCAACATGGATTGTCTCCAAAATTCCGTAGTGTTTTCTTGCATGCTTTGACCGCTGCCCTATCTAAAAATCGCCACTTAATCATCATGTCGGTCTTATGGCCAATAGGATAAAAGTTAGCTCTAATCAATTCTTTAAAACCTTTCTAAGTCGACAATAGGACATTTCTTCTTCTCACAAGTGGCTAGATGGGTTTCCCACCAAACTAGAGCATGACCTTCCATTTTGAGATGTGCAAAGGTGATCCTTTGTGCCTTAGTGACATTTACGCACACAAAAGTAGACTTCCAACTATTTTAGCCATTCATCAAATAATTTTGCATCTACTTGTCCTTCAAAATTCTTTATTTCCACTTTCGTTTCAACTTTAAAAGGTGTATGTGCAGATTTTACCTTCTCACTTACAATTGGCATCTCTTCATGCTCTTCCCATTCTTCCTCTTCGTGGCTCTTTCTAATACCAATTTTTTTGGCTAGTTCTTGAACCACCGAGTCCATGGAATCTTTCTTAACTAAAGCCATCTTTTACAGATCTAAAATCTCTTCTTGTTTTCTATGCAATCTATCCATCATGGTCTCTAGCATCTCGACTCTACGAGACCAAGTTCTCTTCCTCCATTTGAGCTCAAATTCTTTGTTTCCACTTCTTTGTAGAAATATACGCTCGCAAGGTAAAAACTCTTCACCTTTGGACCTTTTCACTATCATAAAAATCGCAAGAAATATTCGAATACCACAATTCGGATATATAATCAGCTATGATACCAAAATGATCCATAAACTTCTACTTTGGAACTCTACGAATCACACGACTATGATGTTCTACTTTTAACTTTTGAAAATGACAAATTTACTTGAAAACAATTAGAGCTTCATGACTACTTATCTAGTGCTATAGAAAGGAAATTGCAGAGTAGGAAGGAATTCAAATAAAAATTTAACACCAACAATTTTATCCTAGAAACCTCCAATGGAGGAAAACCAGTCGGCAAGGGAAACTTCTCTTTCTTCCCATTTTTATTGGTATAATATAGACAATTACATATTACAATGAGTATGAAAAGAAGCAACAATGTAAACCTTCTCTCCAATTACTTGATTTCTCTGTTTCTATACCTTGCTCCTACAATTCCACTCCAACACTAAAGATATTTCTCACTACTCTTATTAAACTCTTCTTCTCGATCTCTCTGGATCTTCAAATGCCCATTCTCTTGCTCCTTTCATGAATTTATAGGCCTTCCCATGTCCTCCCATGTATTGGAGGATGTGAAAGGGCATGGAAGGAAGAGACATGGTTGAGCGCTTCAAATTCACATCCATTCGCGTTCCATTCTTTTTTTCTATTTGAAAGTGTCAGAACCACCACCCTGAGTAGACCAGCGGTCTTAGAACCTCCACCCTAGTTGGGCGGTGGTTTGAGACTACCTCCCTTGCGGGGAAGCTATTCGAAACCATCGCTCTGCACCGAGTGGCGGTTCCTTCCAAAACCTCCGTTTACCTCATTTTTTCACTTTTCTTGTTTCTCCTTCTTAGTGCTGATGGAACTGATGAAATGGTGTGCTTTTATAGATCCATATGGATCATTATCATGGAAATTCGTGGTATCTTAAAATCATTTGACAAGGTGGACATCCAACACACTTATAGAGAAGGAAATCAACATGCATATGCCATGGCAAACTAAGGTAATGACATGGATGATTTTATGACGTGCTAGGGACACATATTCCTTGGGGATCTATTAATAATTTGATTAATGATGACACGTATTAGGAGGTTGTGTAATGATGATGACCAAGACTCTCATGCTTGGGATTTTGAAAAGACCTTTCTTTTTTAAAAAGGCTATGACTCATTTCATTTGGAATTTTTTTAAGTTTTTTGAGATTGACGACTGTTACTACGTGTTCGAAGAAGAAAAGATTGAAAGAGCCATGGGAGGCGATAAGGTCCACACCAAACCTACTACCTTCCTTCACCTGAAAAATGACAATGTTTTGTGGAAGCTGCTGCATAAAGGGGGCTTCACCAGGTACATTCGTCATCTAAAAGGTAATGATCATGCACTTTTCTGTGGATTTTGGTAATGCTTGGATTGATGGGGGATTTACTTTTAGAGGGGTTCAAATTAGGGTCTCTGAAAGTGCCATAACTGAGATAACGGGTCTGAAAATGGATGGGATTAAAATCTATAAGGATAAAACCCACAAAAAACATGAAATTGCCACCTTTTTTTTAAGCTAGGGAGAACATTGTGGCTTATGATGATGGTATCTCTTGAACTGCCTTCCTGATCAATGGGTTGATGTCTATCTTGTGGTCATGAAATACTTGACCTTAGAGGGGAAATTCCAAAAGATTTTTTCACACCATCTCTCAATTCTTAATTTCTTCCGTAGAGACCAGACCATGAGCTTGGCTTTCTTCCTTTATAGGTCTTTTCTTTCCACTATTGAGGAATTCAAAAACAATAAAATTGATATCCCTCTTCATCAAGGCTGATTCTTCTATTAGTCCAAAGAAGACAACCCATTCTTTGTGCACAACTTGGGAAAAACAACGAACCCAAGTCGGATCATGAAACCTTGGCTTCGACCCTCAATCGTATGAGGAAAAGGAAAGGGAAAGACCCTACTGAGGGGATAGTGGATGCCCTGTGTAATATGAAAAAGGGGGTTTAGAATGTGGGAGAGATTTTTGGTAAAAGGGAACAAGATTTCATGGATTGGGAGGCTAGACTACTACGTGTTGAATCAACAACCGACACTATCCTTACTATTAACAAGAATCTCATATAGGAATTGAAGGAGTGTTAACACAAGATTAAGGTTTAGAACAAGAGAATTGGGGGTATTCAAGCTGATTTTGTTATGTAGGAACAGAGGATCTCTATTTTACAAGATCAAGTGGCCAAGGAGGATAAGCAAGCCCAACATGAAGCTCATGCTTAGTAGTTCTGAAAGTGATGATTTTGAGACTGATGAGGGCTTTGACATGGAGGCGGTGATTAAAGACAAGGAGAAGGTTAGTATAAAGGATCCCGTGAACTCTCAGAATGAGGAAAAGGAGGAGAAAAGACCAAAGTGTGTGATCATAAAAGTTCTTTAGTAGGAAGGATGGGAGGCCGAGCACTAGAGCCCGTAACAAGGCCATGGAGAACTAATGGTTGGCTTTGGCTGACCTTCTTCCTTTTTCTCTGTTGGTTTCTCCTTTGGGGTTTTTGTCAAAAAATGTACTCGTTAATATACAGACTTTATAGTAGTCTAGCTCTGTTTTGTGGTGGTTTGTCGTCAAGTCTTTTTACTTAGCCTCCATGGCTCTTTGATGGTTTTTGTTTGAAATTGGCTTCTTTTTGTACGGTTTCTTTTGGTCCCCTTTAAAAACCAAACTTTTTTATCTCATTTAAAAAAATAAAGTATTTTTAAAGTTCAAAGTTACAAATAGGATATAAATGTTTTATATTAAACTAATTTC
Organism: Taxus wallichiana var. yunnanensis; assembly: GCA_018340775.1. Lineage (NCBI taxonomy): Eukaryota > Viridiplantae > Streptophyta > Pinopsida > Cupressales > Taxaceae > Taxus > Taxus wallichiana. The sequence continues at coordinate 567,162,042 of CM031242.1, read as the reverse complement.
CATGTTCTCCGAGTTTTCAAATTTGAAGTTTTGATTTTTGTCATTTAGACTCTCGCGTTTATGTCTTCATATTTCCAATGAGATAGATGTCTATTATAATAATGTACTTTATGTGTTTCAAGAATTTAGGACTTTGGGGTTTAAACAATTAGGATGTTAGGGTTTAGTATTTAGATTCGGGGTTTTGGATTTTGAGTTTTGGGTCTTATAAATGTTAAATTTAGCTACTTTCAAGTTTCATTATTTTCTACCTCATATTATGTTTGCAAAAAAAACTATACGATCTCAACATGATCAAATTTTTGTGTGCAAATAATGTGATAAAATGGATGGGAAGATCTGCTTGCTAGTGAGTCCGAAAGAGGGAGATAGGTGGGAATATGTAGAGCATATAACACTAGAGTGAGATGAATAGGAAGAAAGTGAGGAAGTGACCTAGTTGGGCATGTTGGCAAGGCCTCTGTCATGGGTAGAAGATCCCCATGGCTCTCGAGATCTAGTTCTATGTTTTAGTTGGTAACTTACACAAGAAGATGTGGGTCGGCCTAGTTAAAGGTAAGACCCGAAACCTTGAGAAATAAGTGTAATATTTTACCCTTTGAAGATGCAAATGGTTAATACATCTCGAAGTACCAAATTTTTAGTTGACAAAGCTTCCTTGGGTCTAGGAAACACCGTTATTGGAAACCTTTGGGGTTCAAGACCTAACATTGATGCATGTAGGAAATAGCCTTCAAGGAAATGGAAGACTAAAATCCATTTTGACATCACAGAGATGTCCAAAGCATTTTTACTTGTACTCTCTTGGACAACCCATGGGTCATTGCAAAAGATGGTCTATATATGATTAAATAGAGCCCATGTTCTAACCCTAATAAAGAAAACATTTAAGTTATCCTCATTTGGGTTAGACTACCTAGAACTCCATTAAAAGTTTGATCTAAGGAATGGATTTAACCCCGTAACCAAATCAATGAAAAGAGTTGTTTTTGTCAAATTGTGTTAGTGCTTAGTGGGAATAAGACTTTTCTTCAATCTATCACTCTAGCTTCTAAATATAGAAAATGGGTGCAAAATTGAATATGAAAATGAATCTATTTGGTGTCATTCATGTTTTAAAGACTATCATTCTAGTAAAAATCTCCATGTTGAAGAATCATGAACATTGTTGTTCAAAAAGGACCACTCGATATGTTCATCCATCTACATGCTACTCAAAAGGAAGTAAGTGATATAAATAGTATAAAAAGGAACAAGTTAATGCTTCAAGAGATAACTCTTTTCGGGTTGAACAACATTCAAAGGACAAGACCAATGAGATCATTCAAAAATGAAAAAATAGGAAAATTTCAAGGCTAGATACTTTAGAAGAAGAGGAGCTCACTACATTAAAAATGGTAAGAGGGTCCTCATCTTTAGAAAGAGAAGACCACCTTCAAGTGTGCCCTTGCACCTTCAACTATTAAATATTTAAACACTATTATGAGAACTACAAATGTGCCTACTAAAATTACAAAAAGGAGAAGGATGAGAGAAAATCAAATAGGAAGATCCCATGTTTTTTTATGAATAAGGAAGCTAGGTCCGAGGGGATATAAGGAAGCAAGAATGTTTGAAATGGTAAAAATACATAGAAGGATCAACAAGAGTAAGTAAAGAGAAACACGTGAGGGGATATCCTTGTGGATCCGTCCAAAGTATAAAGTTAGTTGTTCACTTGGGCCCCCTCTTTGCATGGGGAGAGAGGGATACATGTGTTAGCTTCATGGGAGGATCCAAGGTTAAAGATCATGAATTGGAAGATTTGGAGGATATATTAAGGGTATTTAAATCTCGAGAAGATTAAATGAATATGAGGTGTTTGAGTATCCAAAGGCCTTTCCTAAAGTTGATGGATGGAATATGGTCACTCATAAAAACCAAGCCTAAGAAGGGGCTAGGTACAATTCTTCCAAATGTTAGAATCATGAGAAGTGTTAAACTGAAGGAGATAGCTATATATCTAGATATAAAATGAAGGAGATACTCAAATAGCCTCTTCTATTCTAAAACTGGTCAATGAATTTAGTTAATTGCTTTCAAAAGATGAATGAATGAAACCACAACTTTTTTCTAATAAGTTAACTTCTTGTTAATTGTATAGGAATCGCTGAAGGGCATTAGGGTATTCATTTCCTTATTTCCTTATAAATTTTTTTTATTGAATATCTTTCACTCTTTGATTGCTTTGTACAAGGGAGGGACCCTTTCAAAGCCTTATTTAGATACCCAATAATTATTAAAAAAACTTCTATCTATCCTTAGAATCGTCACAACAATTTGAATTTTTATTTGTATATTGAAGTTAGTTAGTTGTCTCTAGTCATTTAGTTTCTATCAACCATATATGTGAAATTATAAATTCTCAAGGGCCAAAAGAACATTTTCTTTTCGAATAAATCTAACATATAATAAAAATATATTTGTGTTCTATTGAAAGAAATAAATTCAATAAAGATACTATAAAATTATTGATCACTTCGAAGTTTCATATTCATTAAGCTTTATTTGCAAATCATCATTGAAGAAGCTAAACACATAATGTTCTTTTAGATTAAAATATATATTTCTTGATGTGCAAAGACCAGATTTGATATAAATAGACGGCACTAAACGATATGGTGACTTAACTACTTAACTGATTATTTAAAATTATTATGTCACACTAACAATAATAGTGAATCAATTTGGTATTAAGAGTATTATTAAAATTAATAATGAGATCGAAGATATGCACACCTTAATAATTAAATTCAAGTATTGGAAAATAACGCAAATATTTTAGGGAGCTCGTCCATCATAAAATCTTTTTCGGATTCGGTAGTAACTATTTAATACAAAGGGCACGTGGTATGTAAACGAATTTATATGTGCTATTATAGCCTTTGGATTAAGTGAATAATCCTTATGAAGGATATAATATGTGTTCATTTATATATTATTGTATGATTCTTGTACTTATCCTAAATTTGGCTTTGGTATTTGGTAATATGTCATGTAATACTTATTTCTACACTTTTTTTGCATATTGTTTAACCAACTAGCTATCACATGTGTACAATGCAATGTGAACGTCAAACGGTATAAGTTATTTGTTTTAGAGGGATAGTTGTTACTTTTTTTAGTTGATGTTGATAAGGGGTGTGATTGATTTTGGTTGTATAGAAATATAGATGAACCACTTCATTTAAATAGCGCAAACATGAGGTCTAACCTTTAAAACAATTCAATATGAAAAAAGTGATATAATTTACAAAGCTTTGGATGGAAAAACAACTTTGCATTGTGTGGTTTTTTCTTGGCATTTGAAAACTATAAGTATTTGTATGTAGATATAATGAAGAAGACATTAAAAATGCGTTGTTTTTTGTTTACATAAAGAAGCGAGCAATAGTAAAAAGGGAAATTTGAACATGTATGTTGAAAAGTGTTATTTTGGAGTGTAGAATTATAGATGAACATTTTATTTAAAGGTATCATCTCTTCATTTCAAACTTGTTACAAATTCATACATATACAATTTCAAATCTTATATCATGAGTGATAGCATTTTGCGGACTATTTTATTTGAACTTAACATGAATACATGAAGGCTTCCGTGCGCATGTGTAGATTTTATATCATGAGTGGTAGCCGTTTGTGTCCATTTTTTTGCTTTAAACATGAATACATTTGATACCGTTTTCGATAGTTAATTACATTTATAGTTGACGTGGTTTGTATTTATTTTGGGGTAATTGTGTTAGTGTTGCATTGGGTGTTTGGTTGGTCTTTTGTTGAAAAAATCTTTATTGTACACTCGATAAGGTGTGTGATTGATAGTGGTAGTATAGGAATATAGATGAAACATTACATTCAAAGGTTGTATGTGTACATTTAATCTTGTTACAGATTTGTACATTTTAAGTTCGTGAAAATCATATATGACAACTTCCGATACACGAAGACCTTTGTTCACATAACGAGACATGTATACATTTGCAGTATTTATATCATGAATGGTAGCCTTTTGTGGGAAATTTTATTTTTAGTAAACATGATTACATTTGATACCCTTGAACAACAATGCCGCTTTGGATACAAGAAGTGTTGAGTAAAGTAGTAGTGGAGGTGCTATCAAAGTAGAGGGTTGTATTTACGATGGGTTGAGGGATAGTAGTCTTGACTCCTCCTTTCTTCTTGATCCAAGTGTTGGTACGTGCACCATTTTTGAGTACCTTCGAATGAAAAATCAGGTGAAATGCGCAGATTTGCAAGCGAGGGAACTCTGGAGAAAGATGTGAATGTCATACCTACCTTTTAGTGGTTCCAATGTCGACAGTTGCTCTATGCAAAGTAAGTCCCTAGGATTTGTGGATAGTTAATTCCTAGGCCATTTTAATTGGCAATTGTCTTCGATTCCCTCTTGAAATAGGGGGTATGGGAATATGTAATGGGTTGGAGGTATCCCAACATGGGTCGTTGTATCTATCAAATTTGACTACAACAAATAAAGGTAATGATGGTGGTGGCATTGATGCATCGTAGACAATGTCGTGATTGTTCTTGTAGCACCATTCACGAGGCCTGCGTCAACCCATAAATTTGCAATAAGCATGATTTTTTTTTGTCTATTAATGTTTGTGTTGCGCTACCTCCCAAATATCGCCGTGCTCTGCCTCCCATATCCCGATCCTCTACATGACGACTCATTTGCCATGGTGCTTTGCACATCAACTCAATTCCCTCTGTTAAAAGCTTAGTGTTCGTTTAACCACCCTAACAACTTGGTGCTCTCCTCGGGAAATGCTCCACATTACACCATTTATACAAGAACAAGAATTGGAAGCCAACTGAAATAAACAAGCCAATTCAATGCCGATCTGTGAGACTCTTAGATAACCTACCTACACCCAAGGTGTGTTCTAATTCTAGTTTGAATAGCCCATAATGAATTTTTTTAGGCTCCCCACAAATGAGATAGAAACAGACCATTAGGAGCTTGTTATATTCATTAAAATTAATATTTAATAGTTTATGCACTTCAGATATAAGTATTAAGATAAATAAAGGCATCAAGTTCAAGTTTTTAAATGTGCAAGCCTTTAACTATGCACTTGTTTGCTTCACTATTGGAATCTTGTGCTTTGGACAACATGCACAATTTCATTGATTTTTTAGTGTTTCAGGCATGCTTTAACCTTATTTTAGAATTTGTCCTTTGTTGTGTTTGCTTGCTTTCGAATGAATTGACTTCAAAAGCATCCATTTCATAAACGGATGTACTTTCTAGATCATAAACTTATGGGCCTATTATTATTCCATTTAAGATTTTGAAGCATTCTTGGCTTTGGCTTCTAATGCTGTTCACAAGCTCTGGAAATGGCCACGAAATGATCGTAATGTGAGTGGCAAGGTTTTAATATCCATCTCTATTTTATTAAAGTTATTGTGTTCATTGAGAGTTGTCAAGTTGATCATGTATATGCCTGAAATCACTTCTCATTGTTTTTTTCCGTTGGCCATTTGTGGGGGTGTGATGCCTCTCTAGAGTGTCAAAGGTACCTGCCAACAATACTAGATATAAAACAAAGACAAAGATGAATACCATATTCTTTTATTAATTTTTGGCCTCTTTCTAGAGTTTTGAAGGTATCACTCCTACTTGTTTATTTCATTGTTCTTCAAATTTGTTTTCACTCTTACCCTCCATTTTCTTATCCTATCCATGGTCCTCTGTTTCAGTACATTTCTTGTAATGGCTTGGAATATGTCTTGGTAATGCGAACTGGAGGAAATGAATACCTAGAGATGTTGAGGAAACTCATTCTTCATAAGATTAGGCATTAGTGGTTGGGGCATCCACACTGGGTGTCAGAATTTTTTCTTTGGGCTCTAATGCAGATTAGATTGTGCAGGCAACTATGACAGAAGAGATACTTGACCAAGCCACAAGGTCATTTGTTATATAGCTTTCGATTAACTTGAAAGTAATGAGGCTAAGCTGTCAAACCTTCATTTCTTCTTCGATGCATTTAAGGCCTTCAATAGTGAGATAAAACTGGTCAAAATATGAGGAACTGTCAATGCTTTAACTATGTCATTTTTGCAGGTACGTGACAGTGTCATGGTTTTCTTAAATCTCTTTCAATCTACCATGTAAATATGGTAGATAGGATTTGTCCTTCAATCAGATCTCATAATTATGAGGAAGAGTATACAGTATACTGGTGATTAGATATTTTGGTCCATCACTATGTGCACATTTATTTGTTCCTTCCTATTAGTTTAATTTATCTGTCTTTAGTGTAAATGTCAGATCTGATAAGGAAGAAGGGTCTAAGTCAGAGTTTTAATATCCTTATTTTCTAAGCCCGGTTGTATATATTTTGTTCCTTAGAAATGTGTGGGTTAAGTCTATTTTGTGTTGCTATTTAGGAGTTAGTCTTGAGAGTCTGATACAAGTCTGAGTACCCAGTCCCAAGGCATATTTTTATCATTCGTTATATCTACCCAAAGTGGAAGGATTAATCCAATTACTACACTGATAAACATTTCACCAACAAGGCTTTGTGAAATCTAAGAGAACTCCTTCCTCCCCTACATGCATGGAGACCCTCTGCCATTATTATCTAGGCTCCATACATTTCTATAATCACAGTTCCCTTCTCACCAATGCATCTTATTGTGTGTAATCTCTCTCATCTTGGCTAATACTCTCCATATAGTTTGGATCCCTTCCTTGGATAATACTCTCCATATAGTTTGGATCCCTTCCCCTCGGTTTGATAATACTCTCCATATAGTTTGGATCCCTTCCCTACTATAGACACCATCCTGGAAAAATAAGGATCAACAATAGAAACAAACTAAACAATGGAAAATACTTTGGTGAACTATTTTAAAAAATGAGGAAAAAGAAATGAGGGACCAAGGATCTATGTAGAAGGCTCGAGGTGTAACCAACATCCCAATACGAGATAAAGCATGGAAAATTAAACAGGAACCCAAAATAAAACACGACTAACCTACTTATGAGGAATCGTGGTCTATGCAAGAAGCCGTTCTCCCTAAGCATCACACGCGTTCGTGGATGACATCATATTTAAATTTTGCTAAAATATTTCTTAAAACACAATGCATCGCAATGGTTAGGCATGATGTATGACATTTTGGAGGTTGTGAGTTCTAAACATGCTAACTTGCGTGATGGTTAGGTTCCGCTACAAGAAGCGGGATGAATATGAACCAACTTAAGAGGAAAGATAAAATCACTTTTTTCATTGTGCATTCAAAATGTCATGCATTTTTCTCATTTTTTGAACATATGTAAATGGTTGTAGAACTCTAGTGGTTCAAGTTCATCAAAAAAGTGCCTGAGAATGATACCAAATATCTACCCTTTTTATGTAATCCCGTGGCATTTGTGTTTTAGGTTTTTAACGAGTAAAGACTCGACTTGGAGCAATCTCCATCACCTTTTCCTTTGTCAACCCTAAATCTCAAGCACCCTGATGCGACATATGACCGCCTCATCTTAGATGTACAATGCGCAGGGCTTTACGATGCCACCAGGAGCTGGCTTGGAGGACATGAAGAACAACGACTACTTCCCCACCTGCTCAAATTTTATGTCAAGCTCGTCATAATGTATTGATGAAGGTTATCTAGCTCTACTTATTCCCATGCTTCTGTTACACTAGAAACTAGAGCATTGCATTGCCTTGTGTGGCTTCCGCGAGATCGGTGAACATTAATAGCCACGCGAGCCGGGCGATGAATTTTTTTGAGAGCCAAGAGAAAAACGTGACGATCACCAATAGAAACTACACAAAGGAGCTCGAACCATGGGTGCAAAATAGTGCAGACAGTGAGCTGAACATGCATGGATAAAAAAATGTTAAAAATAGCTGAAAAATGTGAAAACGTCCAGACGACCATCAAACCATCGAATTAAACATAGTCACCGAAAAAAATGGAAGGGCCTATCCCATAGGGGGAACACCTTGACGATGTAATTAAATGGATATGTTTATTCTATCTCGTACTCTATGTCTACTAAAAATAATCAAATTATAGCAAAACTGTTCAAAAATCACTATTATATGTTATTGAGCATCTTTATAGACCTCTATCTATATCAAACTTAATTTTTGTTACACCACGAATAAGTTTATAGGTCGTAGAAAAGCTCATTTTTGACCCTATCCACTCCCTACAAACATATCACTTTGCTTTCAAAAATCACATTTTCGAAAGAGCCACTTGCCCTAGTTGGCTTAGGCAACACTTTTGGTTTGGTGCAGTAGGAAAACTAATGGTATAGGTCATCTACATATACATACCTAACTTATTAGGGGCATCTAAGAATCTTCATTAAAATTTTGGGATTATTCTACATTACACAAGGATCACATTATCTACATATATAAAAACAAGCAAGCACATCCTAAACCAAACTTATTCAACCTAATTCTAAAGTACGAAAGTATAGGGTGTGTGTTTCTAAGTGTGAGGGTTGAATTATATGTATATAACACTCATGAGCACATGCACATGTGTGTGTGTGTGTGTGTGTGTGTGTGTGTGTGTGTGTGTGTGTGTTATCCCATCATAAGTTTGGGAACTATAAATGGGTTGATATGTCTTCGATGTAGTGGTATATATAGAGTAACAATTTTCACACCAACAAAGGTGTGGTGAGACAATTCAATATAATCGTTTCCAAGCCCCTTTTCAAGTCGGATGTAAGGTTAGAACTTGAAGCAAGGAGAAAAAGTATTTGGCTTAGAAATAGTCATTATAGAATTACATATCCCAAAATTACGTACGTAGATATATGTGAGAATATCCAGGAAAAGAGAGTAAAGACAAATACATGTACAGGACAACTTTTTAGCCCTTCATTTATGATTCAATGATGGTATTATCTAGGAATCAACAAACCCATTTAAAATAAACTTTTAGGTCATGATATTTTGTGAACAAGTTGATGACATTTTGTTCCACATCTACACGAAATTGAGCACTAGGTCACACATTCTTCGACCACATATTCCAGTTCCTCTCTCTAACTCTAATATCACTATGAAAAATTCTAGTGTGTCATGTTCAATATTAATATTACACTAATTTAGGAATTTTTGGGTATACCCTTTATTCATTTTGAATTATTCATATTTATCATATGTTAGATTTTTTATAAAGCCACACTTTCCATACTAAATTTTGTGTCATAATTTCTATGAGAAAGGTGATGAGTCACACTGATGTATCTTGTTGTCCCTCCTCCTAAACATTATAATACAAGTGCTCACCCTAAATATGGCATCATAAGCAATATTTTGATGAACCTTTAATCATTCATGATTATACTCATATCTATTTGGTGCCAAATGTTATTTCCGAGGAGCTTTTAGTCATTTGTGATCATGTTGATTTATATTTGGTATAGAGTGATGACAATCCCGATGATCCTTTACTAATTTGTGATCACATTGATATACATATGATTCTAGGTACTATGATTGACGATATCTCCCATCCCATTTTTCCTAGTACTTGATCGAAGAGTGATTATCATAATAGATCATAATTAATAACACAAATATTGATTCAATTGTTATGCAATTAGTTATATTAATTTTTATTAATTTGTTTTACATATTGTTCTCTAGTTGAATTAGTGAGTAGCTTGTTTTATGATTATGTCATACAATAAATGAAATTAATTGTCATTTGAATAAATTAATGTAATGTAATTATGAGGTATATTAATTTTCATTACATATTATCATGCTACGTAGATTTTATCTTGACTTGGATAACTACCTTCTTATTCTTATGTAGGTATAACTCATAAATGAAATAAAGAGTCTCATTATAAAGAAGGAACTAGATGCAGATTATGGACACTAGATATTTCTATCTTATGGGTTGACTCGTATTTATTTTAGTTACACTCTAAATACATGGTTGCAAATTTTTTTGACACAAGTAATAACCACTCGTAAGTGACAAGCTTGATTGCATTTTTAATATTGTTTGTCTTCTTGATTTTTGCGTAGAAAGAAAGAATGCATTGAATCTAGTGACCACTAGCAATAGTAAATAATCGACCCATTCATTATTTTTATGCATGCATTTAGTTCTTATTACATAGGGTGTGGATGAGTGTTTAAGTCCCTCTAATTTAATACAAATAAATGAAATATTTTGCTATAGGTCAATGGTTTTGAGTGGAGCAGGCAATGCTCAGAGTTAAAGTTCCTTATAATTTAAAAAAAATCATATCAAACATTAACACTTTCATGTCTTACATTGTATTTGAATTCTTTTGCAGATAATTGTAAAATAGAAACTTCCCTCCACTCTCACACATCAATGCATCAAAATTTCTTGTCCACATTTCTATCTCTTCATGGTAGTGCTATCCATGTTTTAAAAAAAAAGGTGTTTATGACAAGTTTGTAAGAGACATTGTCATAAGTTTTATCTAAAGCGGGTGGGACGATGCACTATTAAATGGTAGGATTGTAAAAAAGGAGTGCAAGTCACGTACCATCTATATGTTGTGAAAGAAAATAATTTAGAGAATACAACACCCCCTAACAGTGTGTTCTTAAGTTACCTAGGACTTAATCCCCCTTGCTTCCTATCACTTACAAGGATGTTTCCAAATCCATTGTAAAATTCTGAATTAATACAACCTAAATATATATGTCCCATTCCCTTGGATTTATTATTAAATCTGTTGAAAACTACGAAGTGAAGTTAATTATTGTAAGACAATTTTACCAATGCATAACCATATTTTGAGAATAATTAACGCTGGATGGCAATTCTTGGATATTGAGGTTTGGATGATTGCATTGTGTAAAAACAAACCGATGGCTACATGAGTGCTTTTAGAGAATATTTAATTCATTCCCTTACCATGTTTCAAGTCACCACCTTCATTTTTGGCCTATTTTAATATATGTATTTAAACACATCACTATAATGTGGATTGTTAAAACTATTAAAAAAAGATGACAGTTAGATTTTAATAGGCATTTTAGAAATTTGCTAGCAATTGGTGAGCCAATTGGGAAACTTATTTATGTATATGTAACAATCACCATTTTCTTTGAATTCATAGTGTGGCTATGCATTCAGATAAAATTAGATTGAAAAGGATCTGAGTGTATTTTCTTACATTTTTAAATTATTAACTAAAATTATAAATTTATATAAAGAGATTTTATATTTTTACAGTTTTATATATATATAGGTAAAATAGAGAATTTTGGATAGAAAATTATGTAAATGTTTTTGGTCTCTTTCACGATCCAAAGAGTTTTTTTCTAATACAAAACTATGTAAAACAAAGTTTCATGGTCTTTATAGAAGATATTTCACTATGGAAAATTTAAATACGATACAAATTAATTTACAGCAAAATTTTATTACTCATGACTTGGGAATGGGAAAACTAGCATAGTCTTCAAGTTTATTTTTTAGGGTTTACAACATAAAAAATTGTATAGAAGGTATCATTTATGCTCTAGTTCTATTATACAAGATATGTAAGATGATTATTACGCCGAATGCATTTCCCCTATGGGAAAGGCCCCTGCGGACATTTCTACGACTATGTTAAATTTGACGGTTTGACGACTGTCTTAACATTTGTGTTTTTCCTCCGTATTTTATCTTTCTTCTACTATTTTTAATAATTTTGTTCAATTTTACATTTTATTTTAAATAATTTTGTTTCTAATAATTAACAAGTTTAGCTTTTGTTTTTAATTAACAACAATTTTAGCTTTTGTAAGTTGAAAGCGCGGGTGCTTTACGATAGTTGCTTTTTTGCGGGGCTATTTTTAATAGTGCATCTTTGTATGCCTGAGCTATTTCTGATAGTTGCTTTTGTGGGGGCTATTTTTAATAGTGCATTCAGTTGCCTTTAAATACTTAAACTACGAGCCATCAATTCAATTTACTGGTGAGTGCAGAGCGGGTTAGGATTAGAAGTGCCAGGTAATTTCCAATTCTTGATTATGTATTTCCACATTGCTCTGAGATTTTTCCCATATTTTTTTTTCGATTATCATGTCAGTCTTGGCATTGATCTGATAGGATTTTTCTATAACTCTATTGTGAATCTGCTTCTATTGATATTGTTTGGATGGATTAGACTGTGCACCCTTATTTACATAACCAGGAGTCTCCACTTCTGAAAGTTTCCTTTCAATGGTTCTCCAGCCTTACATTAGCAGCGAAATCATGAGGGTCTGTATTAAAGTTTGATTCTACCCTCCTTTCATCTTTTCTCATCCCTAACCTCCAATCTGCCTGGTGGACCATGTTTAACACCAATCATGTCTGTCACTTTGCATTTTGGTTAAAAAAATTCAATGCCTCCTCACCATAACAGTAGTTCTGTGCATACCCTGTTATAATCGAAGTCCAGGAAACCACATCAGGCATTGGCATTTCATGAAAGAGTTTAAGAGCTTCTTTAAGATCACCATGTTGAGCATGACCTGCAATCATTGCATTCCATGCTATAACATTTCGTTCTGACATTTTGTCAAACATATTATGTGCATCCTCTATCCTTCCGCATTTGACATACATATGCAGAAGGGTATTCCGTACAACAACATCCAATTCAAAACCATTATCTATTATATAATTATCAATCAGTCCCTCCCTCTATAATTTGAAGCTATCTTGCCAGGAAATAACAAAGACAGGAAGAAGCATGGGCCATACAACATTATCTTCAGTCTCCACCTCAGCATCAAGCCTACAGATATGTCAACATTAGAGCTCGTTTCCATGGAAATCAGGTTCCTATCCACAATACACAAGCTAAACAGTCCCTCCTTTATCATTCGAAGTAGCTTTAAACAAAATAGCCCACGTGGTGAAGGGCCTAGCAACACTATGGTTTGATGTCTCTCTCATTTCCATATGTAGATCATTGTTCACAATTTTTTTTCGTGTTTATGTGGGCCTTCTCTCTCTCTCTCTCTCTCTTATTTCTCTCATACAAAAAACCAGGTTATGTTCTATCTTAGTATTTTTTATAGTTTTCAACCAGAAAAGAGGAGTAAAAGAAAGAAACACCAATAAAAGATCAAACAGAACACTCAATACTCACATGCTTCCTTGTTTTGGATAAGAATCCTTCGTTTCCATGAAGTCCACTCTGAATCTCCTCCCACTACCATGCTTTCATCCTGAGCTGACATGATTGAATAGCAAGTCTTGGCTGTAGGCATCAACACTTCCTTCAGCCCGGTGAATAAATGAAAATGAATTTGTGCCTAGTGATGTGATAGACCTTTGTTGACTCTCCCAGTCCTCTGTCTGAACATGAACATCATTGAATTTCTCATCATTTCTTCTCTCCTCTATTTGAGGTAGATCTTTTTTGGTTAATTGGTCTTCACCAATGTTGCATTTTTCCAATAATTCATCATCATCTGAGCTAACTTGGTGTTTATTTATATCGGACTCACACGGTCCATGCATTCTATCAAGCATACCAACAATTCTATTTCTCCTTCGGTAGCATGGTAAAATTTTGACTCCTCTTGAATTATGTCTTCTTAAAGCTTTGGAAGTCAGGATTTTCGTTTCCTCTCCATGGGGCATGCCTTCCTAGTTCTTACTAAAATCAACAATATTGTTCTCTGCATTTTCATGCTCATCTATTGTATCATGTTCCAGTATAATTTTAACTTCAACAGGGAAACCAAGGATCTCATTGAATGCATTGGATATGTTTGATTCTGATCTTTCAGCTTGTTCTTTGTCGCATGTATTTCTAAACTTTAGGTGAACCACAACACGAGCTTCCATGCAAAAGTATTGAATGTTAATAAGTTGTCTGTTGGAAAATTTTAAAAACAAACAATTATATGGTAAGATCCACCCCTTCCTCAATAAAAGGATGTGAGTGAATATGTGATTTTATCCATTGCTAATGCCAATTTGGGGAAAACATATATCTCATAGGATATTCTATCAGACAACAACGAAGGATTCAAATTGCTGCAGAGTTTCGCCGTGGCTTTGTATTGGGTACAAAGCTCTTCCTTTAAATGCATCGAGCTCTAATCGCAATAAATATTTTTTCTTCTAAACCTGGAAGCATATTTAACAGGCCCTTCAACAAACTCTCCTTACCATGTGCCAATAACTTGATTCAATAAGGCACCAACATTCTTATCCCTTTTCGATATTCCCTTTTCGAGGTTTGTTTCTTTTCTTATGCTCTTCATGAAATATCTGGTCATCCCTTACAATAAAATTATAAATACCACTGATTTTTGTCTTCTCTTATGTTCCATTTCCTTGGCTTGTCACATGCCAGACTAATTGTACTCTAACTACTATTGTATTAAACAAATTACACTGAAAATATTAGGATGGTAATCTTGGAAAGGAAATTAATCTGTGTAGGCATAAATATACAGAGCTGCAAAAATATTTACAACTTTTTTTTAGTATCAATGTGAATTCCCTTTTCACGTTTCTATGCAAATCAACCAATTTGTTTGAGTAGGAAAAGCTTTGAAAATCTTGGTGAGATCAAGATAGATATACAGTAAAACATCCAATATCAAAAATGGTTGTAAAGTTTGTAAGAGTGATAATTTTCATGACAACTCCTGATTCCATAGACTGTTTTCTAGATTGTAGATGTAAATTAGTTGAAATTTATTATAGATATTAAAATTTCACAGTCCATAATGTTTTAATAGAAGAAAATTTTGGAAAAATACGTGTAAAGAAGACTCAAAACCTTGTGTAGACACCCCAATTTCACATCTATCCTAAATCAATTAATTCCCCTTCCTCATTTCCCACAAAATACATTTCAAATTAATCAAATATAATTTGATTAATTATCCATTTCAAAATCCAAAAAATAATCTAATCCTCATCACATGTCATTATTCTCCATGTTTTTCCATTATTGAATTAAAAATTTAAATTCAAATCCTCACCCACCCTTCGTGGTCCCCACTCACCTAAAATCCTCCACTTATGAATTAAAAATATAATTCAAATCCTCACCCATTCTTCGTGGCCCCCACTCACCTAATCTTGCACACATTTTCAAACCACTCATCTAATCTTGCCCACATTTTCAAACCACTCATCTAATCTTGCCCACATTTTCAAACCACTCACCTAATCTTGCCCACATTTTCAAACCATGATTACTTAAATTAATCTAAGTTAATCACTCCCCCAGGCTATAAATACAACCTTACCCCTCCCCTCTAAACACACGGAGAATAAGCTTTCATGCCATATCTAAGTTCTTGCATCCTTTGAGCAAAGAACATCCTTTTGCCTAGTCCTAATGCCAAAATAGTCTCATAATCCTTTTTCCCATCCAGTGCAAAGTAAGAGGATCGTTGTTGCAGGAAGGTCTTGCTCCGTCTTGAAGAAAAACACCTACATATCACAAAATCAGGGCTCAATCCAAGTTTCCTAGCCCATTCTGAGGTTTGCTATGGAACGTGAAGGAGGAGGTATGATTATTGGTATTTTACTTCCTTGTTAGTAGTGTATTTTTCCTAGCTTACATTCTGGCACGCCCGGTTACTTTCGATCTGTTACCATTACTTTCTCAATTAGTGGTTTTATCTGTTCTTTGTTTATTATTGTTTATTATTATTTCCTTTTCTGTTCCTTTTGGTCTTCTTTGGTTAACCTTCATGCTTTGGGTAGTGTTTTTGTTGTGTGGTGTCTTGTGGTGTATCTGCAGGTTATAGCAACAATGAAACTATGCAGCTCATCCTGTCTTTGATCTCCTCGGTGCTTGGTGTTTAGTAGTTCTGATTTTGCTATTCACTCGTAATCTATAGAAACACAAGCACTAATCATTAGTTTATCATCTTAGTGTCATGGGACAACCAATCCGGAAAATATATTTATTTATTTCCTTTTGCTAAAATAACTGCTTTGTAGGAAGTTAATCATTTATTTATTTTTTTCTTTCTTTTATTTTAGTCAATCATTTTATGATCTAACTCTTTCTTTCTTATTATTGTTATTTTTTAACCTTGCTGTCAAAATTTTAGCTTCTCAGGTGAAGTACAGAAGTCAAAAAATAAAAAAAACCAGCTCCTGGGACGTTTTTCTCACGTTCAAAATTTCCATTCAGAGCGTTCTCGTAGCCCATCTTCCGGAAGCCATAACTTTTGCTCCCGAACTCGGAATGACTTCATTTTTTTAACGGAAAGGTATTGAAAAGATCTATGCAATAAAAAAATAATTTTTAGATTTAGACTTACAGAAAAAATTTGGTTTCATTTCTTCTAACACCTGTCTTTTTAACAAAAAAACAACAAAATTATAGTTTTATTTATTTATTTATTTATTTCACGAAACATCCTCACACGTATGCTCTTTCCTCGCACTTCAAAAGTGATCTTGGAAATCAGAAACGTGAGGCCACTCGAGCTCTAGAAAACAATTTTTATTTTTAATTTTTTGCCTTACATTTAACTTTTCCACGACAACACTTCAAGGTAACGTTTTCACCCTCTTCTTTCATCGTTTTTCTTTTTTGTGAAAATAATCATTATCGCTATTTCGCAATCATGATTAATTGCAATAATTATTAACATTTAAAAAAAAACTATTCCAATTGTATCCGCGTATGCTCTTTTCTTGCGCCTTCGAGCGATCTGGAAAATCAGAAACGGTCACAATTTTTTTAGTTTCTTGTTCTAACATTGCAGGATCCTCTAGCTTTGTTTTCCAACTGTCATTTTAATAATTATTTTCCTTTGTCATATTCTTAATATTTGTTTGGTCGTTGGTTGTGTATGCTCTTTTCCTGCGCCTTTGAGCGATCTGGCAAATCAAAAACAACCACGATCACTTTTCTAACATTTCATTTGCAGGATAACTACTAATTTGTTTTCTGTAGAACCGCATTACTGGAATATTGTCAAAAACAAAAACAAAAACAAAAACAACAAAAATCCCACAAAAAATACCACCATTCAAAGACAATTGCTGAAAACAAAAAAAAAAAAGTACGCTCAGGTACGCAATTATTTTCTGCTAGTGATTTATTTCAAATTGGAAAGAACCCTGCGTTTAATCACTTCATCATATTGTTTTAGCACGTAGACAAGGTGGATTTCATCACCACCAAAGCTACACCGGTGACGTGGACTTGACTACCACGCACCAACAACATTTGCATCTGCATTGCACTTTGAGACCTAGTCTCATCACAACGTTCGGTATTTACCTCGCCGCTGCTCTTCACTTACAGGTAATGCGTTGTCGTGCAGCGCATGCGAGTCACGCCTAAATAGCTGTAACAACGAAGCCTGGGCATCGTCCCTGTAAATCTTCGGGGAGTTATAAGGACACCATACACATTCATCCCTCCATCACCTTCCACCTTTTCACAAAACCTGTTTTGGACGTGGTGATTCACTCCGAAACAGGCAAGTAAGAATTGGTGAGTCTCCTCCAGTGCTCTAAGGGTTCCCCGTACCAATTCTGTCCCCGTATGAATTAGGTATATCAGGACTAGGGTATATCGAAGGACACATCTTCTTGGAGTAATAAGAGCCTGCATCCACCATTTCACAGCATACTTGTATGATTGCATGAAACAATGATCATTCCTGAAGAAGTTGCCTCATAAGCCAAAACAATTGAATCCACATGACTGCTTGCTGTTTGAAAACACAATAGTTTAGCATTATTTTATCATAAAACTTGGCTGATATCAATGTGTTCATTGTAAAAGTTCAGACCCTAGTTGTGTTCCACAAAAAAATCAGTTCTCGACCAATTCAATACCAAGCGAAAACATCCAAACAATCCAACAACACAGATCAAACCATCACACCAATTTCATTAGCTTACCACAATACATTTGTCATAGCTTGTCTTCGGCTATATCCAACTGATATTGAGTGACTAGCATTCACTCCCCATATTGTCAATTGTCCAAACATCCTTCATAGCTTGTTTCCAGCTATATCAAACTAATATTGGGTGACTTGTTTGAGTTCACTCATTATTCTATCCACCATCACATTTATCCAAATCACAGCCAACACAAATCCTTTCACAACCATATCGTGATTAACCTATTCAGGTTACTCTCTCCGTCAATAGTCCAGAGCTTGTTTAAGTCAAATCTACACAACGTGCAACAAATCATCTAATAACTCGTCTCGAGTTACATCATCATCATATTGAGATAACTTGTTTGAGTTACTCTCCTTATCAGTCATCACAAGATTATTCACGATAAATCCAAAGTAATCAAAGTCATCATGGTATTCACTCGTAGTCACAATCATGAAAATGATGACGAAGAAGTCGCACAACCAGAACTCACCACTGAAGAACAAGAACAAGTCAATAAGGTGATAGAACAAAACAAAAATGAATATCTGTTACGCATCCTAGCCATGGGGGCAAAACTACCCCCTGACTTCGGGACCGAAAATTTAAACAAACTCATCGACAATGGTGAATCCAGTTATCACAATGAAATACCAAACAATCCAAATGGTTCTTCGGTCGAAGAATTATTCACTAAAATCCAAGATTTAACAAAGAAACTTGAGGAAACAACGATTAGAGCTGAAAGATTAAAAGACCTCAATCTAGATTCCAATACTCACGACATGTTTGATAAACCGTCACCCGCTTCTCCATTTGCACAAGAATGGAAACTTATGAAAGACACCATTCAGGGACTGCAAAAACAATCGAAACAATTCAACTTTGAAGAATTGTGTCCTTATCCATTTGATACAGAGATATCACGATTACCATTTCCACCATCCTTTGAAATCCCTAAGTTTGATAAATACAAAAGCAAAGGTGACCCCCGTGAACATGTCAAGGAATTTTACATGCAATGTCAGGAAGTTTCCTATCGAGACACGTACCTTTTACGATTATTCCCCCAAAGTTTAGGAGGACAAGCTTTAGACTGGTTTTTCCATCTACCCAAAGGGTCGGTCACGACATTTGCAGATTTATCGGAGAAATTTGTCAAACATTTTTCTTATAACCTAGACTCAGAAATAACCATGCTTGATCTCTGCAACACTAGGCAAAGGCCAAACGAAAATTTTGCTTCCTTTTTACAACGATGGTGCGGAATTGCAAGCCGATTTCCCTGCTCAGTACCCGAGAGACAACTAGTTAGCATTTTTGTCCCTAATCTCAATGTTGAATTATCATTCCACATGTAAATGCATTGTCTGAATAGTTTTGAAGAAGTCATCGAAAAGGGGACACAAATCGAAAAATCCCTCATTTCTAAGGGCTTACTTAAAGCACCCTTTAGAGACCAACCTTATCGAGACACTCCTCAGAACCAGGACAAATCTAAATTCTTTAATCGGAATCAAAATATCATCAACGATGGCATTACTAATTCCCGCCATGTCCAAAATGTCCAAAACCATCCCACCAACACATTAAAATCGAAACAACCCATCATTATCCCTAGAAAGGAAGTTCCTTCTAGGGATCGACGAAGAGAGTTCACTCCTCTCGGAGAAAGTCTATCTAGTGTCTTTCGTCATTTGGAAAATGCTAATATGATTACATATCCCATTGTCAGAACCTTCGAAGAAGGACAACCCAAACCAAATTGGTATAAAGACAATGAATATTGTGATTACGATTGCATAAAAGGGCACTCCACAGATAGATGCATGCAACTCCGCCATTACGTCCAAGACCTGATTGAACGTGGAGACATAGAAGTTGAAAATACTTCTGAGACAAAAACACCTAATGAAAAACTTCACATGTTCAAAAATCCATTCCCTAATCATGATAACAATTCAAAAGATAAGGGTCAATCATCAAGTAATGTCGAGTTTGACTCAGTCATCTCGACCATAGATTATGACCAAGACTTAGTGGCAACTATAAAGATCATAACTGACTATGCAATTACCACTAGAAAAAAAAAATATGGGTCCCTACAACAAAAAAATCTTCCACTTTGTCCCCGGCATCACCTCCTAATCCCCCATCTAATTCCACTGCCAATTACTCTCCACAACCTACGCCATCATTTAATATTGTCAAACAATTAGAGAAGACTCCCGCACAAATTTCAATCATGGAACTACTTAATTCTTCTCCCGCACTACAACGCATCCTTATGCAAACATTGAATAATGCTCGTGTCCCTGAGGACATCAATTCACAACAATTTCAGGCTTTAATTGCACATCTTACAGTCCCCAATCCTATTTTATCTTTTGGTCCCGATGACATGCTTAATCCCAATATCGCTAATAATCATTCTTTATACGTCGAGGGTTATGTAACTCATCGTAAAATCAAGCGCGTCTTAATCGACAACGGATCAACATTAAATATTTGTTCCATGAAACTTTTACGTTGTCTAGGTTACACTGAAAATGATTTGCAAAACAATATCATAACCATTCGTGGGTATGATAATAGCGAAAGAAAGTCTGAAGGCACAATCACGTTGCCTCTCCAAGTTGGACCCATCACCTTAGACACGATCTGTCATGTGGTAGATGTAGAAGTTGCCTATAACATTCTTGTCGGTCGACCATGGATTCATGCCATGAAAGCCGTCCCATCAACATTCCACCAATGCATTAAGTTTCCTCATTTGGACAAGGAATTTACATTACGTGCAGATCCCCAACCTTTTGAGTATTGTAGATTCCTTGAAGGACGGTATCGACATGATCACTATTGTCCATCAACAGATAAATATGCTCCACCTCGTATAATCCCTAATGAAACACGCATTGATCCTGATACACTCCCTAACAGTAATCCAAAACCATCATCTCATAACCAAAACACATTTTCCAATCCATTATCATCTGCTCATCAACCACCTTCCACCAGTCCTCCTCCCACTAATCAATCATCTTCTTCCACTAATCAAGCTTCTTCTTCACCTAGCCAATCTTCTTCATCCAACCACACCTCCTCTATTAAGATACCTCCTCCTGTGAATAACCAACCTTCATCCTTCAATCCACCCCCTTCTTCTTATAACCCATTTTCTTCATCTTTTAAGACTACCAAACTCACTTCCCCACCACATGAGGTACCTATTGGTCCCCCATCTCACACATTTAAAATCATTGACACGGGATGCGGTGAATATCAATTTCAAAAGATGGCAGACTCTTTTTATATCACCAAATCCCCACATAGCTATGGCAAACCTAACGCTCCACATCTGAAAATCCATCCCAATTACCAAATGGGTCAGTCAGTTTGGAAAACGTTTGGTCATCTTGACAATGAACATATTCCAAGTTCTTCAGGATCTTGGTTATATAATGATGACTTTGCTCCATGTTATGAGTCCCCTCAATTTACCAAAGCTCACCGAATAATGAAAAATATGCGATGGCAGGGTAAAGGACTCGGCCCAAATGAACAAGGTCGTTTAGACCCTATAAATTACACACAACATCACGGTAAACATGGTCTAGGTTTCAAGGTGTTTGATGTCACTCCCATAATAATTTTGAGTGACAATGATGACACCAGTTCTGATAATGACATTAGGTCTCCATGTAGTCTTTTTGAGGACCTCGCTGAAACACATCTTGCCTTTGAACATTTCTCTATTAATGTCATCAATTTTGAGCCTACACATCCGAGTCTCATAGACCATGGCCAACCACATCATGCAGCCATGGACATGTTCCAAAATGATGAAGCCATCGAAGAATTCCTTGGAACTCGTGACCAAATACCTACTTCAGACCATAGAAAAGGATTTGAAATCAATCTAAATGAATCGGCCTATTTTGGCGAAGAGATAAAATATTCAGATCCTTCACCATCAGAAAATTTGGATCAAAAGCACAAACAGAGGATTTCCCATAGTCAAAACCTCACCGCCACCCTATCCAATAAACATGCCAAAAAATTCCAAGAAACACCCGACACTGATGACCTACATCAACCATTAGCATCATTCTCTGAAAAGGATACATCTAAAATGCTTGTAGAAGAAACAAAAGACATAAACATTGGCACCACCGAATAACCAAAAATTTTACAACTTGGCATTAGTCTGTCTGACCAAGAATGCATGGAATTCACAACACTCCTTATTGAATTCCAAGATATATTTGCATGGACATATAAGGACATGTTAGGCCTGGACCCATCTCTTGTAGTACACCATCTTGTGGTACATCCGGATGTAAAACCTGTAAAGCAAAAACTATGTAAAATGCATCCCCAAGTTGCATTACTTGTTAAAGCCGAACTCGAGAAACTCTTGGAAGCTGACTTCATCAAACCTATTGATTATTCAGCATGGATATCTAACATAGTTCTGTTGCCAAGAAAACTCCTGGCATCAGAATATGTATAGACTTCCGTGACATCAACAAGGCTTGTCCCAAAGATGACTTTCCCTTGCCAAATATAGACATGATTGTTGATTCTACGGCAGGCCATGAAATGCTCTCCTTAGTGGATGGATTCTCTGGTTACAATCAAATACGTATTACTGAAGGAGATCAACATAAAACGGCATTTACTACACCATGGGGCACCTTCTGTTATAAGGTCATGCCTTTCGGATTGAAAAATGCTGGTGCCACCTATCAACGAGCAATGACTGTTATCTTCCATGACATGTTACATGATATCATGGAAGATTATGTTGATGATATATTAGCAAAATCTAAAACACGAATAGGGCATCCAAGTGTGTTGAGACACATTTTGATAGATTACGTGAGTATAAGGTTCGTCTTAACCCAAAGAAATGTGTGTTTGGAGTAACCTCTGGTAAATTATTAGGGTTTATTGTCTCACGAAGAGGCATAGAAGTGGATCCTGCCAAAGTCAAAGCCATTATGGAAATGCCTCCTCCTCAAAACCTAAAAGAATTACGCAGTCTTCAGGGAAAGATACAATCTATTTGGCATTTCATATCACAGTTGGCTGACAAGTGCCATCACTTTAATCAGTTACTCAAGAAAGATGCACACTTTCACTGGAACCACGATTGCCAAGATTCTTTTGCTAAGTTAAAAGAATACCTCTCTAGTCCACCTATTCTTATGTCACCGGTTGCCGATAAACCTATGTTGCTTTATACATCTGCCATTGAACATGCCATAGGAGCTCTACTAGCACAACATAACAATCAAGGAAAAGAACAGGCTGTATATTACCTTAGTCGAACACTTATTGAGCACGAAATACGTTATTCCCAAATCGAAAAAGTATGCTTAGCGGTTGCCTTTGCATTCCATAAGTTACGTCATTACTTGCTTAATCACACAACTAAGTTGATTGCCAAAATTGATCCTCTCAAGTATTTGTTGTCAGACCCATTCTCACGGGAAGAATGTCTAGTTGGGTCGTATTACTTAGTGAATTCGATGTCGAGTTTGTTCGCAAAAGCAATTAAAGGACAAGCCCTTTCCGACCAACTTGTTGAGGCACCCCTTCTGCATGCAGAACCACTTCATTTTTCTTTTCCTGATGAAGATATTCTACACATAGACATCGCGCCAACTTGGACTCTATTTTTTGATGGATCTTGTAATCTCCATGGCTCAGGGGCTGGTATTTTGCTTATCACACCCAGTGGACATGTTATCCCCAAATCATTTCGCTTAGCATTCCCATGTACCAACAATATCACAGAATATGAAGCTCGTCGCAGGGTTAAAACTGGCTATATCTTGGAATCTTATAGAATTAGTTGTATTTGGTGATTCTTTACTTATCATCAAGCAAGTTACTGATGAATACCAGGTCAAGGATGAAAAACTTATCCCATATAAATGCATGGTGGATAGTCTTTGAAGCTATTTTCGATTAATTAGCTTTGATCAAATTCCCAGAATTCGTAATAAATCTGCCGATGCTATGGCAACCATCGGGTCCCTATTAGAAATCGCATCTAGTCAACCCCAGGCACATTTTCTCGTTGAACATCTCTTAATGCCTGCCTATGATCTTCCTGAAAACACTATGGTATGTGAGATTGTGGGTCGAATAACCCTTGGTACCACGATCTTTATACCTTCATTCGTGATAAAACGTTTCCTGCCGACATGAAACCAATGCATAAATGTGCTTTAGCACAACGTGCTTCTCGTTACACCATTTTAGCAGAAACTCTTTATAAACAAGGATATGATGGCACCCTGCTCCGATGTCTTAATCAGGAAGAATCCTCGAGTGTCTTAGCTGAAGTCCATTCTGGTATCTGTGGAGCACACATGAATGGTATCGCCTTAGCCAAGAAAATCCTGCGAGTTGGATATTATTGGCCCACCATGGAAAGTGACGCATGTCATTTTGTCAAACATTGTCAAGCATGTCAAAAGCATGGAAATCTTATCCACGCACCTTCCCAGGCATTACAATCGATAACCACACCATGGCCCTTCTCTCAATGGGGACTTGATCTCATTGGTAAAATTAGACCAACATCTTCCGATGGACATAAGTTCATCATTACCGCTACCGATTACTTCACTAAATGGGTAGAGGCTATGCCTCTCACTTATGTTACCGGTAGCCAAATATCGAAATTTATTTTCAATAATCTCATATGTCGATTTGGTATTCCATCCGCTCTAGTTGCAGATAATGGTAAATCATTTAAAAATCAGGATGTAAAATACCTAGCCAAACGTTTTCACATCAAACTTAAATGGTCCACTCCATACTACCCTCAGGGCAATGGTCAAGCGGAAGTAACCAATAAGACCTTAAAATCCATCATGGAAAAGATTGTCAACACCCATGGACGAAATTGGCATACTCAAATTTACCCCGCTCTTTGGGCTTACCGTACATCTTATCGCATGCCTACGAGCCACCCCATTTTCCCTTGTTTATGGTTGTGAAGCCATTTTACCTATTGAGATAGAACTCCCATCCTTGAGGATCTCCCTTAAAGATGTAATTAATGAGGATGAATACCAACAGTCACGGCTTCAGGAGCTTGAGCTTCTCGATGAAAAATGACTTAATGCTCTCAATCATCTTCAAGTCTATCAAAACCGACTGCAACGCAGTTATCATAAAAAGGTAAGACCCAGAGAATTCGAAATTGGTGACCTTGTTTTAAAAGAAAATCAAAAGAATACCACTAAAGAACGAGAAAACAAGGAAAATTTGAGCCTAATTGGTTAGGACCCTATGTAATCACAGCTAAATTTGGCTCTGGAGCCTATAAATTGGCCACTGCAGATGGTCAAGATCTTGATGAACCAATGAATGCAGTTCATTTAAAGAAATTTTATCCTTGAGATGTTCACTATTCCAGGATACAACATGTACATTGTTCCTTTTGTCTTGCTTATCTCCAAATAATTCAAATTTATTCATTTCCATTGGCAGACATTTTCATTATCAAAATCACATCTTCATATTTATCATCATGAGACAAGTGCTAATATAAATCCTATTAAGTTTGTGAGCATCATACTTCTTCCACTTTCAGTCGCTTTCCTCTATGGTCATACCTAGAAGCTTACTGATGGTAATATATCCCCTTCTAATACATTCTCTCTTTCATAACAAAGCTCTAAACTTTGTTACCCAGTTCGTTTGGTCGTCCATCTCAGTCTTCGGTGTTGAACCCTCGCGTCCTACTAGTCGTGTGGGGCTGAGATTGGGGGCAGATGTTTCTTCCCAAATACAAAGCACTATTGTAAAAAAATCCATCAATTCAATAACTTATGAATAATTCATTGTCACATCTTTCGTCCTTCATAGTCTTTGGTGTTGAGCCCACACTTCTTACTAGTAGTGTGAGACTGGGAATGGAGGAAGGTGCCCTTACTCGTCTACGTCTTGTCTTCGGTGATAAACCCTTGCCTCTTACAAGTGGCATGGGGCAAAGCATAGAGGGTCATTCTCATACAAGCATAAAAACATTGCAAAATATTCCAAAAAAATAAAATAAAAAAAAAAAAAAAAAAAAGACCAAAAAGGAATTCACTCGCCTATACTTTGCCTTCGGTGATGAGCCCTTGCTTCTCACTAGTAGCATGGGGCAAGGCATAGGGAGTCATTTCAAAAATATAAAATCTTACAGTGCTTACAAATTATAGAATCCCCAAACACGTAATTTAGATGCCTAAGTGAAGAGAGAACTATCCCTTAACCTCATATCTTATCAATCAGCAGGCCACATAACTGTCTAAGTCTAGCATGTGACTCATAAAGTGAAAGCAATTTTGAAACTAGTTCAGTACCATTATGAAGAATGGAGTCACAATTTCCCAAAGGGATTGTTGTTAGCATTTGTCTCTATATTCATTATCTATCTCCTGCGTCCTTCTTGATTCTCGGTGATGAGCCCACACATCTTACTAGTTGTGTGGAGTCAAGAATGGAGCTGGAATTCTTTTCATCATATCATCACCACCATATCCTGCCAATGGAAAGAGAATTTGTGTTATTCTGAGCATAAGTTACCACACTGAACACACTACATACGAATAATATCCTGGTTTATCGCCTCTCAACAATAAGTCTGCACTCTGGGCCATAAATTGCCACTCACAGTGTAAAAAAATCCAAAAACATTTGAAAATCGTCAAAAATCCACAAAAAACAGTGTAAAAATTTAAAAATCCAAAAACATTTGAAAATCGTCAAAAATCCAAAAACATTTGAAAATCGTCAAAAATCTAAAAACATTTGAAAATCGTCAAAAATCCAAAAAACAATGTAAAAATTCAAAAATCCAAAAACATTTGAAAATCGTCAAAAATCTACCAACATTTGAAAATCGTCAAAAATCTAAAAACAGTGTAAAACTCTCAAAATCCAAAAACATTTGAAAATCGTCAAATTCCCAAGTATAAAAATCCCTCAAAAAAAAAAACATTCAAAAATCTCCAAAAAATCTAAAAAAATTATAAAATTCAAAAACAAACATTAGAAAATCCAAAAATCCAAAAACAAAAACATTAGAAAATATCCAAAATACAAAAACATTTGCAAAATTTTCAAAAGACCAAAAACATCCACAAAATCGTAAAAACTCAATAAGCAACACAATTCATCCTTTGAACTATTATCCCAAACAAATGGTCCAACCACCTTATGACTACCAATTTCAAACCACTTCTCCTCGCGTGAATCCTCGCTTGGGGAAAATCCGGCTCTCATTGTTTCCTTGTTTGAGGAGACTGAACCAATCCCTTGTACCCCTACTTGGGGGCACATCTAATCAATCATCACTGTGGAACATGTTAGGGACATGTTTACTGGTTCTTATGTTGCATTATTAGTGGCAAATTATTAATTGCTTTCTTGTATCTTGATATATTATAGGGGGCATCTTGATTTTATGTATCCTCGTGTTCTCTGTAATATTCTTATGTTATCTGATTGCATGTCGTACTGGGGCATCATACTTTCTTGATGGCCTCTTTCTATGCTCTCTTCCATTTGCATATCATCTTTGGGGCATCAAACCTTTTTATGGCACTGTCTATGCTATCACGCATATTACAGTCTAGTCATCTGATCTTTTATATCATGATGCATCTGTTATGTGCTATATTAAAATTAAGATGCTTTTCGTCACGTGAGTATCTTCCTACATGATCAACATCTTACTTTGCACCCCATCCATTCACCCATACTAATGCATTCTCAATTTGCAAATCCTACTTGATCACCGTTGCAGTTTGTGAATCCTACTTGACGATCTTTCTCAAGTAGCATTCACTATCCAGCCAAGCTCCTTCTCCCCCACCATGATCACCATGTATTTGATCCATTCATTCTCACTTCTCATTTTCCTCCTCCGCCGCTTATACCCATATTACCCTTCTCACCATTCTGTCCCCTCTCACGCATTGGTATTCTTTCCTTTCACCCTTTTTCTTCCCGCTTGACAATCTTACTTAATAACCCCTTCTATATGGAATTCTCGGTGGAGGTTTACCCTCTCCCTAAGATCTTCCCGTTGTAGAAGCTTCTTCACCACCTGACCTCTCATCAAACAACCATCACCACCAAACACATCTTGACTCCACCTCTTCTACTTCCCATTCTGCATCATTACTCGACCACGTGGGCATCCCAATTAAGATTCCCCTCACACTCTCCGCCCTCCACTTTGCATATATTCCTTCATCCATTCATGTTACACTCCTTTGTGTCCTTTCTTTCTTATTATCACCTCATCTCATATCATATACCACTTAGGCATACCTCACTCACTCTTTTCTCATCCTTCCCCAAATCCACCTTATGCTTGGTCATCCTACTTACACGCTCTCGTAGTATGGAAAATTCACTTGAGGGTTCCCCTTCGGTCCATTTTGTCATACCCTATTCCCACCAACTCTAACATCATCCTTCTTCCTCGAACAGCGATCTTACTTAAGACTTCCACTTAAGGTTGATCGCCTGTGGCCTTCCCCATCCCATCATATTTCCCCATCTTCCTTCTCCCACTTCTCATCACGATCATCTTCTTCACCCTACCATTCCACCCCTATCTCCAATATCATTTTGTCTTTCTCTTTGCATATCATCCCTGTCGGTTGGGTGACCCTACGAAACCTCTCCAGCAGTATGACGATCTTACTTAAGAGATTATCTTAAGCATGACATGTCATCTTACACTCGCCCATCACTCTCAATCTCATCATCCATATTTCCTCTTCATTCCCCATCATCACATCTTTTTCCCACCACTATCACCCTCCTCTCACGCTTGTGATCTTACTTAACCTCTCACCCGGCATGGCGATCTCACTTAAGAGTCCCTCTTAAGGATGATCTGTCTCCTTGCCTTTCCCCATCACTACACACCCTTCACCCTTCATTTTTTCTCGGCATTCCCCATTATCACATCCTTTCACCTCCTTTTCGATTCTCACAAACACCATTTTCATCTCTGTTTTGCTCACATGGAAATCTTACTTAACCACTTCCGTCACATGACAATCTTATGTCGGGGTCCTCCTACACTTAACTTGTCATCGTGAACTTCTCCCCGCCTCATTCTTCGTTCACTTTGTTGATCGCTTCTTCACACTGGTATCTCCTATTACCCACTTTTTCCTCCTCCTATTATCCTTTCTCCACATATTCTCTTACAACATACAACTCATCTCTTCCACCTACAATCACATTTTTTCCCCATTTTCCCCTCCTTGATCCATCATCCTTCATACCATTTCTTCCCATTCTTTTCATGTCTTGGTTCTTCATCCTCACCTCGTTCTTCCTCATCACCCCCATCCTCTCCTCGCTTTCACTTAGTCCCAAATCATCCCTCCCATCTTCTTCAATCTTTCCACTTCATCTTCTCAAATTCCCCCACATTTCTACCCACACACATATTCGCCATTCTTGTTAACACTCCTATATCATTCATTCATCATCATCTTCTCTTCCCGCGCTCATAATTGTCAACGGGTTTTCCTAAAAATTATCAATCCGCATTCCGCACGACCTCATTCACTCCCTTGGACCTTCTAGATTTTCCCTTCATTCCTTCCCTCCTCTAAGCCCACCACTCATTGGCAACGGGTTTTCCCTAACGTCCCTTTCTTTGGCGTTACCCTTTCCGATCCTCATTCGCTTTCTCTTTTTCTTCATTTTTTATTTCACCCTTCCCCCTCATTGGCATTGCCTCTTCTATGCCCCATTCTCTTTTCTCTCCTATTCTTTCCCCCTGGTCTTCCTCGCAATGACGTGATTCCTTCAATCTTCTCCTTGTATTCGTTCTATCTTCCTTTCCTCTCCCCTAATTTTCACGTTTCTTCTGACCACTTCCCCTTTTCTCTACCACCCCTACCTTTTTGTTCATTCTGTATATGTTTCTCTTCCTTTCTCTCCTCTTTTTCACACTTTCCTCGCCCCTCATAGTTTCTTTTTTTTCTCCGTTCTACTTCTTCTTTTGTCCTCTTTCCATTTCCCTCCATTTCACCCCCTACTCCCACCTCATTTTCTCCTTCTTATTTATCCTTTCCCATTTCCTACTTTTCTTCACTCTCTCATTTATTTCACTTCCACGTATCCCTCTTTACTATCTCTGTTGCTTCCTTCATTTTGCACATCTCTCTATTTCATCCCTTCACCCTCTACTCTGTCTGTATTTTCCTTTTTTGCCTTGTTTGTCCTACATCATTCCCTTCTTCCCCTAGCATCCCTCTCTCTTATTTCTACCTCTTTCATTCCTTTTTTTCCCCTTCCCTATCTCCCTTACTCTTCTCATAATCAACCCCCAACCCTATCCATTCCCTTTTCTCTTTCCCACACACCCTCACACCTAGCATTCAAGGTCGATTGAATCCTTTCTCCATTTGCGTCGTGCGGTCATTCCAGTCTCTTCCACTCCATTATCATCCTCTTCTCCATTGAATCCATTTCCTTTCTTTTCGAGAGTTCTGTCATATATTTCATTCTCGTCAGTCCTCTCGAGGGGGCATCACCACATCTATCCATAATCACATCTTCTCATGACATTTTTGTCTTGGAGGATACTATGACATCCGTCACTCACCACTTTCTATTCTCCCCAACAAACATTCGCTCTACCTTTTAAAAAGTAGATTGAATTCTTCCCCCATACCGTCTACTTTCTTTGAAAGGACACTACTTTCATAGTACCCTTCCAAAGAGGGGCAAATGTAGACACCCCAATTTCACATCTATCCTAAATCAATTAATTCCCCTTCCTCATTTCCCACAAAAATACATTTCGAATTAATCAAATATAATTTGATTAATTATCCATTTCAAAATCCAAAAAATAATCTAATCCTCATCACATGTCATTATTCTCCATGTTTTTCCATTATTGAATTAAAAATTTAAATTCAAATCCTCACCCACCCTTCGTGGTCCCCACTCACCTAAAATCCTCCACTTATGAATTAAAAATATAATTCAAATCCTCACCCATTCTTCGTGGCCCCCACTCACCTAATCTTGCACACATTTTCAAACCACTCATCTAATCTTGCCCACATTTTCAAACCACTCATCTAATCTTGCCCACATTTTCAAACCACTCACCTAATCTTGCCCACATTTTCAAACTATGATTACTTAAATTAATCTAAGTTAATCACTCCCCCAGGCTATAAATACAACCTTACCCCTCCCCTCTAAACACACGGAGAATAAGCTTTCATGCCATATCTAAGTTCTTGCATCCTTTGAGCAAAGAACATCCTTTTGCCTAGTCCTAATGCCAAAATAGTCTCATAATCCTTTTTCCCATCCAGTGCAAAGTAAGAGGATCATTGTTGCAGGAAGGTCTTTCTCCATCTTGAAGAAAAGCACCTACATATCACAAAATCAGGGCTCAATCCAAGTTTCCTAGCCCATTCCGAGGTTTGCTACGGAACGCGAAGGAGGAGGTATGATTATTGGTATTTTACTTCCTTGTTAGTAGTGTATTTTTCCTAGCTTACACCTTGTGATGGTCATGGTAAGATTGAAGATCAAAAATCACAAATAGTCTCATTATGAGAGCTAGATCAATCTACTACTTTTGTCCAAAACTGTTCTGAGAGCCCAAAACATTGCCTATATATGAACCGGTAACATCAAAGGTTCTTCCTGGCCCACATGGGTTGACAAGTATCACCAACCATAGAAGTCTTAGTTGTATGAAAGGTGGCAATTCTAAAGCACCAAAAATATGCATAAAAATGACGAAGTAACATCAAAGCAAAAAAATCATCAAAAGAAATAGGAGAGGGTGAATGCCAGGGGATAACTCTTCTTACCCATACACCCTATCAAATGATATCCCAAGACTTAGGATCATACAACCAGTAAGCTTTAGATCCGCATTACACCCAATGAATAGCTTTTGGGATCAAATTTCTTTCCCTATTCATACAAAATGTGGTCTCAAGCATTGTATCCAATGATCCTGAAATGAGAATCTATAGGTTTGCAACCACTCCATACTTCTTTAAGTAGCTCTCATCAGTATTCTATTCAAAATATAGCAAGAAAAAAATACAGCTTCAACCCAAAATTTGTAATCCATACATCAACATGCAGTAGACACCCAACCATCTCCATAATAGTCCGTTTTTTGTTGAAAAAAAAATCTACTCGGGAAAAAAGGTTTCTGTGTACAAGTAAAACCATGTTGGTTGATAAAAGACACATAACATTCTTAGCACATTATACAATTATTCCCACAAAACACACACTGTAAGTATTGCTCCTAGGAATTTGAAGAAACTGACCACATTGATTCTCAGCAAGTGCCTAGTTCTTTGAACTTCTCTAGGAATTCACTCTTCGAATTAGAAAATAAAATATACAACTGGAAAATCATCGATGAAAATCAAAAGTTACGGTGCACCTAAAAGATCCTTTGTCCCTAGGACCACAAAAATTATTGTGAACTATCTGCATATGAGTGCTCACTCTTCATGTTTTGCCTTTCTCAAATTTATTATTTTTCCCTGCGGTGCTTACCTAGACAACCCTCACGAACACCACAGTCATTCTGACTTGTCAATGAGTGTGCATGCTCATATACATAAGCATTGTCTTATAATCCAAGAGAAATTGCAATTGATAATATCTTGTAAGTGTTCTTTTACTCCTCTTTTACTCCTTTTATAATAATATCATTTTCGCCTTTTTTAGAATTTTTTTAGCATGCTAAACCAG
This sequence comes from Taxus wallichiana var. yunnanensis, assembly GCA_018340775.1. Classification (NCBI taxonomy): domain Eukaryota; kingdom Viridiplantae; phylum Streptophyta; class Pinopsida; order Cupressales; family Taxaceae; genus Taxus; species Taxus wallichiana. The sequence continues at coordinate 567,129,339 of CM031242.1, read as the reverse complement.
AGATAGCAATAGGATGTTATGTGAAACAAACAAAATCAGGATGTCCATGCAATGTCCCTACAACATTATCTACACTGCCTAAATCTCTAAGATTGGTAAATCCTATGCTGCCAATGTCAAACAGGTGCAAAGGAACAAAGAAAATGTTACAGTTGTAGTTTAGGAAATATTATTGAAGTGAAATTACATCATCTATACTTAGAAGAGGTAAGGGAGGATTTGGCCAGTGGGATTCAAAGGGATATTGATCTATTTTAGGTAGAATCCCATGGCTCAATTGACTATATCAGAAGACTTTCTTTCAGTATTTTCTTTGCTCACAGTATCAAGTACTCTCATCACATAATCCATATCAGTCTCTCCTCCTTGTCATTCTCAACACATTTGAGGGCTAACTTTGCTACAACCAAAGCATTCGTGAGATCACACTCACCCCAGCCTTCCTCTTTTATCCTTTCATCCAAAGCTTCTTCAAAACGATTGTTGGCTATCATGTAGCGTACATAGTCTGGAATATGGAACTTGTTTGAGCCTCATGCATTATCAAAATGTTGTTTCCCTATTATCACCTCCAACACTACAATACCAAAACTGTAAACATCATGCTTGTAAGAGATATTATGGTTGAAGCAATAATCTGGAGCCCAATAACCTCTCATACCTATTATTCTATCAATCGATCTGTGGGTGCCTTCCCAATCCACATGCCTTGAAAACCCGAAGTCTATAATTTTTATCTTGTTATCCTTACCATCCACCATTAGGTTCTGAGGTTTGATATCAACATGTATGATTTTATTAAGATGTAAGTATTGTATTCCCTCAGCTATATTTGCTATTATCCTCATATACTGCTTCCAACTCAGAGAAGGGCCTAGACAATTAACATATTCATACACCAAATAAAATGTGTTTTCTTCAATACACCATGCGATTAGGTTGGCTAGATTTTTGTGTTCCTTTCCTTGTAGAATTCTGACTTCATTCTCAACTAATTTCTTGTTGTCTTTGCCTCTACCTTTTAGTTTCTTTATAGCCACATCTTTATCTTTCAAATTACCCTGATACACTCTTCCAAAGCTTCCTTGCCCAATTTCGTAACACTGGTTACAATAGATTTTTATTTGAATTACCTCATCACATGTAAGGTTTGTGAAGGTAGGTAGTGGAAGATGTTCATGTGATTTCTCTTCTTAAAATAGAAATAAAAAATTGGAAGGAATGGAAAATATTTTTTAAGTAGGCTAATTCTATGGAAAACATAAGATTTAGTATAAATACATGTTATTTTGACGTCCTAATACATTATGTGAATTTTTGATGAATATCTGGCTAATATTTTCTTAAATATTTTTTCACTTGGTTTAGAGAAATTTTGTGCACTTATGTAAATAATTCTGCTCATGACCTTAATAAGTTTAGGTTTTTGTCACCTTGAACTATGTTTAATTGTTCAAGAGACTATTCTCATAAGTTTTCAAATTATAATTTGTACCCAATCTTTAACATGACGGGGATCAAATTGGGGGATAACAGATTTTTAAATCTAATTTTTGAAAATAGTTTGTAAAGTTAACAAAGAATAATTACCTTGACTTGGAGGTAAGCTGGTTGGAGGAACAGGTGGTTGAGATGGTGGAGTCTCAGCTGTAGCGTTCCTGTCTATATCACAAGATGATCAACAAAGTGTCATCTCCTATTAGTTTTCATATTAATAGGATTCAGAGACAAAAAGTTAAGTTCCAAGACAAGTTAATACAAACATTGATATTTAAACAAATGATCACCTACATACCCATTTGATAAGGGATAAAGTATACCCTATCAATCCTTATTATATTAGGATTTGAGATATTGTTGAGCCTTATTATGTTGGCTATGTTGGAGTCAAAATTTTCAGTTATCCCATAGAGGGTATCGTTTGGAGAAGCTGCATAAGTAATAATTGAAAACCATCTAGGAATTAGAAAGAATAAAAAATAGATATGGCTGGTTATGTTTTGCTATTCTTATTTTCGAGATGATATTGTGTTAATTAGGTGAATTTCAAGTTTATGGATGTAAACTAAATCTCAAAAACTAAATGGGGAAATATTTTTTTGTAGAGAAACCTTTGTGCAATTTCTTCTAAACCATAATAAAAATACAGTTTACTATCTTCTTATGTATGGCCTCTACTAATATACAATTTTTAATAACTCTTTATAATATTTTTGGTTTTTTTGTATTATATCTGAGAATGAAATTGAAAATATAGAATAATCTTAATCGAGGAGTCCCTCCTTTTGAATTTGTAGATACATTTAGTTTTATTAACTTCCTATTTCATTTTTTTGCAGGATATTTGTGATTCTCTTTCTTTGGCGGTAAAGAAAAGAGTGTTGTCTCTAGACGAACTTCAGGTGGGTTTCAATATTGATTGAAGTATTTATTCAATTGTTCTATTTATTGCATGTTATGGACTAAAAAATTATTGTAGATATTTTTCATGTTATTTGGTTTGGATTGTTCCATTTATATTTGTAGTTGGCTCCAATCCTTTTTCCGAAGTGACATGTGGGGGCACGTGCCTTCATCAATGACAGGATTCGTTATGTGTTGAGGGGCTCGTTCCCCAATGAGGCCATTTCGAAGCATCCCAAGTTGGACGTTAGACTGATTAGCGAAAAGGATTTTAAAGTTGTTGTCATACCTAAGAACATCTTGGACGAATATACTTATTTTCCATCTCCGAGTTTAATATGATGCAAACTAGAAACACGTCCCCTCCCAAAATGGGATTCACATACTAAACCTTTCTTGTAGAGGGAGGAATATTTTAAGCATATTTAATGTGTTGTTAATATTTTGCATTGCAAGAAAGCTGAAACCACTTAAAGCAGTTGATAGCCTAAATGATTAGAGATTGCCTCCACGATGCCAACATCCCAAATTTTTCTCTCCAAAATCTGAACAATTGGAGATCATTCACGAGGCATCTATTTGATTTATGATTCGAATGAAGATACATTTAAATATGAACCACCGTAAAAATTAAGGAGAATGGGAATACCAATTGAGGCATCTGTAAATGGACAAAAATACAAGAAACATTCTAAGAAAATTACACAAGCAAAAAGAATGAATTTGATTTCAAGAAATAGCTTGTAATGGTTAGTTTATAAGTGTTTTTGAAACAAACTATAACTCGTACCAAATAATTCCATGTATGCATTGTGGCAATATATATCAGACATAGAATCAAAATTTTTAAACACATGTTCAGTTTTTGTAATCCAACAACTATGGATTTCAAATTTCTTTATCATTGTATCTCCATATAAATACCTATAGTTTTCTTACTTCAAGTGTACATATTGTTGTTGTTGTCTTCCATTCTATTTGTTTAACATAATAATATCTAATTTATTTCAAATAAATGCATGTATATATTGTGGTGGAACATATCGATCACATAATCTAAATTTTCAACATACGTGTTCAATTATTAATTTATTCAATTGCTCGCTTCTTTATGTAAACCAACAACACATTTTGAATGTTTTATTCACAATACTTGCAAAAAATACATATAGTTATAAAATGTCAAGAAACAACCATGAAAATTTTAGTTCTTTTCAACTAAAGCTTTGTGCGTTATGTCGCTTTTTAACATATTTAATTGTTAACGGATTAGATTTCATGTTTGCACTTTTTAGCTAATATAAAATAATAAGGAAGCCAATTTTAAAGGTTATCATTCTTTACAAATGCATGCTTTCCTAAACACATCCTTCATTTCATGATTGACTATGCTACAAGTTTTTAGTGTCCATCATATAGTTGCAGAATTCCCACTATTTCGAGCATCTTTTAGTTGACATGGAAATAACTTTGACACATGAAGGCATTTCTCAATTGATTGAGGGAAGTTCCAATGTTGAGCCCAAATTTTAGATACTACACTTTTCATCCCTAAGGTCCATTCTCAACACTTTGGTTCTGTTATCCAAAATTCATCCCTCAAGGTAATTTTGATAACATGCATCAAATTGTTTAGTCCCGAGCAAGTAAGATTGATCCGAGGCCCAAAATCATGTTTTTGGGGTCCCCTCAGCCTTTTTCTAAATCTCCCATCCAAGAATAAATCCCAACAAGTTAGAGAAAATGGAAAAAATGCAAAAAATAAGGTTGCGGGAGGATGCTTTAAAGCATTTGGTCCGAAGGGTTCGGGTCGTCTTGAGGTTAAATCGTACCAAGCTTGGGGCTGAAAAACAAAGAAAATCGGCTAAGTATTTTGTCCCAAGAAGTTCATGGGACAGTTGGGACATTGGGACGTGAGGGACGCGAAAAGTGAAACGGCCAAGAGCAAAAAATTGTCTAAGTCTTTGTTTTTGCGCGGTTTAGGGGAGTAGGGACAAAGGTACGCGTGGAACATGAAAAGGTGAAAGGGCCGTAAACATGAACAAGTCTATTTCAGGTGGTTTAGAGATATTTGTCCCAGGAAGTCTGGGAAAGTTGGGACGAAAGTACGTGAGGGACGCGTGGGACGTGAAAAGGTGAAAAGGCCGCAAACAGGAACAAGTCTATTTCGGGCGGTTCGAGAGATATTTGTCCCAGGCAGTCCGGGATAGTTGGGACAAAAGTACGTGAGGGACGTGTGGGATGCGAAAAGGTGAAAAGGGTGTAAATAGGAACAAGGAAGCCTGGATCGGCCGATGCGGGAGAATATGTCCTAGGAAGTAGCGGGGAAAAGGGAAGGACTTAGAAAAATTTGCCAAGTTTCGGTCAAAGTTTTCAAAGGTAAAAGTTTTGGCCCGCTGCCCTGGCCATCGAATGGAAGCTGACATGTGTCATCCAAGTGGCGGAGTGTGGGGGAAATGGGAAATTTTCCCAAAGTGAAAAATGCCAAATTTTCGAAGGGCAAAGTGCTCCCCTCAGGCCCGAGCCAATAAAATAGTGCCATGTGTCCAAGTGGCAAAAAATTTTAAGGAAGGGCCTGAAAGAAATTTTCAAAGGATGAACCCATGAGATGAATCAAAGCTTGACACATGTCATCCAAGTGGTGGAGTGCGGGAAAATTTGAAATTTTTCCAAAGACCAAACGGGTAAAAAATTCAAACTTTTTTCCCGTCGATCCGTTTTGGGCCTGTTTTTGCCCTAAATCTTCAAATGGCCATAACTTTCGATCCAGAGCTCAGATTTTCATGTTCTTTATATCAATGGAAAGATGGTGAAATTATCTACATGATTCTGGGGTCAATATTACATTTTGGTTCAGTTTGGAGAGATAAAATCAAGAAACATCTCTGGCACGTGGTAATGGCTAGAAATGATGTTTCAACAACCAGTTTTAATGTAAAATATAGTTCGCCACTTTTAAGTTTGCTAGGGTTCTCACCTACCACCATAATGAGATGATTAAATGCAACCTAGAGGTGGTTGGGGTAGATTTGGATTTCCTCTCTCTTCCCTCTCTCATTCTTCCTATAAATTGTAAGGAGGGGCTTCTTTCTAAGCGTTGGACATTCTTGTTTTGCCCCTCCCTTCTTCTCTTTGGTAGGTGAATTTGTGGAGTTCAAACCTCCCATTTAAAACTGTAATGTAACTTTGCCTCTTGGAATTTTGTAGTGTATTGTATCAATCTTTGGAGCAACTAATGCATGTCTGTGGATGATTCTCAACCCTCTCTGTGTTCATTTGCATCCTCCTGATCTTTCACTACAAATTTTGTTATCTATGCATGATCTTACATCACATTTTAATGGTTTGTGTTTATTGACAAGATAGATGTTCTTCATTCCTCGGTGCATCACCTTTGTTAGTTTAGGTTTACTTTTATGCATCCTCTTACCCTGTCTCCTTAGCAAGTTAGATTAGATTTTGAGTAAACCCTCTACATTTCTTTTCATGTGCATCTAAATAGAGGAATAGGAACCAGCCTTCATCCGGAGAGATTTTTGATTTCACGGGGTCCCACACTTGGGAAAAGCTCCATGTTATGCAATCGCACCTTGAGAGTCTCAACCCATCAAGTTGTAGACACTCGGGAGTCTTTGTCGATTTGCACTAACAGTTTTGGCACGCCGGTGGGACCTTAGAGGTCTTCACTTTTATTGTAACAAGATCGATGTGCACTTGTTGTAAGTTCCCACTTTGAAGGAGCTTAAAATCACACATCTAGTGACTCCAAAAGAAGCATAATCCGCTGGTTTCGGAGTCAAGCACTGGAAAATTAATGAGAAGAATACAGACTGGTCAAGAACTAGGGAGGAAGGATTGTTTGTTCATCTACACCTATCTCCAGGAAGAGAGAGAAGGGGAAGAAGAGCTCAAAGATCTCCATCTCCACCTAATAGAACCTTGTTAACACCTCCACCTGGTAGGCCTTTCATCCAATCAACAAGGGTTCTCAGGCCCATCAGAATGGCACAACCACCAAATCCGTATGTCAATTTCACTTAGCAAAGAGCCCACTTACTCTCAATGCACAACATCCAATCCCAGTTGCAGCATTGAAGAACATTCCATACTTCACTGGAGAGAACCAGACTACTCCTAGTGATCATGTTAAAGACATTGCCAACCTTTGTGTAATTCATGAAATCAATGAGATGCAAGTTGCTGTCAAATTGTTAGCATCCTCATTCAAAGGGAAAGCTTTATAATGGTACAAGAGCCTTGCCTCAGGTTCTATTCAAAATTGGAATCAGCTATGTATAGCCCTCCATGAGCAGTTTGGGGAAAAGGGAGACAACTTGTCCCTTTTGGAACAACTGACAACCATCAAGAGAGCTCCCAATGAGTAGCTGACCGACTTCAACTTCAGATTTCAAAGGACTTGGGAGAGGATTCCAGTGGCAGTAAGGCCAGCAGCAGAAGGTGCTTTTCTATATTACCTTAAAGCCTTAAATTCTGATATTTCTATGTTGATTCAATCCATGGGAGGCATAACTATCCCTACGGCTTATATCATTTCCATTAGGGCTGAAAATTGTTTGATTCAAGCTGGAAAGCTAGCTCCTAGGCCTCCAATGCCATTATATCCAAGTTTAGAGAGCCCAAGTACTAGCCAAGTGCCTAATTTAGCTTCTATTCCCACTCCTAGAAATCAGAGTTCAAATGAAGCTTCTACTTCATCTTCTAGTGCCTCAAACGAGCTTCAAGAAGTCATGAAGCAATTGCAAAATCTAGGTAATGAGCTGGTTACACTCAAAAGGCAGCAAGCTCAAAGTTTTAGACCTTCTTATCAGCCTCAAGCTCGGCCTAACAGGCAGCCATATCAGCCTCAAAGACCACCCAATCTAGCTGCAAATCAGAATCAAGCAAGGCCTCCTGCCAACAGACCATTTCAGCCCGATAACCTCAATGTTGCATCCACATCCAGAGCTTTGGTACCGGTGCAAAATAACATGGCCCAAGAATATGATTGGTGTTTCCCATGCATGGTCAGCCACATAACCAATCAATGTGCTTTAACGGTGCATTAAATCAAGCTCTTATGGTGCAAACCATTGGTGGGTCGCAAGAGTCCAGCCATGAAGAGGATCAGCAGCAAGAAGCACCTCAGCAAGGAACATCTCCGAATGAAACTACTCTTGTCAATTGGCAGGCTGAAGATTTTTGTGGTATGAATCAAATATCCTCTCAAGGTGTTGTAGCCAACACAAGGTCAAAATAGAGGAATTTGAGTGAAGGACAACCATTGGCTCCAAATAATCCGCAACCTTCTACCACTCCATAAGCTGTTGGCAAACAAAATGTAGTTCCAAACATGCAAGGAGCACCCAAACCAGCTCCTAAACCAACTCACATGCCAGCTGTTGCTGCCCACATGCAAGGGATGAATGTGCAAACCAAGGGACAGCAAAGAGATCCTTCATCACCATTTAGTATCATTGATCAGATGAAGAAGACAAATGTAAATATATCAATGTGGGAATCCCTATCTATCCCAGGCAGAGAGATTTGCTACAAGCTACCATGAAAGACTGGCCAACTTCAAATCAACAAGTCCAAATGCAAGAGAAGGTGCTCACAAATGCTGCCCAGCCTGAAGGGAATCATAGAGGACAGCAAGGTAAAATGTTGAAGCCCCCTCCTTTTTATGTCTCATTAATCATTGGAAACCAATTGGTGCAGAATTGCATGATTGATTCCGGGGCAAGTAGCTCAGTGATGCCCAAGAAAATAGCTGATCAACTAGGACTTCAATATGAAACCATATCCAAAGGGGTAGTGCAGTTGGATGGGATAGCAGTAACAACAGTTGGGGTGATTAGAAAATTGAGTTTTACCTTGCATGTATGTCCAAATGTTGTTGTTTTACAAGATGTATCAATTATAGACCTTCCACCACTCTTTGCCCTATGTTTGTCAAGAGATTTCATAGCCAAGATTAGAGGATATTTGTCTCATTGATTGGTCACACATCTTTGTTGAGAACGAGGTATGGAGCCAAAGCTACCATCAGGTCTGAACCTATTGCAAACTTCCACATTGAGCCCTGCACTCCAAGTAAAATCAATGCCAACTGCTCGGCATTTGATCAAGAAGATCACCCAAGCACCGATGAAGTGACACCAAGGTTGGAAGCATCCCGGATCTAACTCTTGATGAATAGGCAAACAAGGTGCATGCTTTTGATCCTTATGAAGAATTAGAAGAATCTGAGCTAGGAGTCTATTGCATACATGAAAAAGATCATCCCATTCCTAGTATCACCAAGCCAGACCACAAGGATGACAATGAGGTATGGCAACTATTTTTTGATGGATCAAGGAGTAGACAAGGTGCCGGAGGGGGAGCCATGCTAGTTTCACCTCAAGAAGTAAACCACTATTCAGCTTTTAGATTTCAGTTTGCATGCTCCAATAACACTGTTGAATATGAAGCCTTGGTGCAAGGGATGCATTGGGCAATAAAGAGAGGAATAAAGAACTTGCAAGTCTTTGGTGATAGTGAATTGATTGTAAATCAAGTCAAGGGGCAACATGCTACCAAGAATGATCTACTCAAGTGCTACAAGAATAGGGTGTGGGACCTCATTGAATATTTTAAGGGATTTGGCATTAAATCAGTTCTCTAGGAAAGAGAACCAAGCATTCGATCCAAGACTTGCTGGCAGTTGGGGCAGCCTTTGATGTTGTGGAGAGAATTCAAAAAGACAAGGTATAGCCAAACATCCATGTGATTATGAGGCCTTGATGAGAGGTCTTGGATAACAATGTAAGTTGGCAAGTGTTTGAAAATGATCAGCAAATCATCCATTTCTTGTAAGAAAGAGGCTGAATTCTCATGCCTTGAAAAATCAGGAAAAGTTAGAGTTTCTAGAGTTTGGTGACCAAGTGGAGGTGAGAACTAAGGCGTTGAAGCTGCCCAAGGGACTTATCACTTTGGAGTCCATTTTCAATCCTAATGATCAGTTTAGGAAAGAGAAAGAAAACATTCGAAGGCCAAGAGTAGATCCTTCCAAGTTGGAGATCTAGTGTTAAAATGGGATGCGAGATAGAAGCAAAGCGGGAAGTCATTCAAAATTTGATGCCATTTGGAGTGGCCCATACATGGTCATAAAGTGTAAGGACAACAATGCCTTCCAATTGTCTTCATTGGATGGCGAAGAACTGTAGATTCCAGTCAATGGAATCTATCTAAAGAATTGCTACTAAAGGGAAATTCTCCACCTTGTAAATATTAGGTTAGGTTTTCATTCCTCCAAGTGCTCATGCACATTGTTTTGCTATAAGTTGTTTTGTTTTCCCTAAGTGCTTTGGCATAGGCTTGCTGTCCCTGGAGATGTTTTGCAGCCCTTGCTTCCATCAGGTGATATTCCATCTTCCTCCTTACAACATTCTAAGTCAGTTGGGGTTCCGAACAGACAACTCATGACTCCATGCCCAATGGATGCTTCAAGCAACTGGTAACTTCATCTAGTAGGAAGATGACCCCACTGAGTCGCCAAAATTGTTATCCAAAATTTGCCCCTCAAGGTAATTTTGATAACATGCATCAAATTGTTCAGTCCCGAGAAAATAAGATTGATCCGAGGCCCAAAATCATGTTTTCCGGGTCCCCTCATCCTTTTTCTAACTCTCCCATCCAAGAAGAAATCCCAACGAGTTAGAGAAAATGGAAAAAATGCAAAAATAAGGTTGCAGGACTGTTTTAAAGCATTTCGGGTTTAAATGGTTCGGGTCGTACTGAGGTTCATCGTACCAAGCTTGGGGCCAAAAAACAAAGAAAATTGGCTAAGTATTTTGTTCTAGGTGGTCCGCAGGACAGTTGGGACGTCGGGACATGAGGGATGCGAAAAGCCGAAATGGCCGAGAGCAAGAAAAATCATCTAAGTCTTTGTTTGGCGTGGTTTGGGACAGTCGGGACAAAGGTACACGTGGGACGTGAAAAGGTGAAAGGGCCGAAATAAGAACAAGTCTATTTTAGTGGTTCGAGAGATATTTGTCCTAGGGATGGGAAAGTTGGGATGAAAGTACGCGAGGACGCGCGAGGATGCGAAAAGGCGAAAGGGCCGTAAACAGGAACAAGTCTATTTCGGGTGGTTCAGAGATATTTGTCCGAGGATCAGGGACGATTGGGAAGAAAGTACGCGAGGGACGCATGGGACATGAAAAGGTGAAAAGGTCATAAACAGAACAAGGAAGCCGAATCATGGATGTGGGAGAATATGTCCCAGGAAGTAGCGGGGAAAAGGGAAGGACTTAGAAAAATTTGCCAAGTTTTGGTCAAAGTTTTCAAAGGTAAAAGTTTTGGCCCACTGCCCCGGCCATCAAATGGAAGCCTGACACGTGTTATCCAAGTGGCGGAGTGAGGGGGGAAATGGGAAATTTTCCTAAAGTGAAAATGCCAAATTTTCGAAGGGCAAAGTGCTCCCCAGAGCGGGCTGAGCCAATAAAATAGTGCCATGTGTCCAAGTGGGATAAATTGTAAGGAAATTCCTGAAAGAAAAAGGATGGCAGAAGAATCAAAGCTTGACATGTGTCATCTAAGTGGTGGAGTGCGGGGAAAATTTGAAATTTTTTCCAAAGACCAAACGGGTAAAAAATTCAAACTTTTTTCCCGCCGATCCGTTTTGGGCCTGTTTTTGCCCTAAATCTTCAAATGGCCATAACTTTCGATCCAGAGCTCATATTTTCACGTTCTTTATGGAAATATGGTGAGTTTGGAGAGATAAAATCAAGAAACATCTACGGCATGTGGTAATGGCCAGAAATGATGTTTCAACAACCAGTTTTAATGCAAAATACAGTTCACCACTTTAAGTTTGCTAGGGTTCTCACCTACCACCATAATGAGATGATTAAATGCAACCTAGAGGTGGTTGGGGTAGATTTAGATTTACTCTCTCTTTCCTCTCTCATTCTTCCTATAAATTGTAACGAGGGGCTTCTTTCTAAGTGTTGGACATTCATTTTTTGCCCCTCCCTTCTTCTCTTTGGCAGGTGAATTTGTGGAGTTAAAACCTCCCATTTAAAAATGTAATGCAAATTTGCCTCTTGGCATTTTGTAGTGTATTGTATCAATCTTTGGAGCAACTAATGCATGTCTGTGGATGATTCTCAACCCTCTCTGTGTTCATTTGCATCCTCCTGATCTTTCACTACAAATTTTGTTATCTGTGCATGATCTTGCATGACATTTTAATGGTTTATGTTTATTGGCAAGATAGACGTTATTCATTCCTCGGTGCATCACCTTTGTTAGTTTAGGTTTACTTTTATGCATCCTCTTACCCTGTCTCCTTGGCAAGTTAGATTAGATTTTGAGTAAACCCTCTGCATTTATTTTCGTGTGCATCTGAACAGAGGACTAGGAACTGGCCTTCATCCGGAGAGATTTTTTGATTTCACAGGGTCCCACACTTGGGAAAAGCTCCATGTTATGCAATCGCACTGAGAGTCTCAACCCATCGAGTTGCAGACACTCAGGGGTGCTATTGATTTGCACTAACAGTTTTGGCACGCCCGGTGGGACCTTAGAGGTATTCACTTTTATTGTAACAAGATCGATGTGCACTTGTTGTAAGTTCCCGCTTTGAAGGAGCTTAAAATCGCACATCTAGTGACTCCAAAAGAAGCATAATCCGCTGGTTTCAGCAGTCCAAGCCTAGAAAATTTATGAGAAGAATACAAACCAGGTCAAGAATTAGGGAGGAAGGATTGTTTGTTCATCTACACCTATCAAACAACACTTCTACTCTTCAAATTTGGAATTCGTGTAACCGACAAATCAATACAAGAAGGTTCAATTGTGTGCTTACAAAAATACCTCATTAGAATGATCAAAATTGAATTGTAAGATTCATCTCCTACTCAATTACCGACATACGTAAACTCCCTATATTAATTTCTATTTGTTTTTCGATCCATTGCTCGGTTCTAATTCTATTCCGATTTCCTTATCCATTGCAAGACTATTTTTATCATTGAAATGGATGTTTTTGTTGAAAAACATTTGGTAATCAATGCTCCAACCCAACTACCAAAAATTCTCTAGAACATAGTCGGTTTCGTGAGCAATCTGATGCAAGTGCAAAAGCTGGGTTAACAAATATTTTGCAAGAACACCAATGAAAATAAGTGCTTTGAATACATATATGTGCATGTGGTCCATAGAGCATCATGCCCTAGAAAAAATTAGCCTTCGCAAATATCACAATTCATGGCGAGATGGTTTCATGTTTGGGTTTGATTTTGTAGATCAAGAAAGAGGGGAAATTCACGTCACCTATTTCAATGAGGCTGCTAAAGCATTCTATGAGCATATTGAAAATGGGAAGCTATATACAATTTCCAATGGGAGGATTGTGAGGATTCCTGATGCAAAGCTATGTTACAGCCATTTGAACAATGCTTTGGAGATTTTCCTACAAGCATCCTCAACCATAACTCCACTCATAGCAAATGAGGATACAATACCTTCCCATCACTTTCATTTCACAAAAATTAAGGACATACCTACAACCGATGACCGTTCTAAAGTTGATTTGATTGGCATTGTTCTTGCGATGTCACCATGCTCAATGATTCATAGGCATGACAAGTCAGAGACTAAGAGGAGAACTCTGTAATTAAAGGACATGTCGGGATTCAGTGTAAGTGTCACATTGTGGGGACATCACTTAGATGAGATAAGAAAAGAAATTGAAGACATGCTTTCTATACCACCTCTTGGTCCTTGCCTTGAAAGCTTCTCGTGTCTCCAGTTTCAATGGGAGCTCAGTTGACACTATTTCAAGTACCAAATGTTATGTCAACCCTCAAATTTTAGAAACCAATACACTTCATAGCTGGGTAGATTCGATGACTACTACCTTCCGACACCCTCTATCATAAGCCAATTTATGGGCCCTCCAAAAATCCTGAACTCTGTAACAACAATTGCAGAGATACTAAATATGGGGAACACCGAGTTAATTGAATGGGCCATGGTTACTGTAGAAATCATGAATATCATCATGGAAAACTATTTTTACAAGGCATGTACTCTTTAAAAAGGTGACAAACAATGCGGGAAAAAGGTGAAAGAGAATGGTAATGGTTCATGGTTATGTTCGAGCTGCAACAGACAAGTTCAAAAATATGATTATAGATATGCACTCGAAGATCGATCTAAAGGATCCAACAGGATAACTTCAATCAGTTACCACTTTTGATGAGACAACTGAGTTAATCATGGGTGTTGTAGCTAGTGACCTCCATATATTGTCTATAGACAAAGATGTGACTAGTGAAATTATAAGTAATGTCATCGAAATGAATACTACTTCACACTTTCACTGAAAAAGAGACATATTGTGGAAACAACAGATTAAAATGTGTCATCCTTAGTTCAAAGAAATTGGAAAATAGTGTAACTCCTCTGTAACCTTTACGCAAGGATTTCCAACCCACCCGTCCCTTCAAACATTACACCCTCACCCATCCCATTCTATACTTTGAACTATCACCGCTATGTTTCTTATTTCATATCTATGTTTTACTTTTTTTCCTACTTCAAAAGAAAACTGTTGTATTCCCTTATACACTGACATACTATTGTCTCCTACTACTATGTGGATTGTTAGTACTTTTAAGAAAATAAATAAAAAATACATGCACTTTTGTTAGGTAAGTATTTGCATCCTTGTGTACTATGTGAACGCACTGTATGTTTCTATATATCTAATACTCTTTTCCTTAAGAAAAAATGTAGTTTTTCAATACTCAAATTGTTACCTCTTATGCGTATTTCCCATTGGAACTCCACATGCATTACAATTGTATTTAGTTTTATATTTTGACTTATTTCTGCATTTGTATGTCATCAAACAATGTATCATTCCTTGCTAACCCGCATGATCTTTATCCAACAGGTGGTACTCCATAATCCTGTGACTTCACAATCATGTCGACTCCTACAAAATGAGCCCAATAAAGAGAGAACTACGTAAAAAATAAAGTACACTTAACTGTTGAGAAATGACGTCGTAAATTAGAGCATAGAACAACAAAAATCTCTAATATCTTTCAACTTACGTTGACCAACAACCTACGATTCCCTAACATTCCAATCTTGCCATCAAATACAACTACTGAAGAATTGCCAACCAACATTCTGCATGTAACTTCCATGGAAACAAACTTTCACGAGCATACCAATTCCTTCCGTATGAACCCATCTTCACTAACAACTACCACTTTCCCCCAAATGTCTGGGATGCCACATGAAACTGTCTCAAGTATTGACCTTTCTTCAGTTCATCACACATATACAACCAGTTTCTCCTCTCCTTCAGACTGCTTTCAACCTTGCAATCCACAAACAACTGAAACAGAACACCCCACCCCTTCCAATACACATATATTTCCCATATTCCCACCCTCGTCGCTAACTTTAGAAGCCCAATGTCGGTTTCACAAAAGAATAGATTTGTTGGCGAACATCCAAACTTGCTCAATCTATTTGGAAAATTACCCTGGAATTAAAACAATTTCCTTTGAAGGTTTTCCCTCCAATGTGAGATGCAAAACTAAAAACAAGGCCACCGTTTCTCTTCATGGAATAACATGGACCACTGAAAAGCAGCCTACCATTCTTGTGTCTTTAACCTAACTCGAGGAGATGCTTATCGCACGACTTAATCCATTCCCGCAAGTCACCCAAGTATGTGGCGAGGCAATACAAATACTCGGGATACACCATAATTCTCCCGCAAAACATTACTTTAATAGAAAAGACCCTACCACATCACCTTGGAGATTTGGAAATAGTTTGCATACAAAGGAAAGGATCTAATTTAAAAATTATGATTTCTACGTCAAGAGATCTCGTGTTTGTGTAACCTTGCAATATGAAATCCAACACAATCCCTATTACAAAGATTCCTTAATCAATGATGACATCATTTCCTCTCTACCACACAATTAACAACAACATACGCAGCCACACCACCATCTTCCACACTTCCTTTGTCTCTAGAATAATAAATAACTCTTGATACCATACTACAAATTTCAGCAAACAAAACCCTTCTACCTCCACTAAGATTGATAATTCAAGGAATGAATGACAAAGGAAAATCATTTCTAATAAATAAAATCCACAATTCATTCACATCACCAACCGCATATCCCTCATCAATGCAACCACCAACATTACCTTTATTTTTCATTTGCTGTCAAATTTGATAGATATAATGACCCATGTTGGGATCCCTCCAACACATTACATATTCCCATACTCCCTATTACGATATGAAATCAAAGAAATTTGATAATTAAAATGGCACGGGGATTAACTATCCACAAGTCATAAGGAGTTACTTTGCATTCGGGCTCAGAGTCGGAACTAACATACAGTAATAACTCTTGTAATCTGCTATAGTGCGTAAAACATGCCATGGTATGTAGTTGTGCTTGAACATGTCGTAAGTTCCATTGATGTCATGTGGGGTAGAGCTGAATTCAGATACAATATTTCTGAAAGGCTTGTATAAAAGGAGTTTTGACCAACAAAAAATGTCATATGACGTTGAATCTTGAGATGGGACATCCACAAATCTCAGGTGGACCCGAACAATTGCTTATATCAGTCACTTTTTCCATTTATCACCTTTATGGTTCTTAATGTAGCTCTAATATTGAGCAACTTGAATAAGTGGTAGGTGTTCCATGGTTGTTGGACAAACTTTATATGCATCTAAGAAAGCAATTGTTTGTTGTGCATCGATGTCACTTTCAATGACACGTCTCATAATCTTTTTCCAACATTTAATGATACAAATGGATGGCTGCACATAACAAGTGGAAATTTTTGCAACATGTGGCATGTTTCTTATGCACTTATGTCATGTTCAACAACACTTTATGTGAGCATTTTACAGATTGTGATATGTGTTGGAGAATCTGCGTCTGCGTCTCTTGAAAATATGGATAGAATTTGGTGATATGTTTTTGAACATTGTTCATCTTTGAAAGCATATTTTTCAATATACTTAGGAGTGGCATGGTGGAAAAGTACCGGTTGGAAATCAACATTTTCTCTCCATATGTATATCATAGTTTGATTATGGATGTTCAATCTGTCATCGTTTCTAGAAGGGAGGTACTTAATTTTCCCATCACTTTCAATGTGTAAGGAAGAAGTAGGTTGCGTGGACTAGGGGCATTATACCCGCACTATAGTCGTGATTACTTTCTATGCGAGACATGTCTACTCACGAACATTTAGTGTGGCACTTTGAACTCGATTAAGCGGTTCTTGAGGTGCGTATACGGGAGGATGATATAATTTGTGTTATATCTAGCAAGAAAGGGTCATCTAGGAGTGACCTGCGAACAAAATCCAAGCGGTTGCAAGCCGAGTGGGGGTTCTAGGAAAACATGAACTTATAAAAGTATTGTTTAGTGGCCTCAATAGATGTTGTATCCTTCTAGTCCATTTCATCAACTTTAGGTGCATTCTTGAGCCATAATAAATAGTGGACATGTGCGAGAGCCTCTATATTGCCATTCATACCCTCCAAGACGAGGGAACATAAATGTTAGCTATGTATTTTGGAAACAATTTGAAATGAGTAGATTTGATTACCTTTACTAAAATTCTACTACTCCAAGTTCCTTCTACAATATTTCTTCACAAAATATTGTGAATTTGTGATGTAGGTATGTTGATACTTGATGAGGGTTAGAAACAATGTTAAGTGTTCTCCAACATTATATGGCGCGAGGATTAGTTGGGAATTCACTCGACATAATATTATGGAGATCTGGCCATTTAGTGTCTGTAACACTTAGAGTGAAGAATAAGGTTGGTGTTCCCAATTGTTCCACCATATCTGAAAACTTGCTTCTACTTTTTTCCTAGAATGAATGTGTCCCTTGAAGGCTCGATCCAAAGTACATTAAGTTGTCTGGGAGGTTGTCTTTAGGGCATTCCAGTAGTTGTCTTCACAGATCTCTAATTGTCAGAGGGATTCCAAATTTGAGGTTCTGTTTCATAAAAACTGCTGATGTGGACTGGATTTTGTGTCACATTATGAGGTTTAGAAGGAAGTAACAAAATCTTAGGTGGGAACCAAAGTGCCCATCATGGTAACACATCAAATGAAGATTGTATTCATACATTGGAACTTCTTTTATTTGGGGTTGTTTCCAAATTCATTTTCCTGTTGGAAATAATGTTGGGAAATCCATTAAGAATAGGCCCTCTATATTATATTCATTTATTGGTGAGAGCCCAAGATCTGGCCATGGCATGTTAAATGGAGTGTTACCATCGTGGTTGAGAAAGAATTGTTTGATTTCCTCTTCTTCTCTTCCTTTATTGTGAGGTGTTGGCACAAAATATGATGAGTGTTCATACGTTTCATCAAAGTGAGTGGGAACATCAATACCATGAGCTGTAGAGGCACTTTGCATTTGGGGTAGTTCCACTATGGCTATGTTAAGAGAGGAGGAAACATTTGATGACTCAGATGGTAGAGAGGAAAGGGTGTCATCGTCCACCGAGTTTTGGACAGTCCTCTTTATGTAAGTAATTCCTATAGAGCAACCCTTTGGAAGGGATTTCAGACTTCCATTACATTGCAAACAATATTTCGGCAATAAGGAACAACCAATAGATAGGTTTCATTCTAGAATTTTCTTTGCTCCAAATACGAGATTCAACCCCTATAATTGAGGATTGAGAAATCTTAATGTCTCACACATACACACACCTAACTCATCAAGAGCTCAAAATTTTTAAGGACATGCCACATTTGTTTGCAAAAATGATCAGGTGGACTCTCACAACCTACAAATGTTGAAGGAATTGAATGTTCCAATCGCCCAATCCATTCTTAAAAGTAGCAGTGGCGTAGACGAGAAAATCCGATGATAATCAATTAGAACACAAAGTTCGCTATTCAAATAACAAAAAAACATGCTTATTATAAATCTATGGGTTAACATAGGCCTCGTGAATGGAGCCACGGGAAAAATCATCGACATTTTCTACGAAGCATCAATGTAACCACCAACATTACATTTATTTGTTGTTGTCAAATTTGATAGATACAATGACCCATGTTGGGATCCATCCAACCCATTACATATTCCCATACCCCCTATTATGAGAGGGAATCAAAGACAATTTTTGAAAAATATGGCTTGGGGATTAACTATCCACAAGTCGCGAGGGACTTACATTACACAGAGCAACCATCAACATTAGAAACACTAAAAGGCAGGGTCTAACATTCATAGCTTTCTCCGAGTTCCCTCACTTGCAAATCTACGCATTTCACCTACTTTTTCATTCAAGAGATACTCAAATATGGCACACGTACCAACACTTAGAGAAAGAAGAAGGTAGGGAGCAAGACTACTATCCCTCAACCCATCGTAAATACTACCCTCTACTTTGATAGCACCTCCACTACTACTATACTCAACACTTCTTCTATCCAAAGCATGCACTATTATTCAAGGGTATCAAATGTAATCATGTTTAATGAAACTAAAATTTCCCACTAAAGGCTACCATTCATGATATAAATATTGCAAATGTATACATGTCTCATTATGTGCACGCAGATCTACATTTATTTGATGATTTGAAATATGATATGCAACTTTAAATGTACAAATTTGTAACATAATTAAATGTACACATACAACATTTCAATGTAATGTTTCAACTAAATTCATAAAATAAAACTATCAATCACACACATTATCAACTATACAATAAATTTTTTTCCACCAAAACACCAACCGAACAACTGATGCACAACTAACACAATAAACCCGAATTAAATACATACAACATCAACTATAAAATAAATTAACTATCGAAAACAATATAAAATGTGATCATGTACAAATTTTTAACAAGTTTGAAATGTAGAAACAAACTTCAAATTAAGTGGCCCATCTATATTTCTACACTTACAAAATCAATCACATCCCTTATCGACATCAACTACAAAAAGTAATAATTATACCTCTAAAACAAATAACATATCTTTGTTTGGTGTTCACATCACATGAAACACATGTGATTGCTAGTTAGTAGTGTTTTCGTAGGTGGTATAAATTGCATAAAGTCATATATTAAATTTTAATTATGGGTTGCTAAATGATAAGAATAGTGTACATCATATTTATCTCTTAACTTTAGAAGATCATCTAAACTAAATCTAGATAGTAAATATACCTCAAAATTGGTACATAAGATATTTAGTAAAGTGTGTCTAGATAAAAATATACATCTATATGGGAGGTATATTGTTATTACTTGTGAATGTTATATGATGGTATAACCATAACACATCACTTCTCAATTTTTATTGATTGTTTCAATGTTTTGTAATTTATATGCTTTAGGATGTTTATAAGTTTCAAATGATTGTTATTGGTTGATGTCTTGTATGTTGCTTCCTATTGACAATATTCTAAATAAAGAGACATGAAAATCTTGAACATGAGAACACATTTTTTTCATGAAATGCCCTTGAAACTTAAGCATATGTGACAACAAAAACCTTTAATTTTTGTAAACTAATATGAAATGAGATACAAACATACTTTATTAAACATGATGGTAAAAATCTAGTCCACTATCATATGTCATGCCCACATTTTACACACACAAATACAACACACACAATAACATGATTTTTTTAGCTTACATTTCTTGATACATAACATCACATAGGCTCACTTAGGATAGTGTATAACACATGATACGTTTACGTAACCATGGACCCACATATATAACATGAAACACAAGATGCACATCAAAGCCACATGTCCAAAAATGACAAAGTACAACAATAACCCACGACAAGATACACTTACTCACAGGCACTTCCCACAACACATCATTATTCATGGTGAAATATTTATTTCAATCATATTTTTATTAGTTGACTATAATTGTCTAAAGAACACATAACATGGGACCCTTCGTTCCTTTACAACTAGGTTGCATGTTTTTGGTTTAACATTTCACCTATAGTGGTTCCTTTAGAATTTTCTTGTTTCTCTTATGGAAATAACTTTATATAGCTTGATTTTGATTAGGAATGTATATACACACATGCGCCTTCTAATATTTGACTTAAGGATTTGTTTGAAAGAGCTGTGTTTACTTGGTTTGGAAAAATACTCTCTTTAAAACCTATCACAAAAAGAAAAAAGAAGGTTACTAGATCAATAGAAAACCTATCTCGAGTTCAATTCATAGCATTGTTTAATACTAACAATACACTCTTTTACTCTTCAAGTTATTACAACAAATTATGTACATTAACTAAGTTGTATCACTCTTGATTCATAATCAATTGCTCCAATTAGGAATTCATATTTTCAAAATCATATTACATGGAAGGGTAAATTACACCTATGTTCCCGTTATAGAGATTTTTCTTTGAATTTAAGTGACAAATTTCACATTTCAAACTACTTTTGTTTCATCATCTTAAGGATTTACTCTCAATACCAATGGGTTAATTACATGTTTCGACCATGATTCTACTTCTTGAGTGATTCTAGATTTAGATATATTCCTATCTATGCCAAGGGTTTTACTAACTTTTACAAGTCCAACTAGAGTGAAATTTCCTTAACTGCAAGACCTTGGCTACAACTGAAGTTATCCCATTCTCAAGGCTACATTTTATTATTTCATTAGCATTGTTGTTTAATCCACATTTATGAAAACAAAGCATGTGATCATGCATCATATTTGGTTTTTGATTTATTAGGTTGTTTTATTAGTCATGAAGCTCTACTTTATTACATTCATTTTATGATCACATTTGACATTTTAGTTGGTTTTGACATCATTCAATGATAGCATACCATTTTTTGTAGCGGTCATTTCTTAGTTTAATCTTATTTTCCCTTTTACTAACTACATTTACGAGTTACTTTGGTCTTGTATTAACATCATTTTGGAACAAATGTAATTCCTATAACACTTACGTATATTCGATGTTTAAATTTACCTTTGCTAGACAAGGGGAACTATCGTGAGATCAAGGAAGGAATTATTAGGATTTAAGGGTGATTTAGATTCAAGATACCTCTTCCCATAAAAATCCTTCCATCATAGTACCCTATTTTTCCTATTACAATTTTCTATAATTCAACAATTAGTTTAAGTAGATTTAACATTTACACGTCATAAAATTTTTTTTTGTTATATAAGAGTTTGTGTTGGCTCAAATGCTTGATTTCTCCAAAAAAAAATCGTATTTGTTTTCTTAACAACATGAGAATGCCTAAATCAATTATGAAGACTTCAAGCATAACTTTATTCCTAAACAATATCTTATATAATACTCTTGTTTCCCATTACTCTTACATGGTTAATTTGGACTCTTATGGGTGTTGTTTTAGAACAATTGTAAATCAAATAACACATAATTTACACTTAGGGATTTAAGACTACAAGGAGTATGACCTCACACAAGAAAACTCATTTCATTTCTCTTAGACACACAAGTATTTAGTGTATATTGCAAGAGAGATATCCCAAATAATCTTATGCATTACAAAAACCTCCTAAGCATCTATTTCTATTGTTGGGTAAATACGCAAGTAATTGAAATGTAGTCTCCACTCACATAATTTATATCTCACAAGAGATCAATCATAGCTACAACCATTATCTATCTTGCAAGGCTATGACCACCTATTGGGGTACTAAGGGAAATTGCACACTCGAGGGTTAAACTTATTCATGATATGGTCACACCTACAACAACAATACATGATCACCTCACTCATCCCAAAATGATAGGTTTCACAACGTAAAATGACCACCTCAAAAAATATTAAGGGAAAAGGTCCTTAATAAGACATCTTAGGTGCGAAGCATGAAGATGATTAATGAGATTAGAGAATTTTATTAACACAATAATTGTTTTATACCCTACAAAAAGACAAAAATGGGGGAAGGAAAGACAATAAACATTATAATTCATTCTTTTAATTTTTTTAGTTTTGATGAGAGGATATTCTACCTAGCATTATTGGTGTTATGTAAATAAAACAATAATTAAGCATAACAAAATATTAGTTTAATATCTTCATAACATAGGTACAACATTGAGCACAACTTCACATCCAATTCGACACTATAAACTATATCCACATTGGTATTCTCTTTTCAAAATATACAAATAATAGTTTCTGAATAATAATACATATCATTATTCTATGGTGATACATGTATTGCAAGATGAATATAATGTTACAATGACAACTCATTAAATGCAACATATCACATCCCAAATTCCTCTTGTTTAAAGTACCTGCAACCAACATTGCGTCAGTCCTAGGACTGAGTATGGAAATCCCTTACACTCAAACACGAAATAACACATTCATCATTTCAAGTAATTCAAAACAAGGAAGAGAAGAGATAGAAATAGGGAGAGAGGTCATTTCATCACACATTCACATTCCTTTTTACTTTTTTCTTTTTTCTTTTAATTCTAGAGAGAGTAAAGAAGAGAGAGGAAGTCTAGAATTCATTTTCTTTTCTATTTACCATATCATAACTACATGCATAACACATCCATTTTCATTTCATTTTAAATTCATATACATTTTCAACCCATCTACATATTTAAATCATTTACATTTTCAAGATCAACCAACATTCCATATTATTTCTAGAGAGAGAAGAGGGAGGAGAGAGAAAAAATTATAAATTACTAAATCCATTCATAGAAATATATTTGATTAAATTATACTTTACACAACCATGAAACTATATGAAAATGGTTCACAAGTATAAACAAGTCAAATGGGAGCCTCGTGAGGAATATCTAGCTCAAGTTGTGAGTTTATGAAAACTACCCAAATACAACTAAAGCACATACAATATGGGACTAGAAAACACTTGTTTTTAAGTTCAAATGTAATTTCAATGATTCCTATTTACTGTCTTATTTACTAAGAGAACTTAGTGGATTTGATGGAGGTCAATTACAAAAAACAATTATAAAAATAGAAAGGCCACTCGGAGACCAATTGTTGTAAAACGACTAGTGGGCTCCAAAACCCACTTGAAACTCTAACTTACGAAATCAATTTTTTGTTTGCAAAACTGAGATTTGATTTTCAATTCTCCATGGAGTTCTAGAGGTACATAGGGTTAGTTTTCAATTTAGCCAAATTGATACAGCAACCACAAGACAAAACAAATCACATTTTCTTAAAAATGGGAGCGTCACTCCAAGTGAATGAGATATAAAGTCAGAATCAAAATCGTCTCTCCAAGGCATCAAATTGAGTTTTATCAGTTATATTTATGGCCTTCATGGTGTCCTATACCATTAGGAATAATACTAGAGTTCTAGGTTGGTAAAATGATTTTCTTTGGCACACCATGCACGCAATGTATGAGATATGGAATGTTTTTTTTTTAATAATATGAGCAGGTAAGAGTTTTATTTTTAATTTTAATTTCATCCTCTATTGTTCTAAAGAAATTAGGAACCAAACAAGAAATAATAAAATGTGAAATTTTAATGCAAGAGGAAGGGAAATCCATACCTTTTTCGACGCCCGTGATTCTCGCATTCGACGAGACCGCATCAAATTTAGGAGTTTTATCAAATGAATCATGGGATTGGCTGGGTGAAGTGCTAGATGCATTGATTTCATAGTTATTAAAGTCTCCTCAATGGACCAAAATAGACAAAATCCCATAATCACTAAAGTCCTAAAGGTTGCTTCACTCTTCGGCATTTTATCAAACAGATCACATGAAAAATAATTTGCAGCCACACCTCACAACTTCCACCCCATGCCTCTTAAGGCCTTAGAAGATATTTTATGTGCGGAAGAAAAATCACACCACAACACAGGAGATCTATGCAAAGTTGGAAAATTTTCCTTGGTCGATGAACGTAGTAAGGTATTTCTCTTCTTCTTCTTTTTATCAGATTCCAATCATGAACTGAATGACTACATGATGGAGGAGAAAGATGAAATCCGCTACCACCATAGCAAGACATTGTCAAATAATTTTGGCTAAGAAAATATAAATAGAGGGTTTGACACAGAGGGAGTGTGAAAGAGACAATTTTGGTAGAGACATAATGAAATAATAGGAAAATGGAACTTCTAAAGTCTAAACCAGAACAAATACAACATAAAATAAAAGATAAGGAGTAGAAGAAATGAAGTTGTAGGAGTCAACTACCTCGAGAATAGTGCTACAAAGGTTACAATTCATGTAAGACTGACGCACATAAGAAGAAGAAGCAAAATTAATACCGTTAGTAATTATTCCTGAATACAACACCTCCAAAATAAACCTATTGAGGCACAAATACAGATTTAGACCAATCACTATGTGTAATGTAAAATGAGAAGATATTTGGTTACTGGTTTATCTCGCTTGGATTTTTTTTGTTTTCTATAACATGACGGATTTAACCCATCATGGTACTGATTTTAAGTTGTTATTGGTGAGAGCTCCATTCAGTATAGCCCCTCCCACTGCCGAATCCTACCCTCACTAGAACTATCCAATCACTGCTAAATTTACAATGCAACTTGGGTTCCAATGTGGTTATTCCTCTAGCTCTCGAACAAGGTGCTTGTTTTATATTGCAAGGAAAATGGTAGGTCACAAAGAACATTCAAGATGTGTCACTCTCTGTACATTCCTTGAGCTAAAAAAATCCTTGTTTCCCCGCTAGCATAATGCTATTAATTCAACTATTATTAAATTATTTTAATAATTCCCAGCTGTTGATAGCTAATTAGGAGGGGACACTACATCTCCCTCCTCTTATAAGAGCATCGTCCTAGATGCAACATAATGCCAAGGGTAGAAAAGGAATAAGAAATTAAGGAAATTTAATGATGACAAGATTTGTCAAGGTATAAGATATTTTTTGTTAGAACATGACCATAATGAAGTCAAGAAGTTTTAACAAGGTCTTAAATTTTAATGTTATGTGAAGATCGGTAATTCTAGTTTTCATTATTACTAGTTAATATTTTACTTTATTATTCAATTATTCTTTTCCTTTACAATATTTCTTGATCTCAAACTCTTAGTATTCCTTAATTTATATAAAAATATAATTTCAATTGTCTTATGTTCTTGGTGCCCAACAAAAATTTACCTCAAGATGTCACGCAAAACTCAACACAACACAAATGTCTCCCAAGAAAGATTGCTAACATACCTTCACGATCGTATCACATCACAAAAATTTAACCTCACCATGGAGAGATAACAAGTAGTCCACATAACAAATAATTTCTAACATTTATGACATAGGAATAATTCCAACACACACATATGACTTATAAATAAAAATCATCATGCTAATACATATACCACTAGTATCACATCACCCAAATACCTTGACCGTACCAACAAAATGCCAAGTCAATATCCAATAGTACATAATAACCAAGAGGAGTGTCAAACCTCAATCATAACCATGTATAACAAAACTCGCAAGAGTACACATTACTAATAACACCAAATCCACACATCAAAAAACATCATGAAACAACTCCATATATCTCCCAAAGCATCACAAATCAACTCCATATACCTCCCAAAACATCACCAAACAACTCCATATACATCCCAAAGCATCACTAAACAACTCCATATACCTCCCAAAAGAAAGAATTATAGTGCTAAAACCAAGTCTAGTTGCTCAACCATAGATCCCCATCAAGAATATCATGTCACTCAACCATAGAGTGCCATCGAGAATATCAAGTCACTCAACCATAGAGTTCCATCAATAATATTGGGTCACTCAACTATAAAGCCCCATCTCCTTTCTCCATAAAATGAGGTGGGTCACCCTATGGCCCTGGGCCCATAGAGCCGTGTCACCCCTAACCCAAGTGATATAATAACTCTTGATTCAACAACTTGCTAGTTATCTCAGAAACTTCTTGGGGTGTACCCCATACAACAAAGTGGGTCCATAGGTTCAACCACTCGATGGTGAATCCCATGACCCTATTCCAACACATTACAACATTTGAACCAACATAACAATCCATCTCAAATGCCAAGTGAAAAAATCCCCAAGCATTGGGCAAGGCTATAAAAAAATAAACATGAAAAAAAAGTTTAAAAATAAGCAAAAATGGCTAATTATCAATCATTAGTGAAAAAATCCATATGTTAGTGCAATAATCAAATAAAAATCCCAAAATATAAGCACACATCAATCAAGAAAACTACGGTTCTGACAAGAAAAGAGATAATGATAAATTTACAAATAAAATACATATATAGAAATAACACATTACAATCACTACGTGGCCTTATCCGGCCACCAAAGGGTACTCATCGAGTTGCTGGCACTCAGATGTCGAGCCTCAACTTGTAAAAAATATACATGTAACTAGAAATGAGTATATCAAATAATGTAACTATCATCATCTCTACCTGAATCATCCCTCCATACTCCCACAAGGCTCAACATAGTCAAAATCACATAGGATTGTTTGATGGACAACCCAATAGGAAAGAGTGGGGATGCTAGTTTGTATAAGTTGAGCCTAAGGTGGTGCGCACCCACAATATACTTCGAGAAAGCTCAAAGCATACTAAACAGATACAAGTGGGTTTTAAGTCTATATAAGACTTCACTTCATCACTCGTACTCGATCAAGATTATAAAACCTAATCTACATCTCCTCTCTCCTCACATACACTCTTGACGGTTGTTTCTCTTAGGTCAACTAGTATAAGGTTCATAACATAACACATAACTACATCACTAACATAATGGTGACTCATGCACATTAACCATAATGATTTACACATATATATATATATATATATATATATACAGTATAAAAAATCATTACTTTCATAGGTTAGGATACACCACTTTTCCACATAATGCACCTAAGGTGCAAGTGGTACAAAATAGGGGTTATATGATCACCAAATACCCCTAATTCACAGCATGAACCATCACATATTACATGAATTATACATATTATGAAAACAATGACTAAAATTACAACATACAGTAAATTGCAATACAACATAGTGACACACGATTCATCACATTATGATAAAATCCAATTCACTATACACCAATTTTTTCATGCAACACATCAACACACCTTCATATCACATAATAAAAAACACTCCAACACTCCGTAATCCACAATAACATTCTTTTCACACACAACAAGGTGGCACATCACATGTGAACTCCTCATTGAGTCCATAAAAAGGAGAGTGAATACTCTCATCACAAGCACATCAACATGATAACAAATACACACTAAGTGACATGTACAACATGTGTGTTCATAATATCAAAATTACAACATTGGTCACATCACAACATATATCACATTACTCTTCCCATCTCCACCACCACCATGCGAATCATCACAAATCTAATCCATCCCATAGTTTCGAGAGCATGAACCTCTACTTTGATACCATATGTAACGCCCAAATTTTACACACACAAATACAACACACATAATAATAGGATAATTTTTTTAGCTTACATTTCTTGATACATAACATCACATACAATCACTTAGGATAGTGAATAACACATGAGAATTTTACGTAGCCATGGACCCACATATATAACATGAAACAAAGATGCACATCAAAGCCACATATCCAAAATGAAAAAGTACAATAATGACCCATGACAAGATACACTTACTCACATGAACTTCCCACAACACATCATTATTCAAGGTGAAATATTTATTTCAATCTTATTTTTTTATCAGTTCACTATAATTTTCTGAAGAACAAATAACATGGGACCCTTCATTCCTTTATGACTAGGTTGCATGTTTTTGGTTTAACATTTCACCTATAGTGGTTCCTTTAGAATTTCCCCACTTCTCTTTGGAAATAAATTTATATAGATTGATTTTGATTAAGAAAGTATATACACACATGTGCCTTGTAATATTTGACTTAAGGATTTTTTTTTAAAAGCCATGTTTACTTGGTTTGGAAAAATACTCTCTTAAAAAGGAGGAAAGTTCACAGGAAGAAAAATGAAGGTTTCTAGATCAATAGAAAAACTATCCCGAGATCAATTCATAACATTGTTTAATACTAACAATACACTCTTTTAATATTCAAGTTATTACAACAAACTATGTAGGTTAACTAAGTAAGTTATATCATTCTTGATTCATAATCAGTTACTCCAATTATGAATTCATATTTTCACAATCATATTGTGCATGGAAGGGTACATTACACCTGTGTCCCCATAATAGATAACTTTTCTTTGAATTTAAGTGACGAATTTCACATTTCAAACTACTTCTGTTTCATCATCTTAAGGATTTACTCTCATTATTAATGGGTTAATTACATGTTTTGACCATACATTCTACTTCTTGAGTGATTCTAGATTTAGATATATTCCTATCTACGCCAAGGGTTTTACTAAATTTTTACAAGTCCAACTAGAGTGAAATTTCCTTAACTCGTAAGACCTTGGCTATAGCTGAAGTTATCCCATTCTCAAGGCTACATTTTATTATTTCATTAGCATCATTGTTTAATCCAAATTTATGCAAACAAATCATGTGATCATGCATCATATTTGGTTTTTGATTTATTAGGTTGTTGTATTAGCCATGAATCTCTACTTTATTACATTCATTTTATGATCGCATTCAACATTTTAGTTTGTTTTGACATCCTTCAATGGCATACCATTTTTCGTAGTGGTTATTTCTTAGTTTAATCTTATTTTCCCTTTTACTAACTACATTTACGCAGTTACTTTGGTCTTGTATTAACATCATTTCAAAAAAATGTAATTCCTATAACACTTACTTATATTCGATGTTTAAATTTACCTTTGCTAGGCAAGGGGAGCTATGGTGAGATCAAGGAAGGAATTATTAGGATTTAAGGGTGATTTAGATTCAAGATACCTCTTCCCATAAACATTCTTCCATCATAGTACCCTATTTTTTCTATTATAGTTTTTTATAATTCAATAGTTAGTTTAAGTAGATTTAACATTTACACGTCATAAACTTCTTTTTTGTGATATAAGAGTTTGTGCTGGTTGAAATGCTTGATTTTTGCAAGAACAATTCATGTTTTTTGCTTAACAACGTGAGAATTCCTAAATTAATAATGAATAATTCAAGCATAACTTTATTCTGAAACAACATCTTATCTAATATTGTTGTTTCCATTGCTCTTGCATGGTCAATTTGGAATCTTATGGGCATTGTTTTAGAACAATTATAAATCAAATAACACATAATTTATAGTTAAATATTTAAGACTCTGCAAGGAGTACGACCTCACACAAGACAACTCATTTCATTGCTCTTAGACACACAAGTATTTAGTGTATATTACAAGAGAGATATCCCAAATAATATTATGCATTACAAAACCTCCTACACACCTATTTCTAACGTTGGGTAAATACACAAGTAATTCAAAACATAGTCTCCACTCACATAATTTATATCCCAAAAGAGATAAATCGTAGGTACAACCACCAACTATCTTGCAAGGCTATGGCCACCCACTAGGGTACTAAGGTAAATTACACACTGGGGTCAAACTTATTCATGATATGGTCATACCTACAACAACAAGACATGATCACCTCACTCATCCCAAAATGATAGGTTTCACAATGTAAAATCACCACCTCTAAAAATATTTAGGTAAAAGGTCCTTAATAAGACATCTTAGGTGCAAAACATGAAGATGATTAATGATATTAGAGAATTTTATTAGCATGATCAATGTTTTATACCTGGAAAAAGACAAAAATGGGGAAGGAAAGATAATACACATTATAATTCATGCTTTTAATTTCATTAGTTTTGATGAGAGGAGTTTCTACCTAGCATTTTTGGTGTTGAGGAAATAAACAAATAATTAAGATAAAAAATATTAGTTTAATATCTTTATAACATAGGTACAACATTGAGCACAACTTCACATCCAATTCGACAATATAAAATATATCCACATTGGTATTCTCTTTTCAAAATATGCAAAGAAAAATTCTTTGGGCAACAATATATATCATTATTCTATGGTGATATATGTATTGCGAGATGAATATAAACTTACAATGAAAACTCATTAAATGCAACATGTCACATCTTGTATTCCTCTTGTTCAAAGTACCTGCAACCAACGTTGCATCAGTCCTAGGACTAAGTATGGAAATCCCTTACACTCAAGCATGAAATAACACATTCATCATTTCAAATAATTCAAAAAAGGCAGAGAAGAGCTAGAAATAGGGGAGAGAGGTCATTTCGTCACACATTCACATTCCTTTGTACTTTTTTCTTTTTTGATTCTAGAGAGAGTAAGGAAGAGAGAGGAAGTCTAGAATTCATTTTCTTTTCTATTTACCATATCATAACTACATGCATAACACATCCATTTTCATTTCATTTCAAATTCATATACATTTTCAACCCATCTACATATTCAAATCATTTACGTTTTCAAGATCAACCAACATTCCATATTATTTCTAGAGAGAGAAGAGGGAGGAGAGAGAAAAACATTATAAATTACTAAATCCATTCATAGAAATCTATTTGATTAAAGTATACTTTACACAACCATGAAACTATATGAAAAGGGTTCACAAGTATAAACAAGTCAAATGGGAGCCTCGTGAGGAATATCTAGCTCAAGCTACGAGTTTACGAAAATTACCCAAATACAACTAAAGTGCCTACAATATGGGACTGGAAAACACTTGTTTTTAAGTTCAAATGTAATTTAAATGATTCCTATTTACTCCCTTATATAAAAAGATCTCATCGGATTCAAAAAGGTCAATTACGATAAACAAGTATCAAAATAGAAAGGCGACTTAGAGACCAATTGTCGTAAACACATCAAAACCATAGTTGTAAAACTACCATTGCCTATAAAACCCACTTGAAACTCTAAATTACGAAATTGAATTTTTGTTTGAAAAAATTATAGTTGCTTTTGATTATGCGAACCGAGTTCTATAGGAACATAGGGTTAGTTTTCATTTTACCCAAATTGATAAGGCAACCATAAGACAAAATAAATCACATTTTCTTTAAAATGGGAGCGTACCCAAGTGAATGAGATATAAAGTTAGAAGCAAAATCGTCTCTGGAAGGTATAAAATTTAGTTTTATTAGCTATATTTATAGCCTTCAAGGTGTCCTATACCATTAGGAGTAATACTAGAATTCTAGATTGGTAAAATGATTTTCTTTAGTGCACCATGTGCACAATGTAAGGGATATGGAATGTTTTTTTATTTTAATTTTAAATAATATGAGCAAGTAAGATTTTCATTTTTAATTTTAAGTTCATACTTTATTGTTCTAAAGTAATTATGAACCAAAAAAAAAACAATAAAATGTGAAATTTTAATGCAAGGGGAAGGGAAATCAATACCTTTTTCCCAATGCTCGTGATTCCCACATTTGACAAGAGTGTATCAACTTTACGAAAATTTTCAAAGGATTCATGGGATTTTCTTGGTTAAATTATAGATGCATTGTTTCATAGTTATTAAAATCTCCTCAAAGGACCAAAACAGATAAAATCCTATAATCACTGAAGTCCTAAAGGCTACTTCACTCTTCAACATTTTATCAAACAGATTACATGAAAAATATTTTAAAGCCACACCTCATAACTTCCACCCCATTCATCTTAAGGCCTGAAAAGATATTTTATGTGTAGAAGATAGTTCAAACCACAAGACGAGATATCTTTGCAAAGTTGGGAAATTTTCCATGGTCAATGAATGCAGTAAGGTATTTCTCTTCTTCTTTTTTTTCTCGAAATCCAATCATGAACTAAATGACAACATCATGGAGGAGAAAGATGAAATCCTTTACCACCATAAGAAGGAATATTCAAATAATTTTGGCTGAAAAAATACAAACATGGGGTTTGACATAGAGGGAGGGTGAAAGAAATAAGTTTGGTAGAGACATACATAGAATAGTAGGAAAAAGAAACTTCCAAAATCTAA
This sequence comes from Taxus wallichiana var. yunnanensis, assembly GCA_018340775.1. NCBI lineage: Eukaryota > Viridiplantae > Streptophyta > Pinopsida > Cupressales > Taxaceae > Taxus > Taxus wallichiana. The sequence goes on along the minus strand of CM031242.1, from coordinate 567,096,842 downwards.
ACCGAATAAATACAACCTGAAATAAAAGATAAGGATTTAAAGAAATGAAGTAGTAAGACTTAACTACCCCGAGAATTGTGCTACAAAGGTTACAAAGACGCATAGCATTGGGACACAAGAAGAAGAAGAAAAAATCAATACTGCAAGACATTATTCCTAAATGCAACGCCTCCAAATCCCTTATCTTTTCATCTTTTCTCGCCCACAACAAAAAAAAAAATAGCAAGCAAGATCATCCTTTCACCATAAAGAAAAAATATACGTATTGATGCACAAATAAAGATTCAGACTCAATCACTATGTGTAACATAAAATGAGGAGATATTTGGTTATTGGTTTATCTCTGTTTGGAAAACTTTTTTTCCGTAACAGACTGATTTAACCCCTCCCATTGCCACGTCATACCCTCACTAGGAATATCCAATCACTACTAAATTTACAATGCAATTTGGGTTCCATCATGGTTATTCCTCTCACTCTTGAACAAGGTGCTTCTTTTATATTCCAAGGAAAATGATAGGTCACAAAGCACATTCAAGATGTGTTACTTTTTGTACATTTCTCAAGCTAGAAAAAAAAATCCTTGTTTCCCGCCAAAATAAGGCTATTAATTCAACTATTTTTAAACTATTTTAATAATCCATGAGGTCTTGATAGCTAATTAGGAGGGGGAACTACATCATACTTCAAATAGGTTGCTATTAAATAATGGTTAGAAAACCTATATAATATTGATAATAAAATATTGGTTACTATTGGGGTTAAACCATATAATAGTGTTGCACAGATCTATAATCAGATAAAGCATACAAGCAATCAATGCGGAAATAACCAAAAGATGAAATAAACAAGAGAAAGATTACACTAGATTTAACGTGGTTCACCCAGTGTGGGCTACATCCACCAAGAAATGGACAATATTATTATTCAGTTCTTTACAAAGGAAATACAATGAATATCTACAGTCTTCCAACACCTCACAGGATGTTCAATGCTCTTCCCTCACTCAGCTACACAATCTTTCTCACCAAGGAAAACATACAACAACTAACTGCTATCTTCTTCTCTCAAACTTGCTTTTTCTTTCCTTACACTCCAAACAATGCATACATGCACATGTGTCTATTCTAGGAAACTTATTTTTCTTTTACAAACAATAAATCAACTTTAAAACAATTGATTTATTCTAATTTTTCTAGCCAAAAATAAAAGCGTCGTTACACAATTAACCGACGGTGTTACACTCGACGCAGCACCGGTTATGCCCGACCAATTCTCGCTGGCCCGACCGACAATGGTTACGCCTTAACCGACATCAATTATTGTCAAAATAGTAACATTGTAAAAACAAGTTTCTTGTGAAGCAATTTAGCTCCACACTCAACAATCTCCCACTTGGAGATCAATTGTTGCATTGTTTTGTGCATCACCATCCTTGGTTCCTTTTCCTTGGCCCGTTTCTTCCTCTCCAAGTATTTAGACTCAAAGACCAATAGAAGTGGAGTGAAGCTCCAATTCTCCCTTACCAATGGCTTCATTAGCATATCTGTAGGGTTCTCACCCGTATGGATTTTCTCTAACTTCAGCTTGTCCATCCTCCAACACATGTTGTAAGTGATACCTCAACTGAATGTGTTTCATTCTTGAATGAAATGTTGAGTTCTTTTCCAGATGGATCACACTCTGACTATCACTGTATAATTTGCAATCCTTTTACTCCTTACCCAACTCTTTCATGAACCTTCTCATCCATATCATCTCCTTACTAGCTTCGTAGCTGCAACATACTCTTCCTCTGTAGTAGACAAAGCCACAACCTTCTGCAATCTTGAAATCTAGCTAACTGCCATATCACCTACTATGAAAACATATCCAGTAGTGATCCTCCTGCCATCCAAATCTCCAGCCATATCTGAATCAACATAGCCACGTAAAGAAGTATTTAACCCTCCATAGCATAAATCCATGCTAGATGTCCCTCTCAAATACCTAAGAATCCATTGGACTGCTTTCCAATGTTCTTTACCTGGATTAGCCATAAACCTGTTCATAACTCCCACTGCCTGTGCAATGTCTAGTTTAGTATAAACCATGGCATACATAAGACTTCCTACTGCTGAAGCATAGGGAACATGTGCCATGTACTCAACCTCCTCTTGTGATGAAGGACACTGATCTTTTCTCAATTTGAAGTGTCTAGCCATAGGTGTACTAATAGGTTTTGATTTTTGCATGTTAAACCTTTCCAACACCTTATTGATATAAGCCTCCTGAGACAAATACAACTTCCTATTTTTCTTGTCTCTATGAATTTGCATGCCAAGGATTTTCTTTGCAGCTCCCAAATCCTTCATTGCAAATGTGTGAGCTAACTTTTCTTTAAGCTTACCAATGTCCTGCATACTAGATCCTACAATCAACATATCATCCACATACAGTAACAAAATAACATAGCTCCCATTTTAAGCTTTTTAAAATAAACACAATGGTCAAATTCACATCTCATAAAACCATGCTCATGCATAAATCTGTCAAATCTCAAATACCATTGCCTTGGGGCTTGTTTGAGCCCATATAGGCTCTTCTTCAATCTACACACAAGTTTCTCCTTACCCTTGACTTCATAACCAAGTGGTTGCTGCATATAAATTTCTTCCTCCAAATCACCATGAAGAAAAGTCATCTTAACATCAAGTTGTTCTAAATGAAAATCTTCTGTTGTAACCAAACTTAGAACAATACAAATAGAAGTCATCTTAACTACAGAGAAAAAAATCTCATCAAATTCAATACTTGCTTTCTATGCAAATCCCTTTACCACAAGCCTTGCCTTGTACCTCTTTAGTCCACCTTCTTCTTCCTTGATCCTGTAAACCCATTTATTCTGCAGTGTTTTCTTACCTACTGGCAACTTGACCAAATCCCATGTCTAATTTTGTTTCAAGGAGTCCATCTCCTCATCCATGCCATGCTCCCATTACTCGTGGGTATCTTCCTACATTACTTTTTGAGCTTTCTCGGTTCACCACTATTAGTCAGTAATAAATAGAAAAGTGAAGGTGAGAATCTCTCTAGAGGTCTACTTACCCTTTGTGACCTTCTTATTGAAATACGAGGTGTCTAAGGCTCATTTCAGTGCTCTGCTCCACATTTGTGTCAATTTGCATCGCTGATCGACATCGTTCACCTATAACCGACCGCGTTTTTCTTCGCGACCGATGACAGCTTCCAAAGTACTGACACCATTGTCTGTCATTGTATTCTCTCGATTTTGGTTCTTCGAACCAACACAGTTATCTAACCGGTGGCGGTCTTTATAGGACCGACGCGGTGTCTATGTAAGTCTGCTTTAGGTCCGAAAGTTGATTTTCCTTCAAAATATCCTCAACTTGTTCATGTTTAGGCACCAAAACCTGATCCATGTACATTCTCTTTTCATTCCAATCAATGTCACGACTCCTAACAATATTAGAATCTTCTAAATCCCAAAATTGATATCCGAAATCACCAGAGCCATAACCAATGAAAGTACATCTCTTAGACTTAGCATCCAACTTCTTTCTATTTTCTCTATCAACATGCACAAAAGCTTCTGAGCCAAAAACTCTAAGAAAAGAATAATTTACCTCCTTTCTAGACCAAGCTTCTTCTGGTATTCCACCATCCAGTGTTGTTGAAGGCCCACGGTTTATCAAGTATACTGTTGTATCCACTACTTCTACCCAAAACTTCAAAGGCAAGCCGACATGTATCCTCATGCTTCTAGCACGTTCCATGATTGTTCTGTTCATTCTTTCTACAACTCCATTCTCATGTGGAGTTATAGGAACCGTTCTTTCTCTTCATATTCCATTCTCTGAATAATAATCATTAAAATCCTTGCTACAGTACTCACCACCATTGTCAGATCTAAGGCACTTCAATTTTAAGTTTGTTTCATTTTCTATAAGGGCTTTCCATATTTTAAAAGTTTCAAAAACATCAGATTTACACTTAATACAATAGATCCATACCTTCCTTGTGGCATCATCAATGAAAGTCACATAATATTGGGATCCTCCAATAGAAGCTACCTGGGCTAGTCCCCACACATCTGAGTGTACAAGCTCTAATTTATGCTCCTTCTTTGTTTACCCAACTTTGAGAAATCTCACTCTCTTATGCTTTCCAAAAATGTAATCCTCACAAAATTCAAGATCTAATTGTTTCAAATCTGATAACTTACCCTTTTCTTTTAAGATCTACATTCCTTTTTCACTCATATGGCCTAGCCGATTATGCCACATTTTGCATCTGAATTTGTAGTAGATAGCACAGAAAAAGAATCACTAATACCGGTAGACAAATATAAAGTTCCTACCTTCTTTCCTCTTGCGACAACAAGAGATCCCTTGGTAACCTTCCAAAAATCTTTCGTGAATGTAACCATACATCTAGATTCATCAAGTTGCCCCCGCAGATATTAGATTATTTTGAGGCTTGGCACATGCCTCACATATTTCAATACCCATGGGTTTCCATTCTGTAACTTTAGATAAATATCACCATTACCAGTAATATTGCATGGCTCATCATTATCTAAATAAACATATCCAAAATCACCATGAACATAATTTCTGAAATAACTCTTATTAGGGGTCGCATGGAAAGAAGCTCCAGAATCTAACAGCCAAGATTCTAATATATTATCCAAGGAGAGAATAAGGGAATCTTGCTTTACCTCACTTGGAATGTTTGTGTCTTTACCTTTGTCTCGATGCATTCTCTTTGTTTTCCTTGGACCAACACTCCTTCTTTACATGTCCTCTCTTTCCACAATTCTAGTAAAGTAAATCTGCACTGGATCTAGATCTTCTTTTCTTGACTTTGATCTCCCATTCTTCTTGGTCTTGTATGTTCTCTCCTTAGTTCTTCCCCTACTTTCTACAGTTAAAGCATTTCCAGATGATGATTCTCTTGAGATTTTCCTACATATTTCCTCATTAAGGATTACACTAACCACATCATCAAATTTCAAACCTTTAGAATCAGTTGTTGTATTACTAACAACCATTACCAAATTATCCCAACTATCTAGCAAAGAGCATAAGAATAAAAGTTCTTTCACTTCATCATCAAACAAAATTTCTACCGATTTTAATTGATTAACAATAGACCGTAAATCATTCAAATGATTAGACACAGATCCACCTTCTTGCATCTTAGAATTAAACAATTTTTTCATCAAATATACCTTATTCAAGCACTAGGAGTTTCATACAAATTTGCTAAAGATTTCATCAACTCTACCGTGGTTTTTACATCTGTAAAATTTGAAGCCATTGATGCTGCCGGATCAATCTTATAGATCCCAGAGCCTTTCTGTCAAGAACCTTCCATTCTTCATCTGTCATTAAACTTGGTTGTCCTTTCTCATCCAATGGTAAGTATAGATATTTCGATACAAATAATCCTCCACCTGCATTTTCCATAGTTGATAATTACGACCGTCAAATTTCTCTACTTGGTATTTACTATCTTCTACCATTTCTCTACTCCCACTCAATCAGAAAACCCTTTGTGAGTAAATCTTATCAACACACAAAACCTCCAAACAAAAGCTCTAATACCAGTTGTTGGGGTTAAACCATATAACAATGTTTCACAAATCTATAATCAGATAAAGCATACAAGAAATCAATGTGGAAATAACCAAAATATGAAATAAACAAGAGAAAGATTACACCATATTTAACGTGGTTCACCTAGTGTGGGCTACATCCACCAAGAAATGGCCAATATTATTATTCAAGTGCTTTATAGAGGAAATACAATGAAGATCTACTGTCTTCCAACACCTCACAGGATGTTCAATGCTCTTCCCTCACTCAGCTACACAATCTTGCTCACCAAGGAAAACATAGAGAAACTAATCAAGTATCTTCATCTCTTGAAATTGCTTTTTCTTTCCTTACACTCCAAACAATGCATACATGCACGTGAATCTATTCTAGGAAACTTATCTTTGCTTTTAAAACAATAAATAAACTTTTTAAAAATTGATTTATTCTAATTTTTCTGTCCAAAAATAAAAGTGTCGTTACTGTAACCAACGGTAGTTACACCTTGACCAAGACAAAAGTTACGCCCGACCAATTCCGCTAGCTCGACCGATGACAGCTTATGCCTTAATCGATGCCGGTTATCACAAAACAATAACATTGTAAAAACAAGTTTCTGGGCGAAGCAATTGAGCTCCACACTCAACAATTACTTTAGAAGTTAATAAGGGATTTACCTTTGGTTATATTTATCTAGAGCACATGTTTCTTATAAGTATCAAGTTTGGTGCAAACGTAGAGGGTGTGAGTTATAAGTTTTTAAAGTATGACTCAAGATTTCAAGTGTTGGATTTCTATATTATAACCTAATTTGTTTGAAACCTCTTATCTTGTAATATTGATATCCATATTTATTTTAGAAAACTATAATAATGTATATAATAAGTGGTATGGGACACTTTTGGGATACACTATTGGATATGCACTATGCTTCGATTGGTCCTTTACATAAATATATGTTACAAAAACATTAAATTTTTATCATGGAGAACCTAAAACATTTAGGAGGGATAACTTAATAAGTATTTGACCTTGAAAAATTGATAAATCTTAGAGGATAAACAATTTTGGATCTCATTAAACTAATTGGGGACTTTGATCCTTAATGGAGTGAGAAGCTTCAGATAGAAAATATTGAGACATTAACCATCTATCAAACTATACATTTTGGGATCATGAGCCTTAATAAGATTGAATATCATTTTCAAATAACTAAGGGACCTTTGGTGATCTCCTTCTTATCATTTGATCTTTGGAATAATTTCAATGTTGGGGAATAAACATATTGAACATTTTTTGTTCAAATAATATAGTGAGCCTATTATTTTTATTATAATACCAAATGTTGAACATTGCATAAAAACCTTCCTTATGAACATAATGTTTACTTGTATGAAAATCCTTCAAGGAGGTTAATGTGTCAAATGTCCTATTTTTTTAGATATACAAGGATGCATATAATTGACTCCTAGATCATTTTATTGTTTCGAGCATGCATTATTGATACATACTTTTATATCAAACTTGGGTCTCTCTTGCTCTATCAATATTGTGCATCTAATGCATTAAAAAAAGGATAGCAAAAATTTTTGTGGATGGGAGGTGTGTAGGGATATGAAAGGCTCCATGGTCAAGGAAAATAAGTCCAAAACTTCTCCATGTCTTCTTTTCCTATACCTCCCTTTAACAACACCGATGATCTTCAAGTGCTCTTATGGATTTCTTTATAAATAATTACTCATGTACATCTATTTTGGACATAGAGCTATAATTATTGAAGATTTTATCATTACGAACAAGTCTAAAATCATTTACAATTAATGATGTTGTAAACATTAAAATATGGTTATTCATTTTGGACAATGATATTAATTTCTGATTTGTATATATGATGATGAAATTGAAATATAATTCTAACAAAGGATGAAATTTGGCATGTATTAATTAATACATATATAGACATGGTTGCACTTCTAATTAAAAATTAATGCAAGACATGAATTCACTAATTACATTTAACACCTTTCTTTGAAAGATTTCTCTAACCTCAAATAGTAAAGGGAAAATCTATAATACAAAACTATCATTGTACAATACAATTATACCTTTCATGAATGAAGTAATGCTAAAATGTATTCCATTTAACCACTTAACCATTGTAGTTTGGATATGCAACTATATCCTTATATTAAATGTAAATTCTAATGTTTATATGATAATATGTGATATGTGATTGAACTTGTATTTCTGGAATCTAAAATAATTGGTTAGTATTATTAAACACATAGAATCATGCAAAAAATTGTATAAATGTGAACGTGGTCTCTTAATGAATCACTTGGTTTGATCAACTAGATAATTAGTAAAATTTCTTTCACTTCTTATCAATTGTAATAATCATCAATAAGGATGGTGGAATTTAGGATAGTGAAACATTTGAAAGTAAAATTAGAATATCTATTTTTTTAAAAAAGAAGGATTTTCATGTGTTCCAAGTAGGTTCGTACATTTTAGGTTATAGAAAATATATGCATTATGACACTTCTTAATAACCCATAATATACTTTTCATAATGAAAATGGTACACCATTTATTGTTCATACATCTTATGGCTAGATTCTTACACTACCTACCATTGATATAGTTAATATGACATGTAGATGTAGGATGAGATCCATTCATTTAATTTTACATAATTGTTTTGAAATATATCTTAGTGATTATAGTTTTGAGTGCTCCCTATGAGTATCTTATTCGCCCATCACATTTTTTATGACAATTCTCACACACCCGGAATAGTTAAAGATTTTGCCACGATAAATGTTTGTGAATGACTAAATTAGTGATGAACATTAATTGATAAAGTAGGTATATATAGTTATATATACAAATACACACACACACACACACACAACACACACACACACACACACACACACACACACACACACACACACACACACACACGGAAACATATATTTAACTTCTAACGTTTGTTGGATTTGTTTGACAATTACTTTCTAGTTTGCAATATTGTATGTTGATCGGTTGGTTGGAATCCACCATAATTGTTTGCATTAATGAATGATGTTTGTGATAGTATGGATACCTTGTAATCGTTTAAGGTAATATAATTTTTTTATTAATGGTTATAGTTAATACTATCCTAACTTGGTCTCATACCACATGGCTTTATTCAAGTTGACTACATTGCTTGAAATGGTTTAAAATTGAATGTTATATGAACGGGTCTTAGACCACTAACAAGGTAATTTCTTAATAGTTAGTGTTTAAATTTTTTAATCGTGGATTGTCTCTCCTTGGTATTAATAAAAATTGTCTTAGACCATATGTAAGGTATAGGGTTATGCTAGGACAATCATATATTGATCCGAAAATGGTTTTTACCCCTTGGGTACCATTTAAAATTTTTCGGATACTTTCATATTCTAATTTTAAAATTGGTCAAGACTGATTATGGATTCACTTTTTAGGTGTTCTCAAACCCCAATTTTTCTGATTTCTTTTAACATATCATTTTTTTTGTCTTAATTCAACTTTTGTGATTTAATTGGAAATGTTACACAACCTTTAATATCTTATCACTAGCTGAATTTTAATGCATATAATTTGATTTATAATCCGAAATTGCTTGTGCATTCATTTTAATGTCCTATGGAGAGTTTGATTTTAAAAAATCAACCTTTAATTATTTTCCATCATTTTTCCTTTTAAATTCATCCAATTCCTGATACTAAAACTGAAAAAAATGATAATAAACAACAAATGAAAATCACCACAAATCCACAAAATTGATAATGAAGTTCACCCAATTGGGATACATCTCTGGATTCACTTAATTATGAATCGATCTATTAATTAACACTTGAAGTATAATTTTTACCTTCCAAAGTGTATAATAGACCTATGTCACCTACAAATGGGCTGATTCAAATTTGTAGAACTCTACAATTTAATGAAACTTGTCCTCAAATCCATTTGTGGCACCCTGCAATATCTCCACAGTGTGATCTCTATGTAATTTTGTTAGAAAAAAATCTACACCTAGAAAACTATAGAACTTCATGAAGAATAAATGAAAGCGTTATGTTACTCTCTTAAAAATGAAAACTTTTTATTTTTACACTAAAGGCTGATATGGACCCTAGGTGCTTCAAAATCAAGGTTTCTATAAACCGCCTCTTGTTGCCTCTACATAGTCTCCGGAAAAGGCTATTTTAAATAGAAGCAAACTTGTATTATAGCTCAACGAGATGCTTTGGTTTTTGGTGGGGTACATGTTTTGAATCCTATTGGTCATGGGGTCAATTCCCTATCCCATTTTTCTAGTTGGTTTGGGCTATTATGGGAATAATACCACATTTCTCATGTTGGGATTGCATTGGGGTTTATATTGGTGAGCCCCGCCCAATATTCTCGTGACTTTGGTGACACCTTTGTATTTTTTTGTTCGTGATGTTTATGTAGCGTCAGTGGTATTCATTCAAGTTCCTAAGGTTGGGATAACTGTTGAGTTAACTCATTTGAACCACCCAATTAGCTGGGCCGAGTCATTAGTTTGTGTGAGCTACCCACGGTTGGGCCAAACTGTTAAGCCACATGGGTGGTGAGTTGGCAATGTGTTTGTCTAATCCTCTAGGATATGTGTATAACTTTACGTGGCATATAAAGAGTTAATCCTAAGATGTGGGTGATTGGATCAATCTCGCTTGTTGAAAATAGAGCCACATATTAGCTGAGCACCAATGCATCGAGTTGTTAACTAGCTCGACGACTTAGACCCTACATAGCAATATAATTAAGTTCAATACAATATGATGCAATACAAAGGTATTTCGATATTACAATGAAATAAGTCTTACGTACACCCCGTTAGTGAAAATATGAGAAAATATAAACAAAATCTCAATAATGGTAATATGAATCGAGGCCAAGGCACCCCTTTGCAAAAATATTATGCCGACGCTAGTTGAGGGCTCCTAGCCAACAAATAGTGGGGCCTTACAATTTTTCAATTGAGTGTTAAAGATTGGCATCTAAAACAAAAATTGTTTCTCTTCATACTAATTATACCACTTTTCACAAAGGTCATTTGTCACATCGTGAGACCTTCATGCAGTCCCTAAATATTTCTTGTTTGGGAAAATCTCAACGGACCATATCTTGCACATATGAACTCCATTTTTTAGTTCTTAATGTTGATGGAAAGATATCAAGACAATCTTCAAAGATGATATGGTTTAGGGATATTTAGGGATCATCTACACTCAAAATATCCTCTAGATCACTCCTCCCCAATAAGACCATTTTTTCCTCAAAAGGGAAACTCACCTAGCTAAACTGTTAATAGATCCTCTGCATATCACAAATAGGTAGAACCCAGTTTATAGCATGGAAAAGTGTTAAAATTTGTAATATATATCAAATATCCATTAAAAGTGACATAACCCATGGCCAATAATACAACTAAAATGACAACCAAAATGCCATACTCATTTGTTTTACCTTGATCCTGCACCACTGTCAAATATGTAAAATGTAACCTACATTCACATTTTTTTAGTGCAATAATTATACAGACTATTTGTCGACATGTTTGAAAGTTAAAAATATTAAATCCTAAATTAATATACTTAAAACATGTGCAAAAATCATTCTTGGTTACAAAATGTTTGTATACTTATTATACATACAAACAATACCTACATGATACATTTACACAATTTTAAACAAAACACTCTACATACATGATTTACAAAAATAGACATCCGATCACTTGACCATGCCTTATATGAAACAACTATACATGCTAATATTAAAAATGAAGTTTCCAAAACCATAAACAAGAGAAATTATCTAAGTGTGATTAACATGTCACTGGATTTTCCCTTCAAGTTATTTCATCAAAGAAAAAAAAATACATATGGGAATTTTTTTCTTCAGGAATCCAAAAATCAAAGCAATCTAAAAAAAATACATATGGGAATTTTTCCTTTTTACAAAAACCAGAATCCCCAAAAATTCTTTGAATAATACCTAGGAGAGTGATACAAAAAGCCCATACAAATGTGCATGGATTTTTGGAATATATTGGGTAAAGAGAGGGTTTTAAGGTACAACCTTGATCTAACAATAGCTAGATTTAACAAAAACAAAAATACACGAGGATTCCAAAAAGGAGAACGAAAAGAGACAAGCCAAGAAGAGGAGCAACTAAATAAGCTTCTTCAGCTCAGAAACAACATCTTTAGCTCTAGGGGAGCCCGATTCATTTGCAAGGAGATCCGCCAACTTGAGAAGCTCCGAACAGTCGTTTGCTAAGGCCATTCTGGTAGAATTCGTGAAGTCCTCCCAATCTTTGAGAGCTTTGAATGCACGCTGAAGCTTACTCAGAATGGAGGAGATGATATCAGCTCTGTTCTGGTCCTTTTTTCATCAGCATCAATATCAGCAGTGCTAAAGTCCATAGCAGGAGTGGAGAGAGGAGTGTCAGCAGTGGAATCTTTAACATTCGAGGGATCCTTAGAGCCAGCAGAAGGAGAGGGGGGATCCGCAACAAATTGATTGATATCACCCTGCTCCTCTTCCGAGGAGTCAGGGTACAGTTGAGCAAGCCCCAACAGATCAGCCGCACCAGAGAGACCCGGGCTAGAAACAGGAGAAGGAGCGCGTCCACTGGCATTGGAGTCTTCCAGGAAGAGGCACGAGATGGGGGTGGGAAAGGGGGAACAGCAGCTGAGATGGGGGCTTCGCGAGGGGGGCTCACGATGGCCACGTCGGAGTCCGAGCCAGAGGAAAGGAGCAGGCGGCGGCGGCGCCGAGAGGAGCGGTGGGAAGAGGAAGAGGGGTGAGAAGGAGGGGAGGGGGAGCGGCGGCGGCGGCCCAATTTGGGAGGAAAGCGGAGCAGGTCAGTGTGGGAAGCGGCGACGGAGAAGAGAAGGTAAAGAAGACCCTGGTGGAGGATGACTCCCTCGCCCTCCCGAGCCAGCATAACAGAGTGCTCCAGCGATTGAAAAAGAAAGGCAGCTAAATTAATCTTTCTCCCCCAACGGAGGTGGGAGAGAATAAACAGATGGGGGCCAAAAACCAGACGGTACCTACCGTCTATGGTGAAGTACCTCATAATGGCTTCCGCCACTCTATCCCAGGGCGAGGGCAGAGAGTCGCGGGTATATCCCGACATATATTTCCTTGGTCTATCCCCCGGTGCGTTGAATTCTTGTATCTCGGCGTGAAGGGAACGCCTGTAGTAAATATCGCCCGCAGCAGGGAGCCCGGTGGCATCAGCGATGGCGTTCGTTGAGATGGTAAACTTAGTGCTGCCAATTTGAACACGCCCTCTCGACCACGAAGCCGTAACAGCATAAGACACTAAGGCCGAGTAACCAGACATTCTTTCCAGAAAAGTAGAGATCCCATTTTCCACTAAGATATTCCAGACCTCGCCATCATTCCTAAGCGTCTCGCAATTGTCGGGCTCAAGGCGCTTCAATTGCCCCCCCATGAGAAGAATATTGGAGCAGTTACAGAGTCGGAGATAGGAACGGACGAGAGCCAGTCTGAACAAGATACCGGCAAATATATTAAAGCCCTGACGCCACCTCCTCGGATGATTAATGGGAGCATATTGCTCGTTCGTGCGGGGATTCGCTGCATCATAACTAGGCGCCTTGATCAGGAACCTCGTGTCAAGAGTCATGTCAAATAAATTTGCCGTATTCATCGCCGCCATTTGAATGGACCAAAGCGCCCAGGCCGAAACCCCAGTCAGCTTCAGAGACCACCCGTCAGCATTGGAGTGCGTCAATTTGGGCAATCTGACAGAGTTCATTCGGGAAGTTCTCAGTCCAAATTTGCTGATTTTCGATGAGGACACCCATGTTAGCCAGAAGATCCGCCGCTTTATTACCTTCCCGGAGGACGTGCTGGAATTGGACTTGAAGGAAGGATCTTTGAATGCTTCTAATATCAGCAATGATGTTTTTAATCGACCAGTGTCCAGGGTCATTGGAACAAAGGAGGTTTATGATGTTGAGGGAGTCACTTTCCACTTGGAGGGGATCATTGCCCACCTTGATAGCCATCTCAAGACCCTTGAGGATGGCTAAGGCCTCCGCACGATGGTTGGAACCAAAGTTGAAATTATGGGCAGAGGCAGCAACAATTAAACCCGAATAGCAACGAAGAATGGCCCCTCCTCCGGACATACCAGGGTTCCCTTTCGAAGCGCCATCCGTGTTGAGTTTTCTCCATCCCCTAGGAGGGGGAAGCCAGCAAATCGAATTCCTGTCAGAATGGGTTTTTTTGCACGGAATGGATAAATACTGCTGCCACTCCAGGGTGTGACAGAACTGCAGTTTTTGCTGATATTTAGACCAAGTGGTCAGGTTGATATTTTCTTGGAGAGCCAGGCCAATCAGAGTAGCCACCTGATCAGGATTGAGACTCTTATTTTTGAAGATTCTTCTGTTTCTTTCTTTCCATATGCCCCATAAACCATGCGGGAGGAGGAGTTTCCAAGCCAACTTTAGAATCGGATGAGTGAAGGGGGAGTACCATTGAGAAAGAGTATCCTGAATGGAATCCGGAAAGATCCAAAAAACTCCTAATCTCGATAGGAGCCACTGCCAAATATCATGCGAGAAAGAGCAATGGACCAGGAGGTGAGATGAGGATTCCTCTTCATTTGCACATAGAACACATTTGGTAGAAGGGAAAAACCCCTTCTCTTCAGGTTCTCCCCAGAAAGGAAGGCATTTTTAGAGGAGAGCCAAGAGAAAAAACCTATTTTAGGAGTGATCTCCTTAGGCCAGAATTTTATAAGAGGGGGGCCCACGTCAGCACAATGCATCGAGAGATAAGCAGCTCTAACTGAAAAGGAGCCCGAAGTGGATAGAGTCCAGATAATCTCATCTTCATTATGGGAATACGGGATGTAAATGGTGGAGAGCTGCACTCTAAGGGAGGACAGCAGGTCTCTTTGAAGGTCGCTGATATCCTCCCAAGCCTTGATATCCCAAGAGGGGATGGAATTTATCCTCTGCCAATAACCAGATGCTAATCTACCATGAATATTGATGATACTTCTCTTGATAGGGTCCCAAGAGGGGTTGAGATCAAGGGGAACATCACCAATCCAAGTATCCCTCCAGAAATCAATGAGACGCCCATTCCCGAACCTCCATTTAGTGCCAGCACGAATGATGGGGAGCGAACTACAAATGGAGTTCCATATGGTAGAGCCTCTAGTGGGGATGGATGTGAGAAAGTCTTCATTGTTTGTTAAATACTTAGCACGGAGCAAGCGGGCCCAACAAGAATTGCCTTTAGCCACCTCCCAAGCAAGTTTCGCCAGGAGGGCCCCGTTCATCTCCTTTATTTTCCGAAGACCAAGACCACCGTGAGCAGTAGGTTTACAAACCTCTTTCCAGGCCACAAGGTGGATCCTTTTCTTTTCTTCAGTTCCAGACCACAGAAAGTTCCTTTGAATTTTTTCCACAGCCTCTCTAACAGAGCTGGGAATTTTGAGCATGGACAGAAAGTAAGAAGGAAGATTCTGAAGAGTGGCTTTCACCAGCTGGAGCTTGCCAGCCTGGCTGAGGAGAGCACCTTTCCAAGCAGCAAGTTTTTTTTGATATCTTTCAATAATCGGGTTCCACATAATTTTTGATTGCCTACCATGGAAGAGGGGGATGCCCAGATAAGAGGTTGGGAGATCCACAATCGAGCAACCAAAAATGTCAGCAATCTTCCTCTGAACTCTGGGGGGCGTGTTGAAAAAGGAGATGCTGCTCTTGATGAAGTTAATCGTTTGCTGCGAGGCTGATTGATATAAAGAAAGGATATCCATAATAGCCCTAGCTTCGATAACAGAAGCCAGACTCAGCAATAAGGTGTCATCAGCGAACTGGCTATGGGTGGCCGAGGGACAGTTAGAGGTGATTTTCAAACCAGAGATGATGGATTGATTTTTTGCCGCATCCAGCCGCTGCTGAGGGAATCCGCCATAAGAACAAAGAGAAAAGGTGACAGAGGGTCACCTTGCCTGATACCTCTGCTACTTTTGAAAAAACCCGCAGGAATGCCATTGATCAGAATAGAAAACAAGGGGTCGAAACACATGAGTAAATCCAGCTACACCATTTTTTGTTGAACCCAAATTTTTCCAGGGTCTTGATTAGGAAAGGCCAGCTGACTCTGTCAAAGGCTTTTTGCATATCCAATTTTAAGATCATACCAGGAGACTTCGCAAGGAGGGCCGAGTGGATGGCCTCATGGACAGTAATTATACCGCCTTGAATAAGCCTACCTTTTATGAATCCATTCTGATTGAGGGAGATGAGGTTCGGCATAAGAGGTTTTAGCCTGGAAGCCAGCATCTTAGTGATAATCTTGTAAGACGTGTTGCATAGACTTATGGGCCGAAAATTGGACACATCCTTGGAGATATGCACTTTTGGAGCCAAGGCCACAAAAGTGGTGTTCCATTCCTTTAGCAGATTATCATTCATCTGAAATTCATTGACTGCGAGGAAAAGGTCCTGCTTGATGATTTCCCAAAAAACTTGGAAGAAAGCAGCCGGAAAGCCATCCGGACCCGGGGCTTTATCTCGCTTCATAGCAAAGACAGCTTTATGAATTTCCTCCATAGCAAAAGGCTTGGTAAGATTATTGTTCATCTCAGGAGAGACCAGATGAGGAATGTGCTGAAGCATTTCATTCATAGATTGTTCCGAAGGAGCCAGATCAGCATGGAGAAGATTTGAGTAGAAGGATATAAGCTCATTGGATATATCAGAGTCAGCAGTAAGAAGAGTACCTGAAGACGACACCAACTCACGAATCTTGTCCCTAGCTTTATGTTTACAAGCAGTAATATGAAAGAATTTAGTATTACGATCACCTTGGTCAAGCCAGAGGGCCCGAGAACGCTGCCTCCAGTAGGTTTCTTCTTCTTTAAGAGTGCTGTGATAATCACTGAGGAGGGAGATTTCCTGTTGGTGAAGATGGTCCAACCTTCCCACATTCTCAATTTGCTCAGAAATTTTGATCAAGCTCTGAGAGAGCTCCTTCTTGCGAACCTTGATGTTGCCGAAGACCTTAGACTTCCATATTTTGAGCTGTTTTTTGACTTCTTTGAGTTTGCTGGAAAATCTGAACATATTGGTTCCTTCAATCTCAATATTCCACCAGCTTGCAACCAGGGGGGTCAGATGATTATTCTCAAGCCAAGCCAGCTCGAATCTGAAGGGAGGATTCTTGATATTCACCAAATGGTTGGCGCTCAACAGGAGGGGGCTGTGATCAGAGCCAACCCTTGGGAGGGAGCTGAGATAAAAGTCCGGAAAGAGAGAAATCCAATCCATCGATCCAAGAGCTCTATCTAATCTGCATTGAATGTGATTCCTGCCCAATCTACGATTTGACCATGTGTAAGAAGAACCGTGGAGATCCATATCCAGAAGTGAATTTTCTCTAATGAAGTCAGCCAAAGCTTCCATGCTAGCCGGCATAGCAGGCATGCCCCTCTGTTTATCTGAGGGATAAAGAGGACAATTTAGATCACCCATTATGATAATTGGAATTTTACCACAAGTAACGATGAAGTTGGTGATATCCTTCCAAAGTTTTCCACGATGATTCTCCAAGTTTGGGGCATAGACATTGATAGCAATCCAGGAGGTGTCAGCACCAATTTCTTGAAAGAGGATACATAGAAAATTGGGATGTTTGAACAGGCAATCCCCTTTAAGAATTCTGGGATTCCACAAGGTGCAAAGCCCCCCGGAGTTCCCAGTTGAAGGTTGAGATTCAAATGCAGCCGCAGGCCAGATTTTATGAAGCCGAACCTCAGTTTTTAGCTTGGTTTCCTGTAACATGATGATATCAGGTGAGTTCTGGAACTTGATGTCTTTGATGATTCTTTGCTTTTGCAGAGAGTTGAGCCCTCTTATATTCCAAGAAATGATCTTCATTTCTTTTGTTTGGATTTACTCCCCACCACCATGGGGATAGTGCTTTGGGTTCCTTGCGCCACATTTGTAGCTGCTTCAATCTGAAGCTTAACACTGCTTGGAGTTCTGCCTCTAACTTTTTCCAAGCCTATATCTGGTTTCTTGTTGCTGCTTCTAGTGAAACGGTGATTAGAACAATCATCTGTGGATAGCTCCGAGGGAGAGGGGGCAGAATCAAAAACAGACGGGCCAAGGGGAGGAAGGGAGGGAGGATCGAGGGAGGAGGGGATCAAGGGAAGGGGGGGGATGGAAAAGGGAGCAGGAAGTGGCGAAGGGGGGGGGGAAGAGGCAGCCAAAAAGCCTGGAATCGAAGGAGCCAGGGGTGGGGAGAGAGGAAGGAGGGCAGAGGAGGGGGGAAGGGTCTCAGCAGCAGGATCAGAGGGCTGGTCGATTTCTCCATCCTCCAGGAGAGCAAAGGAGTTAGAAGTGGGGATGATCGGGATCTCAATGGAGGACGATTTAGGTACAAATTTTTTCTTGAATTTTGGGGATAGGGTTTGGGACAATGGTTTCGGTTGGGGTTTAGAGGGGCAGCTGGAGGCCCTATGGCCTAGTTTTTTGCAGAAAGAACAAGCTTGAGGAATGTATTCATAGTCAATAGGCTGTCTCCAGTTCCCAAAGTCCGAGATAAGCTCAATGTCTTTTGGCAAGGGGCAACTAATATCAGCATTAACACAGAAACGAGCATGAATAAATCTAGTTTTTGCTTTCGTGGCTTGATCTATAGCAATCAAAGAACCTATAGAAAGAGCAATACCTTCAATGACCGCCGGATGCCAGAACTCCAAAGGAAGCCCCGGAAGGCGGACCCAGATTGGGGCTTGGGTCATGGATTCCGTGTGTGGGTTGAAACCAGGAGACCATTTCCTGAGATAAAAACCCCGCCTGCCAAAGAACCACGGACCTCCCAGCAACGCTCTAGCGAAATCTTCTTTCAAGCTGAAAGAGAATAAGATGAATCCATTAGGCATAGCCGCTATTTCAAGTGCTCCACATGGTTGCCATTTTAAACGAGCCCATTTTTTTATATCCTCCAGTGGGGGCCTAGGGCCCATCAGCGTACCCACCAAGGACAGGTCACGAGAAGCAGCAGCAGCCTCCGTGATATGAGTGGGGATGCGCAGGGAAAAGGACCCTTCTGACAGTGAAGGGGAAAGCTTTTCCGCGCCGTGTGCTGATGTGGAAGCGTCCACGACTTTTGACCAAGCGAGAGGCTGTGAGGGAGAGAGAGGCCCTGACAGGGGGGCCCCCCGATCCGGACTCAGAGGGAGAAAGGGGAGAGATCGCAGACGAAGCAGTGTGGACGAAGCGCGATTTACTGATGGAGCAAATAGGTGTGTTACTTGTCAAACATTAAGATTACAAAATGTGCATGGATAGCTATACCAAAATTTCTAGATATTATTGCCAAAATCATCAAATGTAGATATTCAATCAAGATTCTTACCATTCTTATTATGATTATGGTAAAAAGAGGTAGAGGAATATTTATACCTCTTCCTAGTGGTCTCTTACAAGATCCTTCTTTAGAGGATGAATCACCAGTGCTAATGGGGAACCCTCTTTGTTGTTAGAATCTTGTCTTCTTTCAGCGGTTGTGGAGCCTTCTCCAAATTCCATTTTCCCTTCATTAGCATACCCCAATCTTGCAAAACGAGGTCATTATTTAACCTATATGGGGTTATATATGCCTTGATTATCCTTACCAAGGCCAATTCCATTAAATCCCATTTTATTTAACAATTTAGATCTTATGCCCTTTGTGTGCTTTTCAAATTCACCTAGAACATTACCTGAATCCAATTCTATATGGGAAGAGGAATTATGTGGTGCAATACTTACAATGCATTATTATGTCATAGTGGATGCATCTATAGTGGAAGGTACCTCTTTCTTTGGTTCACCACATTGCAATACCATCAAGATCTCATCCTTGGATTCCAAATCATTTTTAGTCTCAGTAAATCTACTCCTTAAGGGAGAATAACATACACCTTAGGAATGCATTCTCTTCCTGAATCTGATGATTACATGCCTCAATTTCATCCAATATTTCCTTGCTATACATATTTCCCATGGCTTCCTCGCAACACTGTACTTTTCAAACTTTTCACACCGCAATGAAAAGATCAAGCCCAAACTATAAAACCAAACTGAAAGAAATTTCAATTGAAGAAAATACTGAGCTAAACCAGCTTTGATACCAAAACTTGATCTGAAAATGGTTTTTACCCCTAGGTACCATTTTAAAAATTTTAGATACTTTAATATTTTGATTTTAAAATTGATCAAGAGTGATTATGGATTCACTTTTTGGGTGTTTTGAAACCCCAATTTTTCTAATTTCTTTTAACAGATCAATTTTTCTTCTTAACTCAACTTTTTTGATTTAATTGGAAATATTACAAAACCATTAAAATATGATCACAAGTTGAATTTCATAATGCATATCAATTTTATTTATAATCCAAAATTGTTTGTGCATTCATTTTTGTATGTTGTGGATAATTTGATTCAAAAATTCAACCTTTAATGATTTTCCATAATTTTTTCTTTTAAATTCATCTAATTCCTAATATTGAACTGAAAGAAACTAATAATAAAAGGTAAATAGAAATCACCACAAATCCACAAAATTGATAACGAAGTTCACCCAATTGGGCTATGTCTCTGGATTCACTTAATTATGAATCGATATATTAATTAACACTTGAAGTACAATTTTTACCTTCCGAAGTGTATAATAGACCTATGTCACCTACAAATGGGATGATTTAGATTTGTTGAACTCTACAATTTACTAGAAACTCATCCTCAAATCCATACATGGCCCCGCAATATATCCACAATGTAATATTTGTGTAATTGTGTTAAAAAAACCTACAACCTGGAAAACTATATCATTTCATGAAGAATAAATAACATCATTGTGTTCCTCTCTGAATTATAAACACTTTTCCTTTTACACTAAAGTATGATACAAATTTTAGGTGCTTCAAAATCAAGTTTTTACGTAAACTACCTCTACACATTATCTCGAAAAGCTATTTTAAATAACAATGAACTCGTATTATAGCTCGACGACTTACTTTAGTGTGTTGGCGGGGTACATGTTTTGAATCTCGTAGGTTAAGGTGTTGATTCCCCTATCCCATTTTTCCATTTAGTTTGGGCTATTGTGGGAATAGTCCCACATTTATTGCATCGGGGATTGCATTGGGTTTATATTGGGGAACCCCTCCCAATATTATCGTGACTTTGGTCATGCTTTTGCATTATTTTGTTCACCATGTATACATGGCATTAGTGTATTAATTAAAACTCCCAAGGTTGGGCTTAATTTTTAGGTAACTCATTTGAACCACCTAATTGGTTTAGCCATGTCGTTGGTTTGTGTGAGATACCCATTGTTGCGTTGAGTTGTTAAATGACATGGGTGGTGAGATGGAATTGTGTTGGTATGATCTGCTAGGATATGTGTATAACTCATCCATGACATATGAGGAGTTGATATTTAGATGTGGGTGATTAGATCAATTTGGCTCACTATAAATAGAGCCATGTATTGGCTACATACTAATGCATCAAGTTGTTAAATATATCAGCAAGCTAGACCTGCGTAGAAGTATAATTTGGTCCAATACATTATGATGTAATAAAAGGTATTTCAATATTATAATGAAATAAGTACCACATGCATTGTGTTAGCAAAAGTATAATAAAATATAAATAGAAGCTCAACAAATGGTAATATGAATCGAAGGCCAAGGCATTCCTTTGTAAAAAGAGTGTGATGACCTAGATGAGGGCCGTCCACTAGAAAATAGTGGGGCCAACCATTGCGTAATTGTGTGTCGAACACCGGTGTCCAAAACAAAATTTTTGCTCTTCATACCAATTGTGCCACTTGTCACATTACCATTTTTCCACATAGGTAGAATCTATGAAAGTCCCTGAATTTTGCATGTTAGTTGAAAATTTTCAGTGGACCATATCTTGCACATACGAGCTTCATTTTTAAAATTATTTATATTAATGGAAATATCTTAAGACTCTCTTCAGAGTTGCAATGGTTTATAGATATTTAGGGATAATCTACGATTAGAATATCATCTGGATAATAGACCGAGGGAGAAAATAAATTTGTTTGTTTAATGGGTCTTGGACCACATTACTTAGAATTGTGAAAGTTTAAATGTTTATTGATTTTTTTATATGGACATCAACCACTTTGCAAGGTAAAATAGGGATGAAGTTTAAATTTTATAATCCATGGTCATAGACCATTTGGAAAATTATAAGGAAATATAATATTGTTTATATTTGTAAACTTAGTCTCCTCCCATGATTATTGCATGTAAGTATTTGAGATGTTTGTAGGGAATGGTGAGTTAACACTACCCTGTTGACTTAATATAATTAGTAATAAATTATTTTCAGAGTGACTTTTGTAACTAATGATATACAAATTATAAATTTATACAATAATAGAAAAGAAATAAACAACCAATAATATGAAACCATAAGCAAGAGAGAGAGAGAGAGTGACTTAGCTAAATTCACACAATCTAGAGATGATCCGGGAAGAGGAATTATTAAAACAAATTGTAAGCATTTTCATCTAGGCTCGGTGAATATTCAGAACTCAAAATGTGTAGGACGAAGTGCTCACATGAGGACATGATCGCACAGGCACTAGTGTCCAATCAAATACTCGGGCTCTATCCTTTTCCTTGTATAAGGAGCTTCATTGTTAGCTTCCTTTTTTCATTATAGTTTTGAATATACTTTCATTGATTGTACCTATAACTTGCAAATAGAGATACCTAGTTGTACATGGAAACAAACCACATCAAATATAAAAATAAAGATGCATAATGTGGAGTCAGAATGACCGTGATGGTCATCCCAAGAGTGAACTTAGCACCGATTGCTGCACTATATTTTATAATTCATGTACTTATGTGTGAATGTGTGTGTAATGATGCCTTATGATACCCTTGTGTAATTTGCAAAATGATAGCGGGTTAGATCTATAATGTAAAATTTTTGTGATGGAACACAATGAACTTCCCCCTCCTATGTTGTGTATGTAAGATGATGTAGCCATTTTCCTTTGTGTGCATGTGCTATATGGATGAATTTGAAGTGATCTTGTGCCTTTAAATGCAAGATTAGGTGATGATAGGTAATGCTTAGTGCTTGGAACTTTATTTGAGAGCTATGACTATGTATATATATGATTCCCTTGTTTGAATTTTGTAATTGAAAATTAAAAGGTCAAAACAAAGTTCTAAAAGATGACCCAAAAGTAAAAGAGACAAAAAATAGTAAGAAGGAAGCAAAAGAAGGCCATGAGCACCCATAAGGGATCGAAGCACGTAGGCACTTCGCCTAAATCGTGCTAGTGTCTCGAGGCCACAAAAGATAAATCAATCAAATATTAACTAATTTTGTAGGGCGTGTAAGATCAATAAAATTATAATAAATAAAGAAAAATTCCTAAAAGATGTTTTCAATCACTAGTTTCCATTGGTTAGGAATCATGTATATATATTAGTATTCTCTAGGACCTAGAAATGTACCCAATTGAAAACATTTTGTGTTTACATTTTACCCCCACTTTATGTTGTTGAGTGAATACTCAATAGTGTAAAGTAAATAGAAGTTTCGTACCTTGTGATCATGTAGAGAAAAGTGTAGCCAATAGTGTTCCGAGTGGAAAAGTGAATCATGAAGTGATCGTAGTGCAAATCATGAAAAATAGGAAGGGGAGGTAGACCCTAGGGGTGGAATGTATGTGTTGAAGCTTGTGACTCCTGATGTGAGATGCTTCTTGTTACGTATAAGGATGAACCTGGTTTGGTTGGAGATGCTACTAAATTTGTTGCTATATGGTGTGGTTTTTAGGTGATCTCACGCCAAGAGTAAGTTTTTTGGGAGATATCACACCAAGAATGAGTTTTTTTGGGTGATCTCATGCTAGGAGAAGAGTGTTGAGGAGACAGGTCTATTTTACTTTCCATTCATGACGCTTCCCAAATAAGTGTCATTGTTGATGACACATCACTATATGTAACTATTTGTAATTGAGTGTAAACTCGATGTAAAAAGAATTCAGAAATTGGAGTCAAGTGAATGTTACTTTGTAGAAATATGTTGTGAACTATTCAAAAATGTGGTGAACTAAGAAAATTCCTATTTTTCTCCCCGAATAGAAGTGCTTGGGTGTGACAAAAGGAACCACTTCTCGTCTCGATCTAACACTACTATTTTCTCTATGTTTATGACCAAAGTATGATTTTGGTCCATTATATGATTGTGTTTTTTCCAATTATGTACATTTATAGTCTCGATATGTAACTTTATGTTATTGTAATGGTGATTTTCTCACTCGAATGATGCCCCCTTATTTTGCGTGCATGTGATGAAATTAGGAAAAGGAAACCCATAAGAGAGGACCAGATACTAATATGTGTATATCTTATAATGGATTCCTACATGGGGTAGGGGATTTTCATGGTAGAAACCAAAGAATATGCAAACAAGATAGGCTAGGAACAAGTGTTAGTATAACAATAGCTAGCATGCAATAGAATACAATGTAACAAGTAATCATGTGAAGATAAGATGGACCATGAAAAGAAGGTTTCATACATGGAACATCACTCACAATTTCAAAGGACAATAAGGGACAAAGCGATAATAAGAAAACAATGAGAAATCATAACATAGGGCATAGCCCAAAAAAAGTATAAAAAAAGTAAACAATAGGAGGCAAATATGATAGATAATGATAGTTGTATGTAATACCGCAAGGAAAATGCTACACATGATGCACTGTTAACATGTTAGAGAGATAAATAGTATGTCAAAATATGTAGAAATCAGACAAATGTAAAGTGAAAGTAATGAGAAGTAGTAAATAATATGACAATAGAACCTGGTAGTAAAGGTAGATGCCCCTCGAGCCTCGGCGGGATTGGTAAAGACTAGTGTCAAGAATCGGGAATTGTGTATGAATCGTGAAAGGTCCTACATTTACCTGAAGATACCAAGTGAACACATATGTGTATATAGAAAATATAATTAAATACTAAGTATCCAACTTAGTTGGGAAAAAAGTGTAACATATAAGCAAAATAATTGAACAAAAGTAAATGCAACCAAGATATGTAGATGTTGTGTGAATATGATGATGTGATATAATGTGTAGGATGTGAAAATGAGGAGATCCACATTTCCCCAAAGTGGATGTTCATGTGATGAGGCTTATTTAGAATTAATCCCTCAACTATCAAGAGTGAACCATAGAACAAGAGTGTGTCATAGGGAAATGATGGTATAATGTATATACCAAAGATGTGAGAGTACTAAGAAATATTGTTCATGAAGCACAAAGCATATAGTGACGGGTCATTGTATTACCAGTCATTTAACAAACTCATATACAATTTGGTGTTATTATAACTAAGGTAGTGTTTAAATCTGTATGTGAAAGGAGAAAGAAAATCTTATTCAACAATAATTCTTCCTAAGAAAACATACAAAAATTAAACATACATGAAAAAGAATCACACAACAACTAAACTATTCATAAAGACATAAACTATCCTAAGAAATAACATAAAAATCCCCCTCCTTCGGGAAGAGCGGATTTTGGCCATTCTCTTCCCTTTGGATTTGGAGTAACTACAATTAAATTTTACAAATACACTTATATTGATTCAAAACTAATTTACAAAATATACCCCCTTTCCAAATATATGGAAGAGCTATTTATAGGCATTACTCCTAGTTTACTTGGTCCACACTCTAAGAACTACCTACCTATTATTGGGAAGATTTATTCAAAGCAATAAATACTAAACAAACTTGACTACAATAACCCACTTATCATGGAGAATATTTCTACAACTCATCCCTTTAATCTAGGAACATAAAGTGAGAGACTACTTATTCAACATTCCTAATACTATTCCATTATTTTATCATCCTTGAAATATGGAGAGAAAACAGAGTGTTAATTCTATGACTTTAAATTCTTCTTGGAATGTCATATGCATGCATGACTTGGGATTACCACAAGTTTGGATTTGTATTCTTAGTTTATGACATGGAAGAAAATATTAGGTTGAATAGTTTGGTGCTCCTTCACATTATTTTGAAATAAACCAAAATAATTTCAATAGTTCAGGCGTTTCCATACTGCATGAAGAATTTCCGTAGCTCGGCATTTCCATAGATACGTGAAGAATTTTCATAGATGGGCATTTTTGTAGCTGCGTGAAAATTTTTATTAGTTGTAATCTATGAACTTGGAGTAGATTTTCTTATGACCTATTTTCTACACACTATTGCCAAAAATGATGGGTCATTGTATTGCAGTCATTTAACCAACTCATAGACAAGTTGGTGTCATTATAAGGAAGGTGGTGTCTAAAGATATATCCAAAATGAGAAAGAAAATCTTATTCAACAATACTTCTTCCTTAGAAAAGATACATAAATTAAACATGCTTGAAAAATAAACACATAACAACTAAACTATCAAAATAAATCTGCAAAGTAAATAAACTATCCTAAGAAATAACAGAGAAATCCTCCTCCTTGGGAAGAGCAGATTTTGGCCATTCTCCTCCCTTTGGATTTAGAGCAACTACAATTAACTTTTAAAACTACACTTGTATTGATTCAAAACTCATTTACAAAATATGCCCCCCTTTCCAAATATATGGAAGAGGTATTTATAGATATTACTCCTAGTTTACTTGGTCCACACTCCAAGAACTAACTACCTATTCTTGGGTGGATTTATTAAAAGAAATAAATACTAAAAAAATTGACTACAATAACCCACTTATCATGGAGAATATTTCTACAGCTCATTCCTTTAATCTAGGAACATAAAGTGGGTGAGTACTTATTCAACATTCCTAATACTATTTCATTATTTTCTCATCCTTGAAACATGGAGAGAAAATGGAGGAGTGTTAAGTCTATGAATTTGAATTCTTCTTGGAATGCCATATGCATGCATGACTTTGGATTGCCACAAGTTTATATTTGTATTCTTGGTTGATGACGTGAAAGTAAAGAGTGGGTTGAATAGTTTGGTGTTCCTTTACATTATTTTGGAACAAACCAAAATAATTTCACTAGCTAGGCGTTTCTATAGCTACGTGAAGAATTTCCGTAGCTCAACATTTCCATAGATATGTGAAGAATTTCCATAGCTAGGAATTTCCGTAGCTACGTGAAGAATTTCGATAGCTACAATCTATGAACTTAGAGTAGATTTGCTTATGACCTATTTTCTACACACTATTGCATTCCAACTTTAGAAGAAATATCAAGAAATAACAACAATTAGATTACAAATAGATTTCTAAAGAGATAACAAGATAAACCCTATATTCTACCTTAAATATGTTATCCGTTATTAAAAATACATCTAAATTCACTTGAAAGCTTTATTTTAAGAGAGAGAATAAGAGTGTTATTTGGTGATATAATGAGACATATTTTGGTCTCATCATATAGTAGAGATTAGGTGATGTGAGGTTCATTTGATAATTAGACCCTCAAGAAGAGTATAAAATGTGGAACTAGAGTATGTCACCAGGTAATGAACATACTGTGAGAGTATATGCTAGTAAAGATGTATCATGAAGCATAGAGTGTGAAATGTAATAAAGAAACTACGACAAGAAAGAGTTATACAGTGGGGGAAGTATGATGCCTCCAAATGCATGAGGAATGTAAATCTATTGGATGATGTGAGAAGGTGCATGCCATAGTGGTGGAGTTTAAAATATGTCATAAGAAAACATATGATCATTAAAATGGTAGGTAGGAGAAAGATTATGATCAATATCGATGTTGGTCTTAACGGAGAAAATGCAAGTAGGTGATGGATCACAACTTGTGTTGAGTGAATTTGTTTTTCTTCTTTCGATGGTGGTTACTTATTTGGGATTGGTAACACTGTAGATGACTTGATAGGAGGAGGTAAGGGGGTAAGTATTTTTAAATGTGGTTACTTATTTGTAATTGGTAATATTTGTAGAGGACTTGATAGGAGGAGGTAATTGGGTAATTAGTTTTATAGGTTGTAGAACACTTTGGGTTGGATAGGTGGCTCTTGACTTACTAGAGAAGGAACATTAGTAATTATGGCATGATGCTCATTAGACATAGAGGGAGTAGATTTGGGATCCCAATGGGATTTAGCAATTGGAGATGAGCACGTGTAATCATAAAATCATGCACTTACTCGTACATTTATATCACCAAGTATGTTGTTTTATATATTGATCTCATGTAAAAAATTATTCACTAATGAACTATCCACTAATCCTATTGTCGGTTAGTTGGTATTCATCATCAGTTATTTGCATAGTTCTAGTCATCTCCCATGGAGTCTCAGGTGTCTTTATTTGGTCATTTTTCATCTCATGTCTTTGACTAGGGCACCTAAGGTAGTAAAGGGGTGCCTGTGGGTGCCTCAGTCCTTAATTTTAGGTTCCTTAGTCTTGACAGTACTTAGATATAATTTATATGTTTGAAGTCAATCTTTTTCATTTTCTCTCTCATTCCCCTAGGTACTAGTTGGCATGTTGTGTCATTAGTGTCAAAATTTATGCAATAAATCCTTATATAAATATAACATACCTATCTTGTATTATGGGAGGACTATCTACTATCAAAGGGCTAGTTATCTATTAAGGAAATAGACTACATTTGGGCATCATTGCATCACACACACTACATATAAAGGGTTGTATTCATTCTATTCCATCCACCATTTGCATTTTTCCATCTAGCTATTTCCCCAATCTTCATGTAATTGATGCTAGGGAACCCTAGGCACAAAATTACAAACACAAGCACCCATAACTACATTTGGGTCCTAAGTGTAGTGTAGTGTTCAGTTAGAAAGCCCACTATTGTGGCAACTGAGGTTAGTCGACCCATTCATTTGAAATTTTCTTTTTAGGGTTTTGATACTTCTTTTGGTCTCTTGCAAGTCTTTTCATCATCTTGGATTATCGATGACATCCCATACAGGAAATGAATCTAATACAACACACAACAAGGGTTTTGGACCACCTCCTAACCTTTTGAAATTCATAGATCTTTTTTCATAGGCTAGGTGCCTATTTTTCAGACTGAGCGCGCGTAGGTGCCCCAGTCCCTCTCCAAGCACTCCAATCAAGATAGATACTCAAGATACATCCTTTTAGGGCTTCGCACATTTTTTATTTCTTTCAGCTTTTCTAGTCACCTTTGTGACACTTTCCAACAAGCTCCTCTAATCACCCGAGTTCATTCCTCTCCCCTCTTACACATTAGGTTTCTATTTCCATTAGATTAGTTTCCTGGGTCATTTATATACTTTTACTTGTGTTAATTTATTGCATTTACATGTCATTCTAGATTAGATTAACTATAGAATATTTTTCCCTAGGATCCAGTTCAAATCAGTAATGGATAAGGATAATACATATTCTTCACCAATCATGTCTCATTTTAGTATTAATCCTATATATGATGAGGATTCCATTGCTTGAGCTCGGGATCTCTATAGTAATCCCACTTCTATTCCAGTTCATATCCAACAACAACTTCTATATGGTTAACAATATGCGCCTACTTGTTTGAAGATGATCTCATTGGAATTAGTATTGTTGAGGATCTAATAACCTTCAATTGTCATACACCATGCTATACAACTACTTGTGATCCTCCTTCGACCTTTCTAAGGAAGTTTTAGATGATTCTCTTATAGAGTATTTGCTTCGTATTGACAATCTCTCACATGTGTATATTGATTATTCTTCTCATGATGCTATTACTATAGTTCCTTCTCATGACTCTCTTACTTTTGATATGGATTCTCATACTCCTTCATATTATGTCGATGATCCTATTAATAGCATTCTTAGTGACATTCTTATTTATGAGTCTCTATATGATACTGATGAGGCGGTTGATAGTCATGATTCTCCTTATTTTCATACTAATGAGTGTGAATATCCTATTCCATCATTACCTTCTCTTGATATTTCATCTATCACTATGCATGAGTCACCTCCATCTATCACTTCTTCTTCTCCTACCATTTCATCTCCTCTTATCACATCATCTACGCCTATTAGTTCATCTTCTCCTATAGAGGTGTCTCCATCAGTCACTTTACCTCCTAGGGATGTCTCGATGCTACTCCTACCACTGTTATGGATATTCCATCTATATCATCTACTATAGCTTCCTTGGCACCTACTCCTAGTGTTCCCTTAGCATCAAAATATCCCTTATCACCTCTTGATATTCCTATGATCACTCACAATGGAAAATTACAACCTCTTAATACATTATTGCCATCTTCCACTATTCCTTCATAGGATATCATCTCTCTCATGAATTTCATTCAATTACAATCTCAGGTTTAGTCTCTCACTTTAGAAAGTAGGTATTATTATGATTTTATTGATAATAATTTCTTACATGGTAACCTTGTCCCTAAGAAGATTCACAATTCTGCATTTCCTAAGGACTTTTTCATGCCTACATTTACTTGCTTTGATGGTATTGGTGATCCTCATGCTCATCTTTTACATTACCGTATGGCTATGACCTCTTATTCTAATGATCGACTATTACTTAAGGCCTTTCAATACAGTCTTATTGATGAGGCTTTGCAATGGTACACTCATCTTCCCTTTGGTTCTATTAGTACTTTATATGACATGGAGGATGTTTTCCTCCATTTCTTTATCATCAAAAATCGCCCTAAAGTTACTTATGACTACTTACCTACTTTACATCAGGGCTCATCAGAACCTATCAAGGATTATATCTTACAATTTAATGCTTGTATACATCAGTTAGTATTCCAACATATAAATCTTGAGAATTAATTCATTTTTTGTTGTGTCTTGATTCCTGCACTCAAACAAATATTATAGTATGATACATGTGAGTAATTTATTCTTCTATGCTATAAATTCCTTGATCTAGAGTAAGATTTTTTTTTGCACATGTTATTGATCCTCCACATATATCTTCTTATATTATATCATCTAGTCCTCCTTTTTCTAAATTGGTTGAGCATCCTACATAGTATCGACCTTTGGCTCATAAAAAAGGAAAATAACTCAACCCACTCCACCACCATCAAATAATTCATCTCCTCCTCCAAAATAGGCCACTTCTCCTTCCACTCCATCTATGTCATGTGATCCATTAAATTTATCCCATCATGCTATACCTCATGATGTTATGTTTTCCTTACTTGAAAAGCACCTCATTTGCTTACCATATAATCAACATCATCTAAAAATAGGCTATAATGTAAACGTGACCGCCCTTATTGTAATTATCATCACATGAATGGTCATAAAGATAATGATTTTCTTGCCCTTTGTGATAGATTGCAACATTTAGAGGATAAGGGCATCATCTCCTTTGGATTTTTCTCACATGAGTAATCTCCTCCACCTGGTGTTTAGGCCATAGTGCATTCACCACCGTAGTTCAAGACTCATGTTTGATCTCTACCACATCCATACAATGTTATATCATCAAATCCATCGCATTCACTTAATGCATCACATTCACGCTATCCACCACAACACACTTTGCTCCTCCACGTTTAATTCCATAGCCCTCCACCTTCATGCATACCACCAAAAATCCATATGACATTAATTTTGACACATATTCACATGCTACATTCATCCCATATGCTTTCATTGCTTTGTGCCACCTTGGTATTTGGTAGGTGATTACTATCACCTTACCCCTCGATGATGCACTTGTGTTCTTATGGTTCTTACATGATTGTTGAGGGTTTTTATCTAAGAAAATTTCATCACGTGCTCCATCATTCATCTAACACACTCAATCATTTCTCGATGACACACTCTTGATTTTGTGGTTCATTCTTGATTGCTAATGGGTATTAATTAAATGAACCTAATCATCCATATGTTTGGGTCATCATTAATATTCCCCCTATTCATCACACTAACATCTTAGGATTACATTACATTACTACAACACACATTCATCACAACACATTAGTTCAAAAATCTTACATAATTCATTCTACTATCATCATCATACTAACAGTGCAAAGTACAAATTCCATTTAATAAACATTAACAATATCTAAAAGTATCACATACATTCCAACACTAATCACCACATGATATGCTAGGAAATTAATATTCATAGTGTGAAGATATGGTTTGAATATTAGTATTATTTAATATTTAAATAATATGTGAGTGTGGAAAATTAGTTTTCATGCATAACTCATAGTGCTAGGAGTATGTGAGTATATCTTGGGATTGAGAATAAGACTAGGGAATAGAGGAGAGATATGGTGATAAAATTATAAGACTTGAATCCATGATTCTAGGAGAAAGAAATTATATAAAATGCCCTCTATTATTCAATAGAAATTGCTCTATTCTACTTACATTTTGTCTCCATCTTCTATACTTTCCATTTTATGAGTTAAATTGATTTATTGTTATTGAATTTATTTATAAAAATATAAAGATATAGCATCATATGGTATCAGAGAAGGCTAGGACAAGTTATGAGAGTCATTGCAAGACAAAACCACAACCTTTAAGATGCATAATATGAGATTTTTGAAGCTTCCATCACCATTTTCTAGATTTTGATCTTTAAAAAAACCTCTTTGGTAAATCATTTTTTTCTCACAAACTCAGATTCATAATCTTGTGAATTTTTTTTTGGTTTTTTACTTGTATTATGGAATAATTATTTCAAAAAATTACAAAAACACAGTTTGTATTTTAAGAGAAAGCATGGAAACAATTATGACGTCTCTATTTATTTTGTAAAAATAAGGTGAGGTATTTCTAGCAATTAAACTCGATATGCTTTATTATTTTGGTTGAATATAAAGTGATTATTATTGTAAGGGTGCATATTTGATTATTTTTACACCCATCATGGAAATACCTCTAGATAAATTTAATGGATTAAATTTTCACACCTAGAAGGTGAAATTACAAATACAACTAATGAACAAAAACTCGGGAATTATAAATGGAAAATAAAATGAACCAAATGATGTAGAAAAATTACTAGAATGGCAAACCAATGATGAAAATCAGAATCCATTATTGTGCTTGCTTTATCGGACATCTTGAGTTGCATTATGTAGACATAGCAAAAATTCCTAAAGATATATGGTATTTTCTAAGTCATACATTTGGTGCAAAGGCATGTGAATGCTAAATTCACACTTAAGTTGTAGTTATTCAAATTGAAAATGAATGAGATTTCAACTATGTCAAGTCATATTAACGATCTTAGATCTTTTCTAAGACAACACAAGTAAGTTCTTAGGTAGATGACAAAGATGTAAAATCTATTTTATTAAATAGCTTACATCTAAAATACAAGTAATGTAGTTTTTACTCTTGGTCAAATGCCTTCTCAATCACACTAAGGTATGATTTTTGCATTACTAGCTGAAGAGAAAATAAAAAAAGAAGATATTGAGGAAGAAACTTCCCTTTATAAAAATAAAAAGGATCCTATTTCTTCAAGAAACAAAAAGAATTAGAATGTTTTTATTGCAATAAAAAGGGACACAAGTCTTATTTCTATACCATTCGTGCAAAGAGATTTTATCAGGTAAGATTAGGATGGACAAGGTCTATGTAGTTGATGAAGAAAGAACTGAAGAAGAAGATGACCTGAATAAAAGGAAGATGAAGATGACTACCTATCTTGAGTAGTGACTCATGGAGGTTGGAGGAAATGGAGGATGGATGAAAAATAATCATATCTTGTTAATCACCAAAAAAATATTGCTTCATTGTATTGGTGTTCATTTATTTTCTACTTTCTTGTGTGTTTACTTCCAACATGTGTGGTAGTAAATAACAAGAGATGGATAATTCATGTTCATAGTTAGAAACATATTTTCCTATATTTTGGTCTATTTTGTAAAATGTGGATGGGGAAACATGTACGCTAATGTCAAAGTGGTTGGTGGTCTACTAAAAGAACAATTTGAGAGTTTTTATTCTCTTAGAAAATCACATACATAATGGTTAATGGTTCCACTAGAAAACCTATTGAAGTTGATGGTACTCTTTGAAAACCATCAAATTGTAGAACATGAGAAGGTATTAGACAAAACTCACCCATTTTCACACTAAGAGGGTGAATTTTAGGAAATTAGTGTTCATATTTTGAACATATGGTTTGAATATTAGTATTATTTCATATTTAATTAATATGTGATTTTGCATAATTAGTTGTCATGCATAACTCATAAAGATAGGTGTGTGTGTGTGAGTACATCTTTGGATTAGGAGTAAGACTAGGGAATAGAGGAGAGATATAGGGATAAAATGAAAATAATTGACTCCTTGATTCTAGGAGAAAGAAATTGTATAAAATTCCATCTAATATTCAATAGAAATTGCTCCATTCTACTTAGATTTTGTCTCTATCTTCTATACTTTCCATTTCATGAGTTAATTTGATTTATTGTTGTTGAATTTATTTATGAAAACCTAAAGATTTAGTTTTATCATACATCATTGATCTCATTACAACATAAATGCACCAAAAATAAGCTCATCATATATAAATCACATATGTCCATACACATATAACGAATACAATCATCACTAGGGTGAAATTCCCCTACATAACATACAATAATACAAATCAAAACTCATCATTACTATCGCTCTTGGGTACTACAAAATCCCTAGAAATTTATGCCTCACCACTAACTCAATGCCATTCTTCATGGCCTTGATACCTCTCCACCTACCTATGTAATAAGGTTTTCTTCATATACTACTATAAAAAATGACGATGCAAATCCACATATCATGCAAGCACATCCTACACTAGAGTACCACCATCCAACACCTTTATAGATCTTCGAGTCTCCTCACATGCCTTGTCCCTTTTGGCTATCAATATAGTACATATGGTTGTTCCTACAACCACTAGCTCAAATAAATGGACATGTTCACCCACAATCTCATCCACATGCTCAATTATCCCTCCACCAAGTACATCGGTTGGCACATTCCACATCAATGTGTGAGATGAATGTGTTGACTATCAATGACTAACACATGTCACCTACAACTTAAATAACACAATGTGCTAGACAACCACTACTTAGACACACATCAATAATAAAATACACAACACCATTACATATAGATAATCACACTCATCTATAGCCGCTTCGTCGCATTGTCGTGTCATGGGATACCCCCTCTCATCCTACTCCATGTCGTAACCTGTGGAACTATAAATAATGGGAACAAAAATAACCATCGATGTGCCGGCCACCATGTGTGGTACTTCTCTATGCAACCCACATCATCTGAGTCTATCAGCTCTATCTTTACGTCTAACTCATCTAGACCGGGAGGTGCAAGCTTCTCGTTGTGGTCTCTGGTCTAACTCAAACACTCCTAGGTGCTCAAAGTTCTTGACCATATATATGACTCTTAGGGCACATCCCGAGCCATGCCGAACTATCATGATACCCTCTCCACCTAAAAATATCCTCCACACCTTGGAATTGATCCTCTAACCACATAGTCCTTTGAATACACCGTAAATCTACAGTATCCTCGGGCCATCCTCCATAGTCACGATATGGCCTCCATGTCACTTCCTCGGGCCCCATCCTATCTATCAAGTCCCTATAGGTATCTATGTCCATACTATGCCCATGAATTTTAATCCACTACTTGATGTATATCTTTGGCTTAGCCCACTCCTCTCGTGGACCTCCAACTGGCCTCAACACAACTATGTTATCATAGGCCCATACATGTAATAGTGTACTAGCTCCTATCCCACCTCCATGCTCATCATGAGTAAATCAATATAGATCTTGGTATACGTAGGCCAACACATACCATACCCATGTGTATTTAGTAATCTCCTCCTCTATATGCTGACATATATCGTGCATCTTATACAAGATGTCTATACCTCCTCCCTTAACTACGATAGATTCAAAAATCACAAAAACTATGAAATTCAGGAAGTGGAACCTCAAATCATAAAATAGCATCCAAAATGATATTGGCCTCAACAGGTACTCGATTCCCCACAAAATACCATCTACCAGCATGTATTTGTCTCTCCATATTCTCCAATGGCATCACCTATACTCTCTCTCCAACAACCAAAATCATAGTATTAGATATGCATCCTCTAGCATGTGATCATCTCCCCATAAGAAACCAAAATGTGCATGTATCTACACACCATCTCTCACATAGTGTAGTCAACATAGGCATATTATGGGGCACATCCCACATTTGTGTTATGTGTCATAGGACATAATAGTCCATAACATCCCAGTCCACATCTAACAAACCTAATATAAGAAACGTAATCATGTGACACCCACCGTGGAACTCCCTTAAGTGAATATCTCTCTGCACACAACAAAATGACAATAGATACATCATTAAAATACCTTAAAAGTACAAATACACTCGCTTACCGCATTCGTGTACATTAGAAATTTGAGTTTTCATCAATCTAAACCAAATGCACACATTTTGGACTAGGGAACCCAGATGCAAGACTGAAGCACCCAAGAGTAGGACACCAACACCTAAATTTGGCCGGTCCTATCCCAAGGGTCACTAGTGCCCTCATCGTTATTGTTTAGGTCTAAAACACCGAGAAAATTAAAATTCTCAAATTTGTAAAAATTCAATGAAAATGAATACTACACCATACATTTTTGAAAAACACCACCCTTATCAACTCCACGCTTATGTGTGATGCTATAGTGACCGCCACCCTCTCAAAGTGACTAAGACGTGTTGCTCTCACTTGTGGAATTTTCACCCACTTCATGCTGAAACTCACAATCATGCAAATAAAAAATGAAGTGAGTAAACACTTTTTCACTTCACTACTTATAGATAATTTCTCACCTACTTTACTATTTTCATTATTTCGTGCTTATTCTCACAAATAATACACACCACACCATTTTTTTATATCTTTGTGTGTTTCTACTCCAATTTACACCCCGTTTGTGGAATTATTTTTAGAAATCTACCTACCACCATCAAATACAAATTACACGTTCATTATCTCTCCTTGAATTTGTCTTTCATCTAATTCATACTCATTTTTGTTATTTCTATCACTTTCTATATGTTTTGTGCTTACTTTCAGCTTAGCATTTGTTCTTGTCATCACTTCCCCTTTCATTGAAAGGAGGTGCATATCATTAGGGTCATCCTATAATTCCCCTTACATTACCATGCAATCAATCAACACAATGAACTCATCCTTTTCAAACATTTACTAATTCACCATGCAACATCTCATTATTAATTTCCCCTAATGACCTAATTTAGGGGAACAAAACGTAAAACTCTTCTATGCAAAATTTCATCACTTCCCCTAATTACCTAACCTTTGGGAAACAAGCGATTACAAATCATTTTTTCCGATATTTCACCAACTAGTATTGATTTCTTCCCCTAATGACCTAACCTAGGGGTGACTAGCATAAAAATATCTCTACGAGTAATAAATTAATCAAAATAATATCATTCAATAAATAAAAATTCAACATAATCGGTCTCTTAGATTACCTAACTGGGAGTTACGTGTGGCCTCCCAAATGACCTAACTTGGGGAGCTACTCTACATTTTGCGTTTTCTTCCAAATTGACATAACTTAGAAGCCATCATTTTGCAATCACTTCCAGATGACCTAACTTGGAATCCATTACATTACAAGGAAACCCATGGAGTGGGGGCAAGAGTTCCTTTCCTATACCACTCCTATATGGGTCAAGTTTCTCATCAAAATTATTTGGATCCAAAACCTTAAACATTTGATTTGAGTCATGCTGCGGTGGCTATATCTTGAGGATGTAGTTAGAGATTTGAGAATAATGCATTATTCTCCCTACAATCTTCCTCTAGTGGCGGGACACACAAATCCTCTGGTCATTTATTCATATACACGCATTTGGGTCAGGAATAGATTGCTCTCTTCCCCATTTTATCATCACTATATGCATTTGAAATCATCATACATTGCAATCATCACTCTCATTTAGTGAACTTCATAATACCAAAGTGCACCTTTCGTTACATTGCATGGATCAACCTATTGATCCATGGTTTGACATGGTATATGTTTCTTTAGGAACACTTTTACTACCATATCTGTGTGTTCTACTAAATATTGGGCTTCTTTGAATTCTCTCGTGTACATATCTCTATCTACTTTATGTTACAGAGCTTTTGTTCACTAACATAAAGTGGGGGAAAATGTGGTCATAAAATCATGCACTTACAAGTACATTTATACCACTAAGTATGTTGTTTTATACATGGATTTTACGTAAGAAAATTATTCACTAATGACCTATCCCCTATTCCATTCGTTAGTTATTTGCTCGTCATTGTAATTTTTATTGCACAATCATTAGTTATTTGCATAGTTCTTGTCATCTCCCAATGAGTTTCATGTGTAATTATTTCATCATTTATCATCTCTAGTGTTTGACTATGCTTGCCTAGGGTCATACTAGGGCACCCGTGGCCACCCCGATCCTTAATTATAGGTTCCCTAGTTCTAGTAGCACTTAGATATAATTGATCTATTTGAGGTCGGTCTTTGTCGTTTTATCTCTCATTCCCTTAGTACTAGTCATAATGTCAGGTCATTAGTGTCGAAATTTGAACAAGAGATCCCTATATAAACATAATATACCTACTATCTTATGGGAGGACTATCTACTATGAAAGGGCTAACTATCTACTAACATGAGGGACTATATTTGGGAATCATTACATCACACACACTACATAGGAAGGGTTGCATTCATTGTATTCAGTCCACCATTTACATTTTTACATCTAGTTATTGATCCCTATATCTGCGTCATTAATGCTAGGGAACCCTAAGGACACAACTACACACAAGAACATAGAACTACATTGGGTTTGGAATGTAGTGCAACACCGAGTTGTAAGTTCAATGATGGGTTTCATTATTCCCTTCATTTTATCAACTTCTTGTTGATGTCATATCAAACCAGGATGTGTCCAAAGCTATATGCAACAAGAGTACTTTAACTGATCTAGTAGTGTGACAAGAACTATTTTTATATTTTTGGGGATCTCTTAATGTCTTAATGACTTCTTGGTAAAACCTCATTCAAATCAAACTATGAAAACTTGTTGGAAATAAAACACACCTGAAATCTTGTTGGAAGGAAACACACCGTGTAAAAGGAAACACACTTGTTATTGGAAAATAAACACACTTGCTTTTGAAAGTAAACACCCAGATTAAAATGCTTGAAATTTTTGCAAGAAATATAAAGATTTATATAAACACTGTAGGTACAAGTATGCAATAGAATTTAACTAAAATAACTAAGCAATATGAAATTAAAAAATCTAAGCTATTTGTTAAAGAAATATAAATAACAAATAAATGAATATCCTAGTCCTTGGGGGAGTGGGCCCTTGCTCCTCCTTGAATTAGGATTTTAACAACTTAGAATTCTCTCAAATCGAATGGCTATTTTCTTGATGAAAAAATTCAGTATTACAAAACGTCTTTGGATATGTAAACTTAATCTATTTCTCTTCTCTGTTCAATATCTCTAATTTATCTTATATTATAATGCAGCCCGCATTTATATACATTTTACAATCCTAGTGTCTTCAATGAGTCTGAAGAAATGGAATCATGCCTAGAATAGATGCTAACTTGGATGACAATTGATCGACAACCGTAGAATAACGCTTCTTGGATCTAGGTTTAGAAATCTTCTCGTCCTTCATGATTGTAGATGCAAAATTTCCGGATGTGGTTTAAAATAGATAACTCCCATCAGTTTTGGAACTTTGGAGAAGTTCCAAAACCATAGGAAATTGTTAAGAACCAAAACCTATGAGAGTTCGGAGCTGTCACCAGGAGTTCGGAACTAATTCGAAAATTTTGGAACTAAATTATGGAGTTTTGGAACTAAGTCCGAAAGTTCGGAACTAAATGATGATTGTGTGATGGAGTTCGAACTAGCTTGGAAGTTAGGAAACTAAGTTGTGTAGGATCAGACGCTATCAAAAACATACTAAATGCCACTTGCTTCATTTCCTCGACTGATTAGACCTACTTTATTACAAAATTGAATTTAAACACACACTATGTTAGGAATTTCAGAGTTTTTAACATTAGGATCACAATCAATCAAAAGATAGACAGTTACATCCTAACTCATATCAGATCAACTAAAAGTCACACAATGCAATCAAACTTAATCAAAAGGAGAGTATGATGAGATCATATATTATACATTAATTGGACATATACTAGCCTCATCATTTCCCCCAGACTTACTTGTTTGTAATTCCCTTTACAAACTCATTCTTCAAAAGTGGGATCATATGTTCTGCATTCCATTTGATTTCTCAGATCAAATGGATGATACTAAATTTTCCAATGCTTAAGCTCAGATGTACTGTACCCAACTCCTTTTTTATTTTCCTCTCCCATTTTTCAAATTCAGCAGGGTCTTGAGGTTCTCTGTTCTACCAAGGAGACATGGGGGTGAGAAGTAGAGGTGGCCTCATTCACATTCCCATCCATATTTGGCTGTAGGTTTCATTGACTTGGGGAATTATGGTGCATAATGCTTTGGCCCTCTCTAAACTCCATATCAGATTTGTAGGGGAAATTACTTCCCTTCTTTTCAAAGCAATAGTAAGGAGTTCCCACCTTTTTGAGCATCCTTCATAAATATCTTCAAATTTTTCCTCCTCATAGGAGGTGAAGGCATCAATACTCTTTTGTAGAATAGCAGGGTAATGTGTCTTGAATCTCTTATCAAAGGCATGAGTTCTGAAATGTGTGAGGAAGGTAAAAGGTTTACCATAATGAGCTCTCATGTAGAGGCCTGTTGAGCTGGATTTCAATAAAAATTCAAATTCTCTTTCCTTCCATGCAATTTGGTTTTGCAAAAGAGATACAAATGCATTGAGATGGCTCTCCCCTACATATAAATTAATCATAAATCCTATGTTTTTCTGTAGCATATAATTGCAAAGATAAAATTCACACAGGAGATTTTTCTATTCAGGGTTGGATAGAGAGTAAGCTGCCATGAATTCAGATTCATCTTGTAATTCATGTGGAAGCCCACATGCAATTCTTGACAATTGCCAACGAATGAACTGCTCTTCCAAAAACACACTATATGCAGGAGAAGGTCTCTTGCAGGAAAGCAATTTTTCACTCATAATATAGACCATATGAATTTTGGCAAGACATTTATATTTATTTCCTTCCTCCTTATAAAATTTTTCTTCCCATTCCTTTCTTGCCTTCATCTCTTCCTCCATCTTGGTCTTTAATTCCTCATTTGATGTTTTGGCTTCTCTGAGCTCTCTAAAAATATCATCCCATTGCTATTTCAGTGGCAAATAGGTCAACTTAGTTTGTGCAGAGGTTGTGGACACAACACTCTATTTTCTGGAAGTTTGGAACTCTTCCTCTTTTTCTATCAACTACTTCTTGGTTGCTAATAATTCTTCAGTTCTGGCTGCAAGCTGAGTTGTGAGCTCATCAATGAGCATTTTGCTTTGTTCCAATTTAAGTTTGAAGAAGTATAATTCCTCATCTTCTCTCGATAATAAGATTTTTCTCGGACAAGAACAGAGTCTGTTTAACTTGTTGTCTCTCCTCTTCCTCTCGAAATTATTTGAGGAGTCGACATTCTTCCTCTATTAAAGGAAAATTTCCTTTTCTTATCCTAGATGCCAACTCTTCTTCTTCATGTGGCATTATTGAAGGTTCAACAAACTCCTAAAAAAATTGATCATCAAATCTCTCTTCCCCTCTATTCATTTCAATATGACTTGGCTCGGGTGGAGTCATGGCCATGCTTTGCTCAAAATGTCAAGCATCTTCCTCTTCCATCCTTTCCTACTCACTCCTTACTTCTGGAGTTCCCCTTGACCTCTTATGACTTTTTCTTATCTAGGGAAGTTCAATATGCCCAGTAGTGAATTTCCCTCTAGAAATTATTCTTACTGTTCTTTTCTGGTTCTTGTGTGGGTGAGCTATCACCGTCAGAGACAGATATTGGTTCTTCTGAAGCTGTTGTGGAAGATGGAATTTCCTTCATAGGTACAGAAGGCTCTGTTATTTTTATCTTCCTCACCAACCTTCTTTTCCTTGGTATGTTTTCTCTTTCCATTTCCCTTTGTTCTTCTACAAGGGCATCAATTTCCAAATTAGCTGAAGGAGAGAATGGGGTTGGAATTGTCCTTCTGATAATATTAGGGTTTTTCTTGAACTTGCCAAGAAACTTGTCCCAAATTTATTCTCCATTATTTTTTGATAGGAAATGGTGTTGGCATATTAAGTGAATTAGACCATGATTTCTAATTGTTCCAACACCCTAGGAATATCTCTGAGCCATGGTCTGAATGGAATAAAAAAGAAACCTTGGGAGGTTTATTATGTATTCAGGCTTGGTGGCTCCATAATTTAGATATATGAGCATTTTAAGACCTCTTTTCCCACAGACCGAAACTAACCATCACAAGTTAAATATTTTACTATCCAGAATGCTACCCTGTCAAAGGGTTTGGGCAAACTGGCCCTTCGACCCCTTTTAAGATTTTCTTTGTATTATAAATATCTTTGGG
This sequence comes from Taxus wallichiana var. yunnanensis, assembly GCA_018340775.1. Taxonomy (NCBI): domain Eukaryota; kingdom Viridiplantae; phylum Streptophyta; class Pinopsida; order Cupressales; family Taxaceae; genus Taxus; species Taxus wallichiana. Next base: position 567,054,460 of record CM031242.1, on the reverse strand, counting down.
GTTTAGCTTCTTCTTCTTTGCAACAAAGACTTCTACCAGTTATTTTAAATTCCCCTTTATAGGTTGTGGGAAATGAACAATGGGTATTCTAGACACATTACTTATAGTATTTACAGAGAAAGGAATAAAGACATTTCTTACTTTTGTTCTAGACTGTTCTAGATTTATGACAAATTCTCTTACCAATTCGTCATTATGACTTGAAAATTTCTTTAAGAATTCAAGCCATCCTGCATGCTCAAAGATGGATGCTACTTCTTCATCTGTGAGCAGTGGGAATCGTCCTCTAGTTCTGATTTCTTCTTAATCCCCATATCGGCTTGAGTTTTGTCTTCCTTGATTTCATGTGAATTGGTTATAGGCCTTCTCCTTAGCTATGGAACTAACGGCTTGGCTCTGAGAACCTCTATTTTTAGTTGTGGAACCTTAGTTCTTAGCTACAAAACATCTGAATTCTCTATTCTTTGTTGTGGAATACCAACTCAATTCACTACTCCTTCCTCAAGATACTTCTATAATCTTTATCTCACTTGATGTTTGCAATAATGATTACTAATGATAACCATGCCGCCACTTATTCCATCCAAATCAATATCATGATTACACACTTGTAATCATAATGTATAAATAGATGACTCATCATACCTACTTTTAAATTAAGTCACATCACACATGCAAACATTTAATCAACCCTAAATAAGTTAACAGGCATAATTCCCGTCCTTAATGATGTAAGCCTTTTGCTATGATGACTTGCCATTCTTACAAGTGGAACAAAACGTGATTAGATAAGATAGCTGGAATTCAAAAGAATTCCTTTATTTGAACTAGCCAAAAAGAGGTCAACCGCCATTTGCTGGTTTTCAATTGACCTTGAGAGAATTTTTTAATTTTTAATTTATATATATATTTGTTTTATTTGTTATTTTTGGGGAAGAAGACACCATTTGTTGGTTTTCATCTTCTTCCCTTTATTCTGGATCTATCATCTGATTATTTGATCATTTTGGAAGAACTGAGTTCTTCCTTATGATCAAATTATTTGTTTGCTTCAATCTTCCTCAAAAATTCATTCTTAGTGGGAGGCTTCCTATAGAGTTTCAGCCTATGTCCATTGACTAAGAGTGTTCTACTACTACAATCAATGTAAAGCAACTGAATAGAACCATTGTCAAAAATTTGATCAATCCAATAAGGTCTCAACCATCTAGTTCTCAATTTTCCCTTGAACTGTTGGTACTTAGAGTCAAATAGTAATGCCTAGTCTCCTACTTTGAATTGCATTTTCTTGATATGTATGTCATGCCATTGCTTCCTTTTCTCTTGAATCATCTCTATCTACTAAATTTCTTCCATCCTTAATTCATCCAACTCATTGAGTTTAAGGATGCTTTCTTTTAAATTGCATTTAATTCAATTCCAACCTTCATTGTTCTCCTCAATGTCTGAAGTTCAAATTCTATAGGCAACAAGGGATTTTTCCCATAGACTAATTCATATGGTGAAAACCTTGTTGTAGTTTTCCAAGTTGTATTATACACCTAGAAAGCTTCAGGTAGTCTCTTTACCCAATCTTTTCTCCCAGCTTTAACCATTTTGGTAAGGATGTTCTCCAATTCTCTATTTGTTACTTCAGCTTGTTCATTTGACTATGGATGGTAAGGAGATAACTTCCTACGATTGGTTTGGTAATACCTTGTGAAATCTTGGATCATATTAGATATGAATTGTGGTCCCCGATCTCAAACTATGCTCCTTGGTGCTCCAAACTTGATCATAATTTTGATCCAATGGAAATCAAGAACTTATTCCTCAGTGGCATTTTCAATGCTTCCACTTACTGCCCAAGTTTCACATAGTCGGTACATACAAGAATATATTCCTTCCCTTGTGAAGGAGGATTAAAATGACCAACAAAATCCAATCCCCATCTCTCAAATGGTTCAACCATAACTTGAGGCTGAAGAGGCATTTCATTAGTGAAAGTTGGTTGTCCCATCCTTTGATAAGGATCACACCTCTTGATATATATTTTCACATCCTTGTACAAAGATGGCCAATAATAACTAGTGCCAAGTATTTTATGAGCTGTTCTTTTTATTGAATAATGTCCTCCACTTGGTTCATCATGACATGCTCTGAGGATGTCAAAGATTTCATCCTCTCTTACACACCTGTGCAAAACAAAATCAGGGCGACACTTAAATAGAATTCCATTTAACCATTTTAATTGTGCACTGGTTTTAATTAACTTCTTTATTTGTTTCTTAGTGAAAGAAGGAGGGAAATTCCCTATTGCAAGATAATTTTCCATATCAGCAAACCATGGTGTACTTGTTGAGATTGCAAACAATTGTTCATCTGGAAAGTTATCCTTGACTAGATCTTGTTCCCCTGTGGTGGTTAGTCTTGATAGAAAATCAGCTACCACATTATATTTACCTGGATTGTCCATAATGGTAATATCAAATTCTTGCAAAAGTAATAACCATCTAATGACTCTTCCTCCAACCACTAGTTTGTTCATTAAATACTTAATTGCTGAATGATCTGTGTGTACAAATATCTTGTACCCTGTAATATAATTTCTGAATTTATTGATTGCATAAATTACAGCAAGAAATTCCTTTTCAATGGTGGTGTAATTATTTTTAGTGGGAGTAAGATTATCGGTAAGATAGTAAATGGCATGCATCTTTCCTTCTTCATATTTTTGTCCCAATACTGCACCAATGGAATAATTTGAGGCATCTGTTTAGATATGAAATGGTTTTTCCCAATTAGGACCTCTCAATATTGGGGCGCTGATTAATTTGTTTTTAATTTCTTCAAAAGCATGCTAGCAATTTTCATCGCAAATAAATTCACAGTCCTTGGTTAGCAAATTAAACATGGGGAAACTATTTTACTGAAATCTTTTATAAAGCATCTATAGTACCCAACATGTCCTAGAATTGATTTGATATCTATGGGAGTCTAAGGGATAGGTAAATCTGAAATGATCCTAATTTTGTTTTAATCCACCTGAATTCCTTTTTGTGAAATATGGTGTCCTAATACAATTCCCTCATCCACCATCATCAAACATTTTTCATCACTAAGAGACATGTTGTGTTGTTCACATCTTGTTAACACTTTGTCTATATTTCTCAAAGCATCTTCAAATGTATCTCCATGTATAGTGAAGTCATCCATATATACTTCAACACAATCATTTGTTAGATCAACAAAGATTGCAAGTACAACTCTCTGGAAAGTTGCAGGAGCATTACATAAACCAAATGGTAACACTCTATAGGCAAAGGTTCCCCATGGACATGTAAATGTAGTTTTTTCCTGATCCTCAGAAGCAAATTTGATATGATTATACCCACTAAAACCATCTAAGAAAGAAAAGTATTATTTACCTGAAAGGTTATCTAGGACTTGATCTATGAATGGTAAGGGAAAATAATCTCTCATTTTGGATTTTTTAGTTCCTTATAGTCAACACATATTCTCCATTTTATATTATTTTTGGGAACAATTACAAGAGGAGATACCCACTGACTATCTGAGATAGGGTAGATGAAACCTACTTGTAATAGTTTTTCAATTTCTTGTTTGACTATATCCCTTAAAGCTAGATTAATCCTTCTTTGAAGCTGCCTAATTGGTTTAGTGTTTTTAGTATAGATGTGATTAGTGCGAGATACTTGGATGAATCCCCTTCATATCTTTGTAATCCTAAGAAAAATCTTTAATATGATTTCTTAGAACATCAAACAATTTAGCTTCTTCATCCTCTTTCAACCATCTAATGATGTTTATAGTTTTTCCTGGTTGAATTTCAACATGGTTGGTTCCAATATGTGATGAAATGATTTGTGGAAAGGGTTTCATTAAAGTATTTAATGGAAATTCATGTGGTAAAAACATATGGTATGTAGTAACATCTCCAAAAGTTCCTTGAGTAAAAATAATGGAAAAAGGACAGTAATGAGAATTTTTGATACTTATCTCTTTACAAGCCAAATTCCTCGTCACTACTACTTTCCAAAAATTCTTCACCATTTCCTAATGTACATGAAACTAAAGCTACTGATTCATCCTCTCCCCATGAGAAATCTTGTTCCTTTGAAGTGAAATCATTTTCAATCAAAGAGAACTATTGTTGTCATGGTTCTGAACTAACTGTAGTGGTTCCGAAACTATAGTCGTATGTGTGGAACTAAGTTCACGGGTTCTGGAACTAAGTTTGTGGATTCCGAGAACTATTTCTGATTACATTGAAGATAGCAGGTCCTCATCCAATGGTGGGTTAACCATCTCTTCTACTTCTCTTACATGATCCTGCAATGGGATCATAGCCAAAGAAGACAGATTTTGCTTATTAATTTTGGGAGAATCAACCCACAATTGTTTATGACTATTAGTAAAATGTTGTGCGGTAGGATATAAGGAAATTTTTAGAGTTCTTACCATTCAAGATTGTCATATCACCTGACTTGAAATCTATCAAAGCAATAACTATAGCTAACCATGGTCTACCCAAAATAATGGGATAACCCAATGTTTTACCTTTTGGCTGTAATATAAGAAAGTCAACTGGATATTCCCATGACTCTACCATCACTACCATGTCTTCAATAATTCCTTCTAGTTTTGCTACAAAATGATCTGCCATCTGTAATATGGTATTAGTGGGTTGTATACCCATTAATGGTAATGTTTTGAGTATCCACTTTGTCATTACATTGATAGCAACTCCCAAATCTATCAAAACATTATGTACATCCTTATTTCCTATAGAGACATAAATAATAGGACTTCTAAGATCTCCGTATTTGGGAAGTAATAGTTTTCCTACTAATAAATCAGTAAGTTTCCCATCTACTTTGATAGTCTTGGGATACTGTCTCTTTCTTCCAGGATTTTTCATGCATAATATTTTGATCAATTTGTTCAATTATAGAATATATTTAATTGCTTGTAACATTGGTATTTCAATATTCAATTTCCTTAATTCCTGAACCAATTCAAACTCCTTGATTTATATATCTTCTTTGAATCTCTCAAGAAATGAAGTCTCAGTAGTGTTGTTATCTGGATCCTTTCATTTTCTTTTTATATCCTCTTTTGGAATAGCAATACTAGGGTTCTCATTTTCTTCTGCCATTTCAGTGATTATAAGGGGTGGATTGTTAATGATTTTCCCAGATCTAGTTTTAATATCCTTACAATCCATAGCATGTAAATCAACTGATTTTTTAGGTTCTGTTCCATAAATAGGAGTTGTCTATTTGTTTCTGGGGTTTGCTACTGGTTGTGCTAACATTTGTGTTTGGACAACATTCTTAGTTTGTGAGTTTTGTGCAGGGGATCCCATGATGGCATGTTGATTCTGATTTGGATATGTTCTTCCTTGGGAATAATTAGGGTTCCATCTAAGTTGTGACCAAGCATAAGGATTTCCTTGACCAGCCCATGGTTGTTGATGTCCTTGAGCATACCAGACTTGATTTGCCCAACCTTGAGGGTTCCAAGTTGGTTGAGGTACCCAAGGTGGTTGTCCCCAATTTTTGGTACTTCCTGAGCAGCCCATGGCATTTTCCATGGATTAGTAGCTCATCTTGGCATAAACTACCCTTGGTTGGATTGTTTCTGAACAAAATTCAATTCTTCAAATGTAGATTAGGGACTGGTTTGTTTAAGCTGATTTTTAATGACAAGAAGAAAACAACAAACATCAAAGTATCATGTTCTTTAGATTCACAAATAAGAAACATTTCTATTTTATCCAAAGGACAATCCCTTAATGCATGCTTCTTCCTGCATCTAGGAGAATACATAGCCAATGGTTCAGTTTTGGAATTTGCTTTAGCTTGTAATCCATCCATAGTAGAGGTTAATTACACTAATATGTCTATTTTAAAATTTTCCAAGTCATCCATTAGTTTGTTCATATCTGGATTCAGAATTTTTACTGATTTTCCTTTCTAGGTCCACCTCTTGTTCTGGAATAGCTTCTAAAAATCTCTTTAATTCCATTCATTCTTATCTAATCAATATATCCCCCTCCTATCAAGTTAAGGGATTCTCTAGATTCATCGTCCCAACCTTTGATAAAAATGGTTTTACTTAATTCCTCAGTAAGCACAAATCCACATCTTTGGCTAACAAAGAGGAATATGTCTAAATAATCTTCTATGTTTTCTTCCTCTTCCGCTTGATTTTTAAGAATTCTTCCTTCCTATTTCTCCCTCTGTAATAATCCTTGTATTTATCTAGGAAGGCAAGTTCCATTTGTGCCCAAGTGCTAATAGAGTTGGATGTTAATCCCATGAACCACCTCATTGCTGCATCCTTCAAGGTGGATGGAAACAACTTGATTTTTGATTATCTGTTTTATAATCATAGGTCCGACATAGCACTTTGAGTTCAAAGAAATTGGTCGGGATCTTGAGATGACATCCCTCCGAAAGTGGGTAAATGTGCAGTGAGATATTTTCCATTGATGTGTCATCATATCCCAATTTGATTGGATAGGTAAAGGTCCTATCAGGTACTCCTCGACTTCTTGTGCCATTTCAAAAATATTTTTTGAAGTTTCCTCCCAATCAATGTGGTAAATTGTATGCTTTGGGGAAGGTGAAAAATTAGGAGTAGGAGGTTGACTACTCAATTGAGAATCAAAACTTACCCTTAATGGATCTTGGGTAATAAGCCTTCTCCTAAAAGTTCTACTCCCTTTAGGTAACTGATTTAAGAATTCCAAAATGGCAATTTTGTTTCTTATTTGATAGGGGAAGGTGGTACCTCCAATTCTTGATCAATTTCCTTACTTTGACTAGAGGATGTTATGAAGTCTTGTGAAGATTTTTTTGGAAGGAATCTACCCTATGAGTCTCTTGGTCTACTCATATATTTTGTGATATAATAGGGAAGATTCTTCAACTACTATATGTATGCTTTGTTGCTCTTGCTAACAATTAATTAGAAAATTCCAACTGGTGGTCCTCGACAACAACGCAAAAATGATGGGTGTCGTTATTCCCTTCATTTAATCAAAGCTTCTTTTTCTGGCATATCAAACCATGGGTGTGTCCAAAGCTATATGAAACAAGAGTACTTTAACTGGTCTAGTAGTTGACGGTAGCTATTTTTATATATTCTAGGGGATCTCTTAATATCTTAAGGACTTCTTGGTAAAACCTTACTCAAATCAAACTATGAAAACTTGATGAAAATAAAACACACTGAAAGCTTGCTGAAAGGAAACACACTTGTTGTTGGAAAATAAACACACTTGCTTTTGAAAGTAAACACTCAGATTAAAATGCTTGAAAAAAATTGCAAGAAATATAAAGATTTATCTAAACACCTGCAGGAAAAAGTATGCAATAGAATTTAACTGAAAGAACTAAAGCAATACGAAATTAATAGATCTAAGCTATTTGCTAAAGAAATATAAATACCAAATAAATGAATATCCTAGTCCTTGGGGGAGTGGGCCCTTGCTCCTCCTTGAATCAGGATTTTAACAACTTAGAATTCTCTCAAATCAGAATGGCTATTTTATTGATGAAAACATTCAGTATTACAAAATGTACTGGATCTGGATACTTAATCTATTTCTCTTCTTTGTTCTATATCTCTAATTTCTATTATATTCTAATGTAGGTCTACATTTATATAAATTTTACAATCCTAGCTATCTTCAATGATTCTGATGAAATCAAATCATGCCTAGAATAGATGTTGAGTTTGATGGTAGTTGATTAGACAATTGTAGGATAACTCTTCTTGGATCTGCATTCAGAAATCTTCTTGTCCTTCATGATTGTAGATGCAAAATTTCTGGATTTGGTTTAAAATAGATAACTCCCATTGGTTCCGGAACTTCGGAGAAGTTCCGAAATGTAGGAAATTATTAAGAACCAAAACATGTGAGAGTTTCGGAGCTATCACAAGGAGTTCTAGAACTAAGTCTGAAAATTCGGAACTAATTTCTGGAGTTCTAGAACTAAGTCCAAAATTTCCAGAACTAAATGATGACTGTGTGATGGAGTTCCGAACTAGCTTGGAAGTTCTGAAACTAAGCTGTGTAGGATCAGACGCTAGCAAAAACATATGAAACACCACCTACTTCATTTCCTTGACTGATTAGACCTGATTTATTACAAAAATTAATTTAAACACAAACTATGTTAGGAATTTTAGAGTTTTTAACATTAGGATCACAATCAATCAAAAGACAGATAGTTACATCCAAACTCATGTCGATCAACTAAAAGTCACACAAAGGAGAGTATGATGAGATCATATATTATACATTACTCGGACATATCTTGGCCTCATCATTCACCTTTGTGGTATCTAAGGTTAGTAAGACCCCTTCATATGCATCTTTATTTTTTAGGGATTTGATGCTTTGTATGGGGTTTTCGTGTAGATAATCATCATAGGTTTACAAAGTGACATACGTAAAAGTCTTGTGATAACCATGTGACAAAGATAAAGATATTGTGAAGATCTAGTGGTGTTTGTTAGATTCATATCGTAAGATTTTATAAAGACCAAAGTGCCCATACTACGCACAAGGACACCCACAGTGACCCAATCCTCCTCAAGTGCCCAAAGATGGGTAAATATTCACCTTCTATAATTTTATGGGTCATGTCATCATACTCTACTTTGTTTGCACATCATCTTGTTTAGTCCTAAATTAAAGCGAGCTCAGTCATTTTCAGGTTAGTACCTTATCACTCCTATTTCAATATTTCATTTCAAATAAATATCAACGAATATAATTTAACATCCATATTTTAGTTTGTACTATTTATTCCATTGTTGTTACTATCTTATATTAACTTAGAATATAGAGTATTTTTTTCACTTATTTTAGTTCATCAATGTGTAATAGGGTATTGTGTAGCAAGTGAAATAATACCTTGATGCTCAAGGTGCCCAATTCTTCATTTTAAAGCATAGAAATACTTGTCATGATGTCCATTAATTATTTGATAATTGAAAAATGGGCGCACTTTATATTATGCAAGCCAAGAAGGAGGGTAGTAATGAGTAGGTGTCAAGTTGATCAAATGCTTATTGAGGAGCTCACGAAGAATATCATGTTGCTTAACATTTAGATCAAACTAGAGAGGTACTAGTACTTGGAAAGAATTTGGATTCACTTGTATGAGCACATGTAGTAGACATGGGATTATGATGAGGTGTAGAAGAAGAACTAGCATGGGCATGGGAAGTGTCCTTAAGATGTTGGATTTTAGATTTGAGGGATGTAATTGTGGTTTCCATAGCTTGAAATGTATCTTATAAAAAATGGTGTAAAGATTGAATTGAATCTAAGTTGGGTTGATTGGTTGTGTTATTAGTAGTGATAGGTTCGTTGGAGAGATGATGATAAAAAATGGCACTTAATTGTGCCATGGCATATTATGAGGGAGGTAGATAGTGTCTAGTTATTTTTGGAGAACATGTTTACAATGTGGGTGCATTTGAAGTAATTGATACAAGGAGACTTGAGGAGCCATGAAAGAAGATATGCTATAATAGGAAAAATAACTATCCAAATGTTTAATCACGAGTTAGATTCACTAAACAATTTAATATAAATAATATTACATATTATTTTAAGAGTAACTTTTATAATTAATGATATAGAAATGATAAATATATAGTAATCATTAAGCAATAAGAAATCAATAATATGAAACCCTATGCAAGAGAGAGAGTGTGTGACTTAGCTGATTTTGCACAATGTGAAGATGATTTGGGTAGAGGAAATGTTGAAACAAACTATAACCAATGTTGTAAAGGCTCGGTGAAGATTCATGAACTCATAAATGTGCAGAATAGAAGTGCTCGGGGGAGGACATGAGCATCTAGGTGCTAGTGACTAATCTCACGGGCACTAGAGTCCAATTAGATGCTTAGGATCTGTTATTTTCCCCGTAGGAAGATCTTTTCTTTTAGGTTTATTTTTCATTCTAGTTTTGATATATTGTTTATTATTGTACCTATAACCTATAAAGGAGATACCTAGTTGCACATGCTCATAAAAACCATAAAATATAAAAATAAAAGTGCAAAATGTGGAGTGAAACTGACCACGGTGGTCACCTGAAGAGTGAACGTAGTACCAAGCATTGTACTACATTTTCAACTCTATGTAGTTCTATGTGAATTTTTGTGTAATGATGCCCTAGGATGCCCTTATGCAAGTTACAAATTGATAATGGAATAGATATAGAATGTTACAATGTATAAAATGTGTGTGATTGAGCAAAATGAACTTAACCCTCCTATGATGTGTATGAGGAATAATGTAGCGCTTGTCCCTTACGTGAGTGTACTAGATGGATGTGTGATTTAAAAAATATGTAATTTTTAAAAACCTAATTACAGAGTCATGTATGATAGAAAAATTGTAAGAAACTTTTATAATGTATATGAAACAAGAAATTAGAAAAATAAATGTAAAACCGTAAGTTCAAGAGAGAGGGATAAGGACATAGTTTATTTATGCCTAATGTCGGGACTATGCAAGATGGAGAAAGTGATAAACAAGAAGGGTGAATTGTCACAATCGCATACTATAAATTCTAGAACTATCGAGATATGCTGTACTAGGGTGAGGGTGCATAGGAATTAAAGATCTTCATTGGATTCTTATCACCACAGATGAGATTGAAACTTGGTTTTTGGTGTCACCAGGTGGTCATTGTTGTTTTCCTTTGTTTCGCACTATGGTCACGAGAAAATGGATATAACTTGCAAAATGAAGTTGACTGAAAAACCATTAAACTACATCAAATACCAAAAATAAAATATGTAATATGGGGATTCGGATTGACCCTAATAGTCACTTGGTTGATTGAAATTACGATCAATCATTTCACTAAATCTCATAGTACATGTAGTTCTTATGCGTGTGTGATATAATCATGCCCGGGAGGCCATTGTGCAAGTACACGTGAGAGAGATAGCTAGATGTACCAATGTAAATATATGTGTGGATGAAAAATTAACTTCCCTCCTATGTGTGTATATATAAATTATATTCACTTATCCCTTGAATGAAAGTTATATGAATACCTTTGATACTCTTAGATGCCTTTGGATGCAACCTTAGGTGATGGTAAATAGATGTTAAGATCTTGGTACTTTATTTTGGTCTCATAGCTTTGTATTTATATGATTCCCTTGGTTTAATTTCGTAATTCAAAATTGAAAGGTCGACCCATAAGAAAATAAGATGCCTAAAATATATAAGAGACCCAAAGAGAACGAGTAAGATAGAAAGAGGTCGAGGGCACCTAGAGGGGATGTGGGATCCTAGGAGATGGCATTTTGGTTGGGCGGTAGTGTCCAAAGTCATGAAAGATAAATAAATAAAGTACCAACTTGGCTATAGGGTGTAAAGAAAAATAATAATACAAGACAAAAAGAAAAGATGCCAAAGATGGCTGTCAATTAATATTTTTATCACTTAGGATTCATATGAATGCAATTATGTGTTTATGGACCTAGAAATGTACCCATGTGCGTGATTTTGTGATTAAATTTTCCCCATTTTATGTTGTTGATTGAATACTTGATAACATAAAGTAGATAAGATATGTGTACCTGATAACCATGTAGAGTATGATGGAAAAAGCATGTGGAAGAGATAAGTCAAAGTGTGAAGTGATAAAAATGAAGCATGGAAGCTCAAAAAGAGGAAGTGACCCTAGGCATGAAGTGTATGCGTTGTGTCATTTGGTAATTGTGGTTATTGTAGCTTGATGTAGGGTTTCTTCTTGTTGTGTACTAAGGAATGACATGCAAAAGAAGAGTGAAAGAGTAGTCAAAGTCATGTATTATGAAAACTTCGAATAAGTATGTACAAGAATGTAAATGTGAAAAAGTAGTAAAAGGAAAATTTTCCACTTGATCCATGAAGAGTGAAAAGGATAGAAAATGTCCTGAACTATTGTAGAAGAATTTTTTTTTTGGGCCATCTCACGCCAAGAGAAAGTTTTTTGGGAAATCTCACACCAAGAATGAGTTTTTAAGGTGATCTCATGCTAAGTGTTAGTTTTTTGGGTGATCTCATGGCATAGAAGAAGCATGTTGGGGATACAGGTCTAGTGTTAATATCCTTCTATGACTACTTCCTTAATTTATACACCACTAAAGATGGTTTGATCCATGTTTAATTATGTATTGTTCCAAATTTATTGATTGTAAAAATTGAATGAGATTGTAGGATATTGCATGCATTCTATATTTTGAGGCCAAAGCACTTGATCTTGTGAAACTTCTCTATGAGCTTCTATGAAATTTTTGATCTAAGAAGGTAATTATAACTTCCCCTATTCATATTCATCTAGGAAATTTCAGGATTCCCCATACTCTAGTGTCTATATTTGGGTGTTGGTGTGTGTGTTGAATTGAGAACCCAACTTAGAATCGGGCCATTGTGTGATCAGTAACTCTTTTATGTTCTGTCTTGTGCAAGATTTTACTAAATATTTGTTATGTTATATGGGGTTATTGATTCACTTAATGTATTCCCCCTAGTTTGGGGTACATTCGACACATATAGGAGTATTCCATCCAAAGAGAGGACCTGAAAATGATCTAAAACTCATACCATGCAGGGGGGATGTGCATGGTAGAAACCAAGGAACTTGTAAACAATATGGATAGAATACAATTGTAAACAAGCAATAGTCTAGACAAAGTGGACCAAAAAAAAGTGAGTTTCAAACATGGGACATCACTCACAATGTCAGAAGACAATCAAGGCTGAAGTGACCTAAAGAATACAAGTAATGATCAAGAAAGACATAGGGAAAAGACTGCAAACAATAGCCTACAATGGAAAATGGTGGAAAATAATAGTAAGCAAAGTAGCGGAGACAAGCATCATGGAAAATAGTTCCATCAAGGAAAAATTATGGACATGAAGCACCCACTAGCATGTTACAAAGATAAAATGTATGTCAAAATGTTTATGTATCAATGGAACAAGTAGTGTGATATGAATAATAAGAAGTAGTAAATAATGAAACTATAACACCTATAGTGTGGAATAACAAAAATTTAGATTCCCCTAGGAGCCTCGGTGGGACTAGTAAGAGGTACAATGTCAAACATCATTACAGCATGTAAAGATCTATCAAAATCCTACATTCAAAACTAAAGACCAAGTGAATGCATATGTGTTTATAGAAAATATAATGACATAATGGATATCCTTTTAATATAGTAAGAAAAAGTGTACATGTAAGTATAAGTGCAACCACGATATGTTGCATGTTATATATGAGTGAGATAGAATGGCATGTAATGTGAATGTGATAAGAGTAGTGTGCCCCCCAATGAATGTGGATGAGTATGAGGTTCATTCATAAAATATCCCTCAACAATCAAGAATGAAACATATAACAAGAGTGTGTAAGCGGGAATTAAAATATATGCGAGAAAGATAGATCATGAAGCGTAGAGCGTAAAGTGCAAAAGAGGCTAGGTTCATATCAGATTTAGACCCTCAATAGTTAAGTATGAACCTTGGAACTAGAGTGTGTCATAAGGTAGTGTGATGTGTGAGAATATAGTGTTAGAAGGATGTATTGTGAAGATTGGAACTTGAAATGTGTAGTGTGTGAGGTTCATGGATGTAGTATGCCCTCAATAGTCAAGTTTGAACCTTAGCAAGAGTGTGTTCCATAGGGTAGTGATGATACAAGTTGTTTATCAAAGGGTTTATAATGATCGTTAGGAAATATTATACATTTAAGTGTGGAGAGTTAAGTGAATGGGATGATAGAAACATTTGATAACAATGTGAGGGTGAGAAGTTATGATGCCTTCCAACTATGTGAGTGATGGAGATCTAAGTTGTGATCTAAGAAAGACCTTGCCATGGTGGCAGAGTTTGAAATGTGTCATGTGTTGGACCATGATTTTCATTAGACCAAAACCCACATACATTAATCATTGCTACAATCACCAAATTAAGGATCCATGAGAGGTGGTTAACCAATGTTGAGAAACTCATGGGGAGTGATGGACACATATGTTAACAATGCCTCCTAGTGTTACTTGGGTGATTTTCAAACTAGATACTTATCACTTAGATACCATTTGTTGGAACATGATCTCTAAAGTCGGGATCCATGAGAGGGGGTTAACCCATGTCAAAAAACTCACGGGAAGCACTTTGGATGCACATGCCAACATCTTGACCATTAGTATAAGGAAGAATTTGTTTGACAAAACAAATTGGAAATGAAAGTTGAGTATTTGGGGAGTGGTAGTAAATAGTGGTATCGTATTGTGGGATTGATACAATCGTAGAATACTTGAGAGTAGGGGGTTTTGGACTGATTTTTAGAGGATGTTTCTTAGGATTTGGTGATGCGGAAGAAGAATTAGTAGGAGGAGGTGATGGAGGATGGACCTTGATAGATATTTTATTAGTTGGAGTGGGTTGCATAGGCAACACTTGAGTGACCGAAGAAGGAACATTAGAAGTGATGACATGATTCTCATTAGACATAGATGAATCATATTTAGGAACCCAGTGGGATGTAGCAATTGGAGATGAACATGTAGCATTTTGTGTAGTAAATGAAATGAGACCATAATGCTTAAGGTGGCCAATTTTTCATTTTAGAGCATAGCAATCATTTTCATTATGTCCATTAATTTGATGATAATTGCAATATGGATGACCTTGATATTGTGCAAGACGATAAGGAGGATAGTAATGAGTAGATGGCAATTTGATCAATTGATGAGTGAGGATTTGAGGAAGAATGTATTATTGCTTAGAATTTGAATCAAAATTGAGAGGTGTGAGGAGTAGTAAGACTTGGTGTTCATTGATATGATCACATATATAAGATAGAATAACAATGAGACCTAGAAGAAGAACTAGCATTAGATTGACAAGTAGCTATAAGATGTTGAATTTTAGTTGTGAGAGATGTGATCATGGATTCAATTTTATCTTGAAATAAAGAATGTAAATCTTGAATTGATTTGCAAATGGATTGATTGACATTAGGACTAATAGATTCATTAGAAAGATGATCGAAGATGGAACTTACTTGTGAAGGAGACATATTGCTAGGGAGATACATAGTGTCTAGGGTTTTTTTAAGAATATATTTGAAATGTGGATGCATTTGAAGTAAATCATGAAAATAAATTTTAGGAATCTTAGGAGCCATGAATTAATATTGGATAGAAGAAGCAAAATGAGGATCCAAGTGTGTTCGAATGCGGGTTCACCAAGTGATTTACCAAATATGGAATTTGTAAAATCCTAATTGTAGAGTCATGTATGATAAATAAATGCTAAGAAACGGCTAGAATGTATAAGACACAAGAAATAAGCTAAATAAATTCAAAACCCTAAGTGCAAGAGAGAGGGAGAAGGACTTAGCTGATTTATGCTTGATGTAAGGAGTGTGTAGGCTATATAAACTAATAAACAGGAAGGGAAAACTATTGTAACCACACTCTATAAATTATGGAACTGTTGGATATGATTATACTAGGGCGCCTAGGCTAGGGAGAGAATGCCTAGGTACCGAGACCTCTATTGGGTGCATGTGACCGCACGGGAGCTAAAAACCTAGTTTTTATTGTGTCACGAGGTGGTTGTTAATAGTTGTTAATATCTTGTGTGTCACACTATGGTCACAGAGACATCATGTGTAACCTGCAAATAGAAGATAACTTGTAAAAACCTCAAACTACATCAAATCCCAAAAATAAAAAATGTAATATGGGGATTCGAATCGGCCTCGATGGTCACTTGAATGAGTGAACTTGCAACTAAGTGTTGCACTACATCTCATACTCCATGAAATTATTTTGTTTTTGTAATAGAATCATGCCCTTGGAAGCCCTTGTGCAAGTGCACGTGATAATAGGTGATAGCTAGATATATAAATGTAATTGGATGTGTGGATGGAAAAATGAACTTCCCCTCCTATATGTGTATGCAAAAATGCAGTTCCTTTTCCCTTGAATGAAAGCTAGATGGATACTATTGATGCTCTTAAATGCATTTGGATACAACCTTAGGTGATGGTAATATATGGTTAGATCTTGGTCCTTTATTTTGGTCACATATCTTTGTATTTATGTGATTACCTTAGTTTAATTTCATAATTGATAGCTAAAAGGCTAACCCATAAGAAAATAAGATGTGCAAAAGATAAAAGAGGCCCAAAGAGAGTGAGTAAGATAGAAAGAGGTCGGGTGTCCTAAAGGGATGAGGGAACCTAGGTGCTTGCATCTGTCTGGGAAATGATGTCCAAAGTTATGAAAGATAAAGAAATAAAGTACCGACTAGGCTATAAGGTTTAAAAGACCATAAAGAATAAAAGAAACAAAGAAAAGAGGCCAAATATAGTTTTCAATTACTATTTTTCTCACTTAGGAATCATATGAATGAAAGTATCTATAGATGGACCTATAAATGTAGCCAAGTGCATGTTTTTGTGTCTACAAATCCTTTAAATTTCTCTTATCCTTTTGGATGCAAGATTAGCTGATGATAGGCAATGCTTAGTGCTTGTTCCTTTATTTGAGAGCTATAACTATGCATATTTATTATTCCCTTGTTTTAATTTTGTAATTTACATCTAAAAGGCCAACCCAAAGTTGTAAAATATGAGCTAAAATTAAAATAGACCCAATAGAGTAAGAAGGAAAAAAAGAAGGTCAAGAGCTCCTAGAAGGGACATGAACACCTGGGTGCTTCTATCTTAAATGGTTGCTAGTGTTTAATGTCACAAAAGATAAATTAGTCAAATACTGATGAGGTTGTAGGATATGTAATGTCAATAAAACTATATAAGAAATAAATAAAAAGGCCCAAAAGATGCTTGTGACAATCACTCGTTTTCCTTTCTTAAGAATCATGTATATATTAGTATACTCTAGGACCCAAAAATGTGTCCAAATGCATAAATTTTGTGTCTACACATGCATTTATGGAATTTAATAAAAAAATAGTTTTGGGAATGAGGAAGCTTGCATTGCAAGAAAAAGACATGTATTCATCCTTTCCATATGATTTTTTTGGTTTGGTTATTTTATTTTACTTGTTGGAATTTGCATGGGAGCTTAGATGGAGAAAATAGAGTGAAATATGATTTGGGCATTAACATGCATTGATAAAAATCTATAAATGGATAATTTTGTTTTACCCTTTTTTTTGGAAAAATATGGAGTTGTTTTGTTGGGCATACGTATTGGAGGTTTCAAAATTTCAAAGAATAAAATGGAAAAATAAAGAGAGTAAGTTGTAGGAATAGGTTTTCTACTTTTCTTTTTGCTTTAAGATGAAAATAGAGAATATATGTTATGAGTCTTCATTCAGTTTTTAACGGAAAATAATGAGATTATTTAATGCAAATATGTTGTTATTCTTGTTGGCTTTAATGGGAAAACTAGGAATTTACTTTAATGGGTTTTTCCTTGTTGTTCGTAATTTGCAACTATCTTGTATTTTGTTAAGAAAATTTCAAGGAAACAAAAGGATAAACTAGTAAATGAAATGGGTTATCATGATGATTTTCAATATGGATTTTGTTTAATTTGTTCCTCATGGATTTGTTATTTTAAATTGAATAACACACCTATTATATGTAACCTTTTTAGAGTGAAATCACCATGAAAATGGTTCCCGAGATTATTTTCCTCAAAATATAATTTTTCCCTTTGTTTTTATTAGGAAGGTTTGAGGAAAACTAGAATGAAGATGGTTTTTTAGAGATATATATTTAATTAAAAATATGGGGAATATGTAATAATATTTTACAAATTTTATCAACTCGTCTAGAGCTCTTTCCTTGCTCCTAAAATGTTTTTGGGTCTAGTGAAGACTCTGATAAAAAACAAAATATGTTATTGATGGTTTTTAATTTCTTTGTTTAATTTTTAAAAAATTAGTTAATATCTTGAAACTAAGATTTGGATCTGCAGGTTCTTGAGAATGTTAATTGAAACTATTGGGAGTAATCTTGTCATGATGAAACTTCCATTTTTAATGCGAGTTTAACTGGTCTTTTGGCTTTGTGAACTGTAAGTGATTATCATCTATAAACCCTTATAGACTTGGATGTATTAAGTTTATTTTTAGCTCATTGATCTTGCCATTGTTGGATTAATGAAAGATTTAAGTTTTTCAAGCTCTTTATAAGAGGTTGTAATAAATTGTGAAACATGATATGATTCCTTCTCATATATCTATTTAAAATCTTCGTTTTATTAAGCCATAATGACGCTTGTTATTTATGGAAATTTCCATTGTAAGTTAATATATTTGAATGTTTAGATCCTTGGAATAGTCAGTTACCTTCCCTTAGAGTTGATGCTTTAATGGGAATTGGTTGAAAAGATATAGTGTTGTAGGCACACTTCATTGGGTTATTAATTAAGAATGAGTATCTAGAGTACTCTTGGTCTGAATGAATTTTTGGTAGCTTGATTCAATTGGTGGAAATGTTAATTGTTTAATATGAGGATGACATTAACTTATCATTGTATCAGTTTGTAACCATGATCATGAGTTAGTATTAATGACTGTTTGACTTTTGATTTAAGTTAGATAGTGGGACAATTGTTTGAAAGGAATGATTATTTGTAAGTATGACTATGTTTTACCTCCTTTAAAAATATTATCTAGAATAGATTAAGGAGATAGTTTGAATGATTATTATTATCAAAGAAGTCAACTTTGTTTATTGTATTCTTATAAGATGATCTTAGGTGTATGATTGTTGCATGATCATGGTAATAATAAATTGCATTGAAGGTTATTTAAACAGTCTAAACTAGTTGGAAACTTGGATTGTTTGAGTGATAACATCATTAGGTAGTATCATTCATTTTTGTAATGATATGTAAAATTAATTATTGAATTAAGGAGTTTATGAGTTATCAATTTGGATAACCTTAACATATACCATTATTTCATTTTAACACAACAAGAATATGAGTTAGATAACTCATGTCGTTATTAGAATTGACCATGTATGCATTTCTCTCTCCTTTAGTGTGCGGGATGAAGTGATATTGTGAAGTGAATTAATAGATTGTATACACATGATTTCTCATTTATATTGTTTAAAAATCCATTCCAAATTAATATATTTAATTATAATAAGAAAGTGTTATTTTCTCAAGTTAATTTAAGGAAGTTTCCTATTGTAATATTCAGAATTTTTTTACGTCAATCATTTTAGAAAATAAGGAATTATCCTTAATATGAATTTTTTCTAAAATTTCTTGTCGTTTCATATCACATTATGTGAGTTATAAAGGAATTTTTAATGTTGTTTTAACAATGAATATGAGTCATATTTATTAATATTATGTTATGAAACTATATTTGGTTAATAATTCATCTTGAACAAACAAATATGTCATTAAAAAACATGGTAAGATATGGTAAACAATACAATGTAAACTATGTTATACTAAGATTTTACAATACATATGCATTGACAATTAAATGAGATAAAGTGAACTATTCACATTGAATGACGAACCTATAAGGTTAAGAAAAAAATTAACAAGGAGATAACTAGATCATTTAGATACGATACTCGGTTAAGTTATCCTATATCAAACAACAACACTATCTTACGATAGTATAATGAGAGGTAATACTTTAAAGATAGTAACAAAATGGGTTATTATGAATCTTTCTTCGAAAGAAATGCCATGTTTGGAAAACAAGGAATGTAAACGAAGTGTAGTTTGAATGATGAGTCTTATCAAAACTTATTTACTTAAATTAAATGGATAACAAGGAATGTAAATGAAGTGTAGTCTATAAGACTCATCATCCTTTCGGTAGTATCCTATCCATACCAAAGTTAGGATCGCTTCAAGATGGGTAGTGATGACGTAATGAAAAATTCATTATGTGGTCACTATCTTTACCATATGGATCATAGGGGAATTAATATGATTCTTTCATTAGAAGGGAGAGTCATGGTTCCTAATTATTTAAAACTGAAACTTAATTTCTTAATCAATGAAAAAATAATCCGATAACTATATTGATATGGTGGCATCGTGAATGGAAGATAGGTTTTGTAGGCTAGTGTGCACTCTCAACACTAGCTTGCAAAACAATGATGAAAAAAGTGTGGCCATAGTAATGTAAATGTTGATTGCATTATTTTTTCACCATTTATTCTAATCAATGGTGTCTGGAGTCAAAGGAAGATACTTAAATACTTTCTTGACTAACACTAAGGGGATGCATAGGTTATCTTAACCTATAAAAGGTTTAACCAAAAGTATACATGGTATACACACTCGAGTAGAGTGTTTAAGGGAGATCGAGAGATCTAAAGGACCCTTATAGTTGCACATGGTTAATGTATGTTATCAAGATGGATTTTGGAATACTAAACAATGTTGGGTTATTTAGTCGTAAGCTAAGTCTTGATGACAATCATTATAAAATAGATTGAAGTTAGGTTTTTTTCTTATTTTTGTTTTAAATTCCATTAATTTAGATGAATAGTAACATCGATGTTATAATTTCACACTAACCCATAATACTAATCCCATTTCTACAACCTTTACAACTAAGTTAGCTTCACACTCAATATATAGTTGTTTTTAGTCTAAGATAATTTGACGGTATTCGTTAATATTGATTAATTGAGAACATTTATAGAAAACATGTTTTAATAAAGTTCAATTTATGTTATACGATTGTGTGTGACATATAATAATCTTACATAAAGCTTACACCATGACCCATATGAGACATTGATGCATTTTCCTCATACACAAAAAAACATTCATGAGTTAAGAAGAATACTTGTGACCCAAAAGTTAATTATACAAATATTTTGATGACTTTGGTTTCTATACAACAGATGATTATTTATCATATTCTCAAAATGATATAGTTTCGTCCATTTTTCCACCATCATGAAATATAGGAGTTACACCTCTCAATATATGAATTTATTACAATGATATTAATAGAATCATAGGATAACATTCCTATTCTCTTTGTTACTTAGGGACTTTGTCCTTATCTAAAGTATTGTGCATAGTTTCTTTTCCACACATTTTCTAGTTTATAATCTAGTTTGAACCCCCAGTCCCCTAGTTTTTTTGGAATATGACCTTTGTCATCTTTCATGTCTATTTCAAGATTTATATCAATGCTCACTTGAAGTAAATATTGTAAAAATCCAAAACTCACTCATATTTTTGACTTAATTTTTTATTACACCAACTTGAACATTTTTATTATCATATTGGTATAAGTCTATATATACCCTTTATGCATTAGATTTTATATGTTATAATGAGTTAGCTATATGACATACCATATAGACAATACCATTGACATGCACATGTTACACAAATATTTAGTTATATACTCACATACATTCTTTTTCACATCGGGGGCATGCCTACACTAAGGGCATATTCACACTATTGTTTTCACGATATACATTTTTAATCTTTGTGTCATTACCAATATAGATCTACTTCCATGACGTCTTAAATTGTCTTATAAATTTTTATATGTGCTTTATGATTGGTATCATATTGTTCTCTTAAATGATGATGAATTTGATTGTTTATATGTATTGGTATTACTTTCTCCATTTTTATTAGTTGTTAATTTATTAATAATGAAATCCTTTCTATAGTAGTTTTTTATATGTATTACATTTTGCTTCTATAGTAATAAATCTTATGATTACATGTTTTTTTACTAATATGTATAATGTATGATGTTTGATTGCTCTACGCTATTATGTGACTATATGATTCATTGATTGATTCTACATATGACTATATGATTCTTTATTTTTTTATGCTTCTAGCATGTTTGTTAATGATATTGATGACACATAATTTAATTTGTTAGTAACTTATCTTGTCAATGGATTTCTTAATTTGGTCAAATGTTTGTGACACATCTCATCATGTCATGTTTCTTCATGTCGCAGTTTTTCATGTAATGTTAGCCATATTGAAGTATTTGTCTTGTCTCAAGTATGGTAGCATATATCTATGAGATTTGTTTTCATGTTTCGAATGTTTATCTATTTTGAATTTTAAAAATATTCACATATTCTTATCCCTTGGATGTTAAATTATATAAATGATTATTTTATAATGACTATTTCATGATTAGGTAAACTTATTCAGCCATGTGTACCATTGTAATTTATATTTATTTTGTTTTTACACATGATGCATTTCACCACCTATAATATGCTATAAGTGATATGTAGGAGATATCTCACCTCAAAAAGGAAGAAGATTATGGTATTTTTCATAAGTGTAAACATATTTTAGCCAATATTACATAGATCTAGTCATATGGGTGAAATTTTACATGGTTTTGAATAAGATCCTATTCAATTTCGAAATATTTTCAGCAGTTCTATCACATATACAAAGTTTACATGTGGATTCAACAACCCAAAAATATGAACTCTTAAAAACATAGAACTTAAATTTGACATCAACACCCCATAAAGTTCGGTTTGTAATGAATTCAATTATGAAAATGATTTATTGAGTTGTGCCAAGGCTTTTGGAGTGCTCATGTGTGTCCGTGGAACAATGAAAACCCTTACATAAAAGAATTAGAGGTCGTATTTAATTGAAACCCCTTTTTTCTTGCACAAATTGGTATCATAGTAGGTTTGAATCTAATTGAGAGTTGATTTCCACATTTTTGTGGGTAGAAAACAAGAGAAGACATTTTCCAATGATGAAGAAGTGTTAGGTAGAAGGTGTAAAGAGTTATAGTGTACAGTCAAAGTGTGTTTTTTTATAGTTACATGAGAAATCTTGTGTGTGCAGATAAAAGAGACTCTGTTTGCATTTATTATAGGTTTTGAAAGAGACTACAACTTACTAAATATATGACACACAAGAAGAGAGGAACACCTATAATAGAAGACTAGTTTGACATGTTTAAGGAACTCCAAGAAATATTCAACATGATGGAAGATACAAAAAGTGAAGATGTTGTAGCTATAAGTGAAGAAAAAGATATGATGCTGTAGACACCAAAAATCTACACCCCTCATTTTTATTTAATCAAAATTAATTAAATAAATCGATATTTCATACCCAAAATCATACACTACACCCCTCACATTTGACCCATATTTAATTAATTCATAAACATCCCTCTCATCTTTATTCAATTAATTAATTAAAAACATTGACATCACCCCATATTCTAAGTCTCATCATATTTATCACATTTATCTCACGTAATCCATTTTACAAAATCCTATATAACCACCTAGATTAACTTAATCATTTTCTAAACCACCCAAATCAACCTAAATCTATTTATTTCCTAAAATCCATCTAAGACCACTTTTAACCTATTTCTAACTCCCTTATCTCAACAAACAAATCATTATCATCTACACACCTATCAAAATGATTTACAAACCTAAATTAGACAAATCCAAACATAAAAAATAATCAAGTATAATCTAACCTATTTTTCCATCCTCTAAAACAAACACAACACGTCCCCAAAAACATAAAAAATTACACATCAAAACCCAAAACCAAAAGCCTCATTTTAGAAGCTATTTCAACCATTTGGTATCACAAAGCTCAAACAACCTAAAATTTTTGGAGATTCACGTAATTGCTAGTGATTATTTAAGCTAGTTTTCCATTTTCTCTCCGGGGATCCCGAACTTTAGTTCACAAGTTCTTTCTTTCAATTTGATTTCACAAATTGCCTTGTATATCATCACTTAGTGTCAAAGCATTTGATTTATCAATCAAAAGCATTATCAACAATCATCAAGAATTTTCAGACCATTTTTGGAGCTCCTGTAGATCAACATTCCATCATTCGATCTACAGATTGCACCGATTACCTTGATGATCCTTCATCAAGGTTAGAGACCTCATTTATCTTCACATCAATCTTCAAGTACATTTTATTTGTTTATTCATCTCTTTTACATCATCTCTAAACATTTATCACTCTGCGACATCATTTTAAATCACCATAAATTTTATTTTATTAAACTGTTTAAAATTACTAGAATCGTCGGCCGATTGGCCCAATCACTAGTGATTTCGTTGATTTTACCTTTCAGCAATATTTATTAGTTTTCCATTAAATATATTTTTTCTATCATATCAAATTGGTTTCTTCTAACATAATTTTTAGCATGGATTACTTTTAGATGGCAATTGGTGGCCCTTCTCATGAAATTACCAAAGCATTCACTCCTTGCCGATAATTTGACACCCTTTCTATTGGGAACAATATGATATCTTGCATTATCTAAATTTTTGTGCCATCCATCACGCTCCTTTAGATAAATTGGATAAAAAAATTGAGTTCACTCATGAACTCCGTCAAGTAGGAAATGAATACTGGCACACATATTTTTATTACATACTCATTAAAGTTTATCTTGCTTGGGCTATATACGAGGTTGAATAGGACATCATTTTTGAGCTTGAGTTTGAGACATATGTATTCTTGCTATGTTTCTATTTCCTTTATCTATATTCCATCAAATTTTTTATCAACTTATCATTTTTCATATATCTATCCTATATCGGTTTATCATGTATTTCAATTAACTTAATTGTTTAAACAATGAGATGACATCCTTCAAGGAAGTCATTTAGATTCTTGGAATCGACCTTTACCGAGAAGCTCACTTATCCATATTTATAATCATATCTTGTGCAAGTGTTTTTGATTGCAAGTTTTCCTCACAGGAAAGGAGATTGTACACACCTTTCATAGAGTACAACATAAAGCGTCATCAATCAACATCGATGGGTATCGCTAAACCCCGCGTCCTCTAAGGTAAGTATATTTCCATTTTTTTTTTTTTTCATTCAAGTTGAAGGAGATGGAATAATTCCAAACATCTTGGCATTCCCGGTATCATCAAAACCTTAAATTTACACAATAATAATAACCCCGAATAATGATATTATGAATTCAATTGATTGAGTTGTTTTACAAAATACAGAAACACCATATATATAGGCAAAAGACATCCTAATTTTAAGGAGTCTTTCCAACTACAAAATCTCAACCAAACCTAATTATGTGGGGTGAGTATAGCTCACGTAACCCACACATAAAAATATATCAAATATATGAGTTGTTATAATTACAACTCACATATACAAAATTACAAACAATGAATAGTATTTACCTGTGGTAAATATAACAACATAATATGAGCATTATAAAGATTTCCTAACATTCCCCCTTAGTGCAAACATGGGAGAGAAATAATCACACTTCCTTTCGCAAAGTTGTGCCACTTGTGTGTGCTCATGATTTGGATGGTTTTTAGGACAACCAACAACCTCAACATGGATGGTTTTACAAGACAGCCAACAACCTCAACAAGGATGGTTTTATAGGACAACCAACAACCTCAACAAAGGATGGTTTTACAAGACAACCAACAACCTCAATATCATGATGTTGCTTTTCCTTGTGCTTTCGTCTATCCACAATGTTTTTCCTTCAAGAAATTATGTAGGAAACACTACTCACTGAATACAAACTAAAAAGAGGGGAAAATGAAAATGGAACATTGAGACTATGTTCCCCCTCAATGTGAACATTTCACTTATTCAACACATAACAGGAACATTGAAAAATAATCACACTACACACAACTGAAATCAACTACAAGTCGGAAATAAAAGCAAACTCGCATAGTAAGTGTCACCACATCTCCATGCGGCCCCATCATTGGTGACTAATGAGAGGTCGTTGATTGAAATCTAACCTCATGTGCCTCTGACCTCCAAAGTAAATGCACTCTTTTAGTAGAGAAATTATTCTTCACTATCTTGAGCATCAATTCTCTATCGTGTGAATGGATGGATCCCATTTTCCAATCACTTTCTTCTTCTCTTTTTTCAGAAATGAAAGCTTTATTATTCAATTTATTGTCCAAAAATCCCTTGCTCTTTGTTTGCAATACATTATTCCATGTCTAGACACATTACAATAGTGACAAAGAATCCTTTTCTTTGGATCCTGGGAGGTT
Organism: Taxus wallichiana var. yunnanensis; assembly: GCA_018340775.1. Lineage (NCBI taxonomy): Eukaryota > Viridiplantae > Streptophyta > Pinopsida > Cupressales > Taxaceae > Taxus > Taxus wallichiana. The sequence continues at coordinate 567,028,373 of CM031242.1, read as the reverse complement.
GAACCTTGCTTGAAAGAATGACTAGATCTCTTTTTAACATATTTACCATGTGTTCCATATAACACTTTTTCTTTTTTTCAATTTTATTTGTTCTATTTTCGTTTCTCTATCAAAGAACAAATCAAGTCTTCTAGACTTGGATTTATTTTTCTCAATGTGAAGATCATATTAGAATAGCTAGGAGGCATGCTATTAAGTAAAACTAATTTTGCATCATCGTCAGGAACATCTATTTTTATTCTAGCTAATTGATTTAATACAGAATGAAACTTACTTATATGTTCCACCATGTTGTCACCTTCCTCCATTTTGAGTCTGAACAAATTTTGTTTTAGTGCTACTACTGCGCTTCCTACTTGTGATCTGAATAGTTTTTTTAGTGTTGTCCAAATTGTATTTGAGGATTTTGATAAATCTATATGATGCAAATATGCATCAGATAACCCCAATCCAATGATTGTTATAGCTTTTCGATCTTTGATGTCCCATATCGCTGCTTCATTTGCATCTCTTGGTTTCTTTTCTTTGCCATCCACAATCTCCCACAAATCTTTTTTGATTAATAACAACTGAGTTTTCACCTGCCATGTGTAAAAATATTTTCCTTTGAATTTTTCAATTCGATTCAACTTAGCCATGTTAAAAAAATGGATGTCGGTTACCACCGAAAATGCGTCCGAGATATTTTTTATTTTTTAAAATAATTTTTACAATGACACAATTACAATTACAATACCATAAGAATATTTTTTTGAATTTAATGACATATAAAAGACTCTAAACACAAAGACTCAATTATTAGAAATGGACAAGAGGAATACACATCGACTCTTTTGGCACTTGACACTAAACGACATACAATAAATTTTGTATGGATTTGGATGACTAAATAAAATTTTGAAAACAATTTGTATATCAAAATACTATGACCACAACATAACCAAATGCCAATTTTAACTTATCTGATGAGAACAAAACTTTGTATCAAGTGTATCATGATCCAGAAGGTGCATTTTAAGATAGTTTGATAGCACACATCTGAGTGCAATATGGGGTGATCTGATTGAGGCCTAACCGAGGTGAGAGGTATGCAATCAAATTCTTCACAGGAAAGCCATAATTGAATTCATTTGGAATAATCCAAAATACTAGTCAATCGATGTCAAATCAATACATTTCCAATCAGAGATTGGACGTGGGCGTGATAGAATCAAATTTTGAAGGAATCAGATTCATTCCATTCATAGAATATGAATCTCCAATGCAATATAAAATCCAATGTGTAGGGACTAGCTTGAATCTACCAGAAATACACTTCCTTGATCTAGCTTTCTAAATAGAAGAGTGAGACAATGTAGGATTGCATGTTCAATGCATCAATGATGAAGGAATTATACACACCTTTCTGTATATTACAACCATGGGAATAAATTTCCAATGTCGACTTTAATGTAAGCATGAGTCAGTGGTTTTGAAATAAGAAACATTGTTATTTCTGGTGCATAGAAAAACATAGCAAAATGACTGTATCTTTATATCTCATAGTAGCATCATATGGATCAAAATTTTCACATTCTCCAAAATTGTGACTGCATCCAAATCTTCACGTTAAATGAGCCTCATCAAACAGTGTACTTTGATATCCATGAATTATGCACATGCTTAGTGCATGGACTGATGAACATGCGGTGACATATTTAAACACCCAAATCTGTAGCACAAAGGAATGGTGATTAATCATTGGGATATTTACTTGGACGCCTTTTACAGATCTAATTGATTTAGTGTTGTACACTAGAAATCACAACTAGTATATTCATTTTTTCTCTGGTACCAAATATCAACACAACCTTAAATTTACACAATAATAATAACATTGAATAATGATATTATGAATTCAATTGATTCGGGTTGTTTTACAAAATATAGAAACACCATATATATAGGAAAAAGACATCCTAATTTTAAGGAGTCTTTCCAACTACAAAATCTCAACCAAACCTAATTATGTGGGGTGAGTATAGCTCACGTAACCCACACATAACAATATATCAAATATATGAGTTGTTATAATAACAACTCATTTACAACTCACATATACAAAATTACAAACAATGAATAGTATTTACCCTCCAGTAAATATAACAACATAATATGAGCACTATAAAGATTTCCTAACACCTGGTGGGACACGAGTCCCTTATTTAATTTTTTTCATTCATTCAAATAATCATATTATTTATTTTCTAGTTTTTATTCAAGTAATCACTAACGATTTGGTTAATCTCTAATGATCGGGTGAATTGCCAGTGATGCGATCAATTGCACTAGGATTTTTTTTAATACTTTTGATTACTTTATAGTTTGCCTTCTAATCACTATTTTCTATTGTCTTTTCTATTTCTACTAACCTGGTTTTGTAGGTTATTGTCTCTGGAGGCTTTGCTTATTGGATTACTTATCACTAAAATTGGAAAAAATTGCAAAAAATAAAATAAAAAAGTGATATTTATTAGAGGTGAGTTCTAATCCTTTTTTTTGTTTTTGTACTACATTTTTTTCTTATTTTTCTTTCATTGAAATCAATCTATCATTTTGGGCTTAAAATAAACAATTACATTCTTCTTGTTCACATAGTTTTAATTAGGAAAGTTAATTGATTGCATTCACTTTATCTTTCCCCCACACATAACCAAATCACTCAAAACATCAAACACGCATTTAAACAAATTCTTCTTAGGTGATAACTATTTGGATTTCATCACCCAATAGGGAAACTGACTTGGTGTTCTAGCCAATATTAAACAACTATCTATCGATATATTTTCCAAGCACTTGAATCCCTTATCATTATGGGACTATGAAGTAATGGGGTAGTCCCCAATACCAAGCCCCATACCGACAACAACACAAATTTAGGACTCACGCACCTTTGGGTATATTGAGGACGCCAACCATAAACATACCTAAAACCAACCATAGACTTCTATTTCCTAGAACTCATTAGCCTTTTTTTTTCACATTTCACTTTTCTTAATTAAATCAAGATAATCTTGTTTTGTCTACTTTTGTAATTAACCCACTTATTTATCTTCATTTATAGGTGATTGTGTGTGTTTTACTATGGTACTTACTAAATAACAAGCCCATAATCAAACTTTAGAAAACATGTCTATACTATTATCTATACCATTACAACATCATATCCCATTATTCACTTCATTATCTACACCATTATCTACATCATTGCAACATCAAATCATACTAACTCAACCAATCATATCTACTCCTCTATCTAAACATCAACGAGCCTGGGATGAATTAGAGGAACAACATAATGAATAAATTTAACAACATCTCTTAGATTTTGCACATCATCACCATCGTCAAAAATCCCAAATAGAAGAGTTAGAACCACCTCATTCTCCTAGCTCTCAATCAGCATCATCTGAACCTCTTTTATTTGATAGTGGAGATCCTATTTTTGAATATATATTAGATTCAAACCTTGTTTCCCTTAAAAATTATCTTACAACTAGGGGTTTATAACTCCAACCATTTGTATCTCGAACCAAACATACCTAATCCCTCATCTATTGTTGCACATATTATTAATACAAATCAAGAACCCGATATCCAAACAATAAATTCATATCAATCTATAAACCAACTGAAACATTTAGTGTTATGTCTTTTGTTCCTAGTTTTAGTCTCCATATGATCTCTTCTCAAGACACATCTACCCAACAACCCAAATGTTCACCCAAGCCTTCTACTACTGGTTGCATACCTCCTCAACATAATACAAGATCTTCCTCATCTATACCTCTAGCATCTTAGGTCATCCAGATGCCTCCAAGAAGTTTTTTATTGTTTCTATTTCCATATATCAGGCACCATACTCTCAACCACCACTAATCCCGTCCAAAAAATCACTATGTCCATACCGCATCCATTCCCTTAATCAATACTAGTGTTATCTCTGTCAATCATCATGTCTAATTCCAATCCTTTTGCAACCCTTAACTCACAACATATTCCATAACCATTAAAACCATTAATCTCCATACGACAATCTATTCCTATTTTGAACATCCCACAACAAGCACCATCTTCCACGCGTCTGCAATTCCTTCCAACAACCACCTCCTTATTCACAACCTTTTACCGACACATCTATCTCACATCCTTATCAATATGTTCAACCGTCACAACCATTAGTGTCCCAACCTATTTAAAATATCCCCACAAACATCCTACCTTAGAAAAATATTCCATATCAATAAAATAGTCTTCACCAAAACATTCCTCAATAAAACATTCCATATAAAAAGAATATTCCTTAACATAATATTCCCAACAAAACAACCCATCTCAATAGAATATCCCATATTAGAAGAACATTCCTCAGAAAAACATTCCTTATCAATAGAACATTCCCGAGAAAACATTCCCTACCAACAAAACATACCCCAATAGTATCAGACATACCCACCACCTAGCTAGTTCTCATTTCAACTTAGCTCATCCTCACAACAACCAACACAACCTGATCCTCTTCAAGCCCTCATGAACCACATATCCAATCTTGAAGCTGCTTCATTAGGACCCAAGAATGTACTCTCTTATGACCAAATTTTTATTGAGCCCATTCACCCTCTCGTGTCATATAAAGCATATCCACCCCATTGGGAACTTCCAAAGTTTATCAAATTTTATCATAGGAAGATCTTAAACAACAAATTTGTGCTTTCCATCACACGTGCTATCTAATAGCAAATAATTGAGATCCTATGCTAAGGAGTTTCCCTATGTCCCTTACTGATCTCGCCCTAGATTGGTATGATAACATCCCTCAATACACCATTTTATCATTCGTGCAACTCGCACAACGTTTCATAGAACATTTATACATAGACATAGCTCGTAAAATCACTATTACTGATCTCTACGCCGTCAAACAATTTGAGGGTGAGTCCATTGCTAACTTTGTTACCCTGGAGGGGTATAATCAATCATATATACCTCCCATTTTAATAAACCAAATTGATTGAAATTTTCTGTCGCTCATGTACAAAACACATTTCAACAACAATAAAAATCCAATCTTTCTAGAAATTTTGTGAAGCCTTCACTATGGCCTATAAGTTAGAACTACGAGATCTAGAAGATGATCGAGTTAAAATTCATCCTAAGAAACCACGAATTGAACTCCCATATAAGTAATCTTCCAAACCTGAAAAAATCCAAATCATCCACCAATTTTGTAGTAGTCGAATCTTCTCGTAATGAAAATCCCACTACCGAGCGTTCCCAAAAAAATAGTAGCTACACATCCATAAGAGAGACTTATAGTGTAGTCTCTAATAAGTTTCTCATTGAAAACATGGTATCTCTCCCACCCATCGACCTATTGATACATCATCGTATCCAAACCCATTTTGTATTGAGATAATGATTAATGTAAATATCATAGGGTTAAGGGAAACGACATCGAAAGGTGTTTCCCATTCTACAATGGCATTCACTATTTTGTTGAAGAGGGTGAACTCAACCTAAAAATCCAAATGCACCCCCAAATTCAAATCTTGATATATTTGAACAACCCTTTCCGAATAATTCCCCATCCACTAATCAACCACAAACAAACACCATTCACACTCACCATACTATCAACACCATCACTAAAACATTACCCATTCCTGAGTCCACATCAACACCTATTGAATCTAAATCCACACCTACAGAACCAACATCAACATCTATTGAATCTAAACTAACATCTACCAAGTCCTCATCCACTAGGAACACTACTGAAACCATTCTCCCATCCTTGTCACATGTTATTACTGAATCCACTTCCACACCAATCACATCTTCTAGCATAACCACACCTACATCTATGCCTCAATTTGTAAATATAACTATGATACCTCTTAAAACATTTATGACACAAACACCTCCACCTAAGGCAACCATGAACTATATTCATCCCCCATCTACAAAACCAATTATTTCTACACCAACTAATCTAAAACCTACAAAATCTACAACTCATTTAGATCTCATCAACCACATCATTCAAACTCCTCTTCCTTCATCAATACCTACTTCTACATCCACACCTAGCTCATCTAAAACCACAAAAGGACCCCATAAAAAGGTGTTTTTCAGGTTCTTAAGATCCGTCAAGTATACCTTCCCTGAACAATACTATTTTTGTTGCCCTCAACCTTTTCTTCCACCTCCTCCTAGAAAGGTCATTTCTACTCCTAGTAATCACCATTTCATGTTGAGACCAAGGCCTATCTACTAACCTTCCACATTGGGATCTCGCCCTTCATATTTCACACCATCTAAGACTCCTCAACGACATACAACCCAACAACATGCAATCAAATTCTTACTTCTCCCCACATATAATACATGCAAAATTTCATTACCATCCACATCTGCACCTAAGGGGCATTATGCAACTATTCTAGATGACATTCTTTAGCAATTACTTCTAACATTACCACCTCCCAAACTATTTTACCATTGAGGATGGAAACCTATTTCGCATGATTTCAATTTCTCTTGTGATTATCATAGAACAAGAGGCCATTCCATAGAGGAATGTAATGCCTTTCACCTAATCCCTCAAAACTTAGCAATCTAGCCTTCATTCCTTCTCGAACCACATACACATCATCCTCTCCATCTAAATCTAAACAACTAATGTCTAAAATCCCTCCCCATTAAATTGATGTCATACACATAACCACTCACTCACATAACTACAACACGGATCCATATGAGCATGAAAATGCTAAAAATTCATATCCATACCTCCACCCCTATATTTAGCTACTCCGTCGGATACTAATAAAGTATGTATCTCCATAGATCATAAAGCTTCTAATCAAACAATGTCACCCAAAGCCAAGGTTTCAATACTCGTCGCACCTTCATCATCATCATACACTTCAAGACGTAAGGTCGTTATCAAATAGTTACACAAGGCTCCCATCAAAATGTCATTATATGAGATGGTGCAAACATCACCTTCCCATAAACAAGCCATGATTGAATCCCTTCAATTAATATCCATGCCTTCAAATGACCCTTCATCTTTCACAAAATTTGTAAGGGCCCTTAAAGCATCCAAAACCATATCATTTGATCCATATGAGATTCCCTCACTTAGACCAGAAGAGCATGACTTACCACTCTTTATCACCACTCAAATCAATGATGTCCTCATCAGAAGGGTCATGATTGATGGGGGTGCAACCATCAACATTATATCATCCATTTATTTCAATTAACTTAAACTATCTCATTCCATCGTTGGGCAAACTCCAGTTTTACTATGATCCTTCAATGACACTATCGCACCCACATTAGGTATTATTATCCTACCACTTAAAGTTAGCATTAAGACCTTACATGAACTCTTCTACATTATAAAAGGAGAGTTCCAATACAACATGATGTTAAGATGCCCATGGATACACACTATGTGGTGTGTTCCTTCTACACTCCATCGTTGTCTTAAATACAAATATGAAGGTAAAAATTCACAAGTCCCCATAGATCCAAATCCCTTCACTAACTATTATATGAAATATCATCCAAATGATGTCCTTGTGCCTAAATCCACATTAGAATCATCTGATGAAGAATCTACTAGCATATCCATCCCTTCATCCAAACTACCAGATGATTCTTCCCTTAGTGACATTGTACAATGCCTTATGCTGGGAGTACCTCCTCCTCATGCTCAATCGCCCGGCAAACAACCCATGTATGAGCCTAACATAGGGGATGTTATCTCTCATGGTCTTGATTATCTCAAAAAAAACCTTGTCTATAGGGGATGTGATCATCCTTCATCCCATTCTATCAATCCAAATTGCACCATGCCTTTCACATTAGACTTAAAATCCTTAGATAATCCATATTTTTATTATATGTACCTTCTTTATTATGCATGGAAAGGTTTTGGCCTCGGCCTTTATGAGCGGGAAATACATGACTTGATTGTCCAATGTTCCCTCAAATTTTTTGAGAAATATGGCCTAGGTTATGAGAAACCCAACTCTGATCCATCCAAACCCACTACATCCATGTGTGTGTGTGTGTGTGTGTGTGTGTGTGTGTGTGTGTGTGTGTGTGTGTGTGTGTGTGTGTGTGTGTGTATCACTAAACTTGAACCGTCATCACCAAGGAACCCTAAAGATCCTATGGACATAGATGAAACCATATCCATCCTACCTAACTTTGTTTTATTCAATACTATATCCTTAGGACCACTTACTTATCAATCTGGTCACTCTGTCAAATAATTACCTCCTATTTGGCCAGAAATGGTAGATGAAGATTCACCAACTATAGATGTCCTTCAATGTCATGATGATCAGGACATCCTTTCCTAGATGGGAGTTGAGGACAACTTCCTCCAAAAATACCTAGTGTCTTATACATGAACTCTCCTTAATGAATCCAACATAAAAATTAACTTAGGAACTCCTGAGGATCCTCACATAGTTAAGGTCATTAAATCACTTAAATCACAAGAACTAGATGATTTCACCTCATAAATAGAAAAGAATTATCATACCTTTTCCCGATTATATAGAGATATTCCTGGACTTTATCCCAACATTTTCATACATAACATTGTCACATATCCAAATGTTAAAACTATTAAAAAATACTCGTAAGATGCATCCACTTATAGCTTTCCTTGTTAAAGAGGAGTTATAATGGCTTTTATCCACTAACTTCGTCATACCCATTTACTATCCATAATGGGTCTCTAACATTGTTCCTATAACTAAATCCTCGGGTAAGTTATGCATCTCGCATGCACTTGAGGGATCTCAATCTTTCATGTCCTAAAGATGATTCCCCTTTCAAATAAAGATTAGTTTGTTAACCTAATAGTTGGTCATGAAATGATTTCTCTTATGGATGGATTTTCTGGTTATAATCAAATTATTATTACCACTGATGATCAACATAAAACCTCCTTTATCACTCCTTGGGGAACCTTCTATTACCGTGTTATGCCATTTGGTCTTAAAAATGCAGGAGCTACTTACTAATGTGTCATGACATACATTTTTCAAGACCTCATCAACAAAATTGTCAAAGAATATGTTGACGATCTCTTAGGAAATTCAAAATCATGCAAAGATCACCTTGACATCCTTGAATCCATCTTTACTCATCTTATACAAGATTGCCTTTGTCTCGAATCCTGTGAAATGGTGTTTTGGTGTTCTCACCAAAAATTAGGATTCATCATATCTATCCCAAGTATTTAAGTTGACCTAGAAAAGTTTAAAGAAATAATTTAAATCCCTCCAATTAATCGTAAACAACTATGTATCCTTCATAGTAAATTTTAATCTATCGACATTTAATATCACAACTTTCTCGATCGTTGTTAACCATTTAATCATCTTATTTACATGGAAATATATTTTTATTGGGATTCGACTATCGTAAAGGCTTTGATGAAATCAAACAATATCTCCTATCACAACTTGTGGTTACTCCAAATCACGAGGGGGTCCATTTTATCTATACATATATACTTTAGAACACACTCTAGGAGCCATGCTCATTCACCTTGATAACCAAGGTCATGAACAAGTTGTATATTATATCAGCCGCACACTCCATGATTATGAAACTTTTTATTTCAGGTTGAAAAACTATGTTGTGCTTTACACTTTGCACCTTCTAAATTACGTCACTATCTTCTCAATCACAAGATCTATGTCATTACTAGCTTTAATCCACTTAAAACCATGCATTCTAAACCATATCATAATGAATGTATAACTTGATGGATTATTCTTATGATTGAATTTGACCTCAAGTTCATATCATAAAAATCCATTAAGGGCCAAGCTATTATAGAGCAGCTAATTAATTCTCCCCTTCTCAAAACCAACTTCCATATGAATACTTTCCTGATGAATCAATTAATAATGTAGATGAATTCAAAATCATCCCTATCAAAATGACCCTCTTCTTTGATGGTTCTAAATTCCAACAAGGGGGAGGATATGGTGATATTATCATACCTTTAAGGGGTATTCCTATATTTTTTTATCATTTAAACTTAACTTCGAATGCACTAATAACATGGCGAGAATATGAATCTTTAATCATGGGTCTTACGACTGCTATTCTCCTAGGTGTTCACAACTTAGAAATCTACGAAGATTCACAACTCATCATTAATCAAATTAAAGGAGAATACCAATGTAAAAATGAAATCTTACAAAAATATAAAGCTAATGTTGATTTTCTCCTCGACGCCTTTTATCATTGGCATTATACTATTCAAAACATCCCACGATATTCTAATAAATTTGTAGACACAATCACCTCTTTAGGAGCCCTCATTCCATTAGAAACCAAAGAATCAAAAGATAAAACTCAAGTATCTATGGTCATTAAATGATTGGATTACCCCTCACATCAAAATGAAATCCCTCTTATCAATGTTGTTGATAACGATCTAACTGATTTGTGGTATACCCAAATCTATGACTACCTTTCCAAATCTAAAATCCCATATGAATTATCATGTAGTGTTAGAAGATCATCCATTCAATGTGCCACCCACTTTATCATCATAGGTGGTATTCTCTACAAACCTATTTTTTATGGTATCTTGTTAAGGTTATTTAAATCTTACGAATCAATAAAAAAATTGAAGAAGTTTGTGATGGTATTTGTGATGGACACTTCAATGGAAATTTCATCGCTACACATGTCATAAGGCTAGGGTAATATGGGCCAACTATCACTAAATATTGTTGTACATATGTTAAGAATTGCATAAAATGCCAACTTCATTCAGACCTCTTGCATGTCTCCAAAGATTTAAATTACAACCGGATCAAGACCTATGGCCTTTCTCTCAATGCGGGTTAGACCTCATTGGTGTTATCAATCCTAAATCATCACAACAACATCAAACTTTTATCATAGCCAATATGTAATTCACTAAATGGGTTGAAGTTATCCTTTTAACCTCGACTAAATCAGGACCTATCATGAACTTCATATATAAATACATCATATGCCATTTTGGCATTCCCCATAAAATTATCACAAACAATAGGAAGTATTTTAAGAATAAAGAACTTAAAAAGATGTGTGACACCTTCAACATCAAACTTAGATTTTTGTTGGCATATTATCCTTAAGAAAATGGACATGATGAAGCCTCTAACAAAACAATTGTCGAAATCCTTATGAAAACAATAGATAATGAAGGCAAGAATTAACATCTCTAAATCATGTTTACTCTCTAGGCTTATTAAACTAGCATCCTTACTCCTACAGGAGCTACACCCTATTCACTCATCTATGGATTTGAGGTTGTCCTACCTCTCGAAGTCCAAATTCCATCACTTCATGTATCCCTTAAAGACTTCATCCCTGATGAATAATATCATCAAGACCACTTAGCATAACTTGAATTATTAGATGAAAAATGTCTAATGGCCCTCAAACATCATCAATTTTATCAAGAATGCATTAAAAGAGATTATAAAAAACATATTAAAGAACATGAATTTAAAATTGGTGACCTTGTACTTAGATAAAATCAAAATTTTACTACATTAGAAATAAGTAAATGTGGTATGTTTTCCCCTAATTGGATCGGTCCATATGTCATCACTCACAAGTATGAGTTATGGGAGTGTACCATCTCGCTTCCCTTAGTGGTGAACCTGAAAAGGAAACTCGAATGCCTTAAACTTGCATCCTTTCTACTATTAAATGATTGATTATCATGACAATAGTTACATCTAAGATCTTATCACTCCATCAAACCATCCATCTTATCATAGTAATGATTTGAAAGCATGTGGTCATCCTTCATTATCCTAAATATAACTTAAACATGAGCACCAAGGATCAATTCATCACATCTTTCACTATGGACAAGTTTCTCCTTTTTACAGAACCCCTTAATAATTACACCCAACTACCCTGTACTCAACTAAAAACATGACATGGGGCACGTGTGTAGGTCATATACACATATTTTCCCTCCTGAAATGGTTTATTAGGGTCTTTCCTATTAGAACTATAATATTAAGTGCATCATAATGTTTTGTTTATAGTTAAATAATATAGAATAGTTTATATTCTTATTATTTAAATATAAAATTTATATTAGGTTTGTTAGTTATTAACTAACTATTTATTAAATTGGGGTGTGCCCTATCACTTAATATGGACATAACCCTTCGGGTTATTTAAATATGACTATAGGTCATATTCATTAGATCACGTGAATCATTTGGATTATGGGTAAATACATGGAGTAGAAGTGAGGGAGGAGTTACTGGACTGGGTTGTAAAATATTTCTCTATAGTGGATTATTCTTCCATGGTTTTTTACCCATTTACGGGTTTTCCATGTTACATACAGTGTCACTATGTAATTTTTTTATGTTGTTATTTACTTTTATTATGGTGTGCACATTTATATTTCCACTTATTAATGTATGTTAACCTAACATTTAATTTAGTTGGTAAATATACCTTTTCACCCCTCATCCTAACATGGTACCAGAGTAGGTTTAATAAATTAAATATAATCCTAATGTAACCTAAGGACATAACGGTTGGGAAGGTAGTTGAAATATTATTTAATCCCCCTTCCCGTTCTACATAGTTGGTTGGATGATTATTGCACAGGTGAAAAGGTATTGTGGATTTTCAACTGCATGGAAAGAATTCTAAGAATTACTAGGACCTACAAAACACACGTAAAAGTTAAATATTTGTTAAAATATTTTCTATTATTTCTATAGTTTCATGCATAGAGTATTACACGGCTAATTAATTGGTAATTGGTGAAGGTTAAGCACTCCATGGAAATGACTTGACATTAATGGTAATGTGGATGGAATATAAATTCTTTAATGCTTGGTGGACATCTTTGTGATGTGCTTTCTTTTAATATTTTTTTAAAATAAAATATCAGACTATATTTTATAACATATTCTATTAAATATTAATTAATTATTAATATATAATAATGTTTATATTCATTTTGGTCTGCCATATGTTATAGCATATGCCGTAAATGAGGGAAAGGGGCATTAATATGTAATTTATATTGGCCGCTCCATAATTTACTTCGGCTTCACATTATCTTTGATCAAACTTATAGTTTATATAGTTTTATAAACTATACACTATATAGTTTTAAAACTATATATTCAAAATCTAATCGAACCTATCTATATAGAAAATATGTATTATAGTTTATATAATATAAACTATACTCTATTAAAAATATATAAACCTTCTCTCAAAACTTACCCTTGCCTGCAAAAGGATTAAATGGTGTGGTGAAATACTTCTCCCCAAGTATGAGTAAATAAGGTTGAATTTTTTTAATTTAATTTGTATAGTTTTTAACGTGCAAAGTAAAAAGTAAATTTGTAAGAAAAATTCAAGTTAAAATCCAATGTCTTCAAGATGGAGACAACCCTCCACAAAAATAGGGTTTTGTTATTTCCTATTGGCCATGTGAAAGATATATGACATTTTTTTCCTAACTTAATATGTTTTTAACATATTAACTTATGTTATATTCTAAGAGACCTATATAATTTTTTTAAAAACAAGTATTTTTTTATATATGTCCAACACACATATTAAATTATATCTAACCACTTTCCTAGGCATATGGCATTGTAATTTTTTGGTTGGTGCGTGGAACATATTAAATATTACTAAACAAACCTAAGCACACTAAGTTTAAATATTTATGCTATTTGATTGGATATGGATTAATTTGGGTCATTCTTCATTCGTGGGAAGCATTAGACAATTAAATTCTCCCTTAAACCACTTCACTTGGTGATTCTTAGCCTTGTCACCATTTGGGAGGTTTGACCAGGTGTATGTTTCTTTGGCCATAGTTTTAATTTTTAATATTATTTAAGTTTTTTTAATAAATACCTTGGCATAATTTATATTATATGAAACTCATATTAAATGTCTCCCATGTGATTTGTGTTGACGGATGTTAAAGTTTGGGAAGGTTGGTATGTGGCATTTGACCACTCCATTAGTCCTTTGGACCACTTAATTCCAATATGGAGGATGTTGGCGAGTTTGGTGTCATGTATCTCTAGTTTGTTTATGAATGTGTTGGATGGTCAAATGCCCTTCCTTAGACGTGGCATTGGTTGATAGTTGTATTAAATAATCCCCGTGGATGGGACAAGTGTTGGATCCACATGAAATTTTGTTTGAAATGGTTTAGTTAATCAATGGATTCTCTCCCTACATGTGGAGATAGGTACGTGGAATTGAAATGTGATAGTATATGGTTTGATGGTCTAATGAACTTTGATTAAAATTAGTTCAGTGATAAATTTGTTGAGTTGACTAGTCCAACTCGGCTGAGTTGATAAAAATACAAAAAAATATAGGAGCAAGAGCTCCCCAATTTTTTAAATTTATATAAACCATTATTGTTTTTGGAAAAAATATATATAAACTATTTTTTTTCGAAAATGTTAATTGTGAAAATTATTTCTTTTGAGAAAAATTGTAAAAACAATATAATCATTTTTAAGAAAATGATATATGTTGTGTGACCCAATGAAACTAAAAGAAACTTCACTCACATTTCCATTTATTTTGATATTATACTAACACATTCATGTACAAACTATCTAATTGACAAGACCTCCTCTTTTGGCATAAACTAATCATTTTTTTATTGCAAGGATTAAATAAAGACAGGGGGATTTCTATTAAACTCTTGTTTTAATCCTCATTAATTATTTTATTTTATTTTACGCAAAATGGGGTCTAATCAGTTTTCAATTGATAAATCTCAAATGAAGATGATGAGAATAATCATAGTGCTAATATAATAACTTTATAAATTACTTCTATTACTTCTAAATGAAAAATATACCTTCTATTTGAATATACTATTGAAAAAGGAGATGTTTTTTTCATTAACTTAGATGAGTTAGTAAAAATAAACTAGAAATAGCTACAACTGAAAACATACACAAAATGGATTATATGTAGTTTAAAATTTTGCTTCATTTTTTGATAGTTTATTTAAAAATAGAATTGTGTTCATATTTTTGCATGAAAAATGATCATTTATGACATATATAAGGTTTTGGAATGTATTGAAAGGTGCTTACATGTCATCTTTTGAAGAAAACTCTATGATAAGTATCCACTGTTAGTGGATTATGTTTTTAGTGAATATTGTGATTATTCTTGTATAACGTGATTGTCTGATATGTTATCAAGTCTTATCTCATTTGTAAAGGCTTACAATAAGATAATAAATATATATGTTTTTTTTATAAAACATTTCTTAGTATGTAAACTAAAATATTATTATATGCATATCAAATGACACTTGGGGATGCCCTTGCGTTTGTATTGGAGATGTCCAATACTGATTGCATCTAATATATATTTTACAACGATAGTATGTTGAAATTTTTTCAACATATTCTAACATGGTTAGTTGTTAAGAATATTATTATGTTAGTTGTTTTACAACTTGTATTTAACTTTTACAGTTGGTTAAAAGTGAAATCAATAATGATTTATATTATGCTTATTATGATGTCTATATGGATATTGTAACTCTAACCATGTTGATGTTGTGTTAGATATAAAATATATTGGATATGTGTTCAAGTTTTTGGTGCAGGAACCATTACTTGGAATAGCTAAAAGTAACCAACAGTCTCCATTTCTTCTACTGAGGAATATAAGTACAATGGAAGTAAAGAAAGAAGCCATGTGGCTGAAGTGGCTGTTGGAAGAGATACACATGGAAGTTGAAGAAATTATTCCTACTCTATGTATTAGTCAAATTGGTATTACTCTTGACAAGGAATCTAGTTCAACATCGTAGACCGAAGCATATTGAAGTTCATATATGTGTTATCTCGAGAGACGGTTCTCTACGGTGATAGAGATCTCCAATTCTTCCATTTTGAAGATTAATATTATAGTTATGTTTACGATCCATTGTGTGATGTAAAATACTTCAAGTGTGTGCAATTATTTGCCTTTTATAGTTGCCATTGAGGGGGAGTGTGCATGCAATGTCACCTCCTAATGGTTAGCCGATTATTGACTCCTCCTCTATACTTCTACTCTGGTTTAAAAGCATTGTAAAATATCTTGTATGATCTAAAGTAAACTGATAGAGTTTATGGGAAAAATATAGTCTAATGTGCATTTGTTTGTAAAGGAGTTCCTTGTGTTATAAAAGGCTCCTAGAGATGCAGTATAAGAATATTTCCATGAGAAACGGTGAGATGTAGTCTCACAAATCATGCTTAGCCTAAATCATATGTCTGATTTATGGATTCCAAATCCTTTTGTACCAAAAGGTAAGTTGAGCATGATGAAGGTGTTATAATTCCTTCAAAATTACATGTGCTATCCTAAACCTTTAGGGTTTATGGATTTGTAAATCTGTTATACAAACAGGTAATGTTGGCATATGGATCCCCACTTAATATTAAGGGGGAGTGTTAGAACTATAATATTAAGTGCATCATAATGTTTAGTTTATAGTTAAATAATATAGAATAGTTTATATTCTTATTATTTAAATATAAACTTTAGATTAGGTTTGTTAGTTATTAATTAACTAACTATTTATTAAATCGGGGTGTGCCCGTCACTTAATATGGACATAACCCTTCGGGTTATTTAAATATGATTGTAGGTCATATTCATTAAATCACATGAATCATTTGGATTACGAGTAAATACATGGAGTAGAAGTGAGGGAGGAGTTACTGGACTGGGTTGTAAAATGTTTCTCTATAGTGGATTATTCTTCCGTGGTTTTTTACCCATTTATAGGTTTTCCACGTTACATACAGTGTCACTATGTAATTTGTTTTATGTTGTTATTTACTTTTATTATGGTGTGCACATTTATATTTCCACTTATTAATGTATGTTAACCTAACATTTAATTTAGTTGGTAAATATACCTTTTCACCCCTTGTCCTGACATTTCCCTCACTCAAAAATGTATGTAAAAATCATTGGATACTTTCTTACCAAAAATGAAAAATATAAGAGAATGATCCTGGAAGGACAACTATTCAAAATATAAAATAATGTTATAATAAAAGTAGAAAGTAGACTAATCCATTGAAAGACAACTACCATTTCAAATTGTAGACCAAGACCTTGAAGGACAACTATTTGTTAACAATTTGAGATCAAAAATTAAAAATGTAGACCATACCCTCGAAGGATGGGTACTATTGCAAAAGGCTTCCCACATTGATCAACCTTCAAAGTCAAAAACATCCTAGAAAAGATTCCCACATCAATCAACTTTCCCATTATAGAAAACTTCCTACATTGATTATTTTACTCCAAATTCAATATGTAAAGTTGGGGCATTTCCCTCTAAACCCGTAAAAAAGGAGAACCCTTTCCCTGCACTAATCTACACACACAAAACCACTTTCATGTCCTAGGAATGTATATTCATCTTATTCCACATTTTTAATAAATATCTTATGTAACTATCTATCGATAATCTTATTTAACTTTCATTATTAAAGCTACAAGTGCAAGTGATTTCTAATTTTCAAAACCCATCATGTATGTCTCAAACATGTAATGAGGTAATCATTCCTTTTTTACCCTATCTTATTAGTCACATTTCAAAATCACATTTTAAGTCATGTAATAGATAATCATTTAAAACATTCAATAACATTCTACAAACACACCATATTTTTATCATCACATTTATCTACTTACATAAATAAAAATCCATCATACTATAGCTCAATTAAATTAAAAATATACCATAACATCATCATAAACACATGAAAATTAAAAGAGATATAGACCATAAATGACGTCAACATCATATATATATATATATATATATATATATATATATATATATATATATATAAAGTCCAAAATACATCATGATCCAACACATATAAAAAAATTCATACATCATCACTAATGTCATATCACAACATAAATATTTAAAAATAAAAATGTCATATACATCTATGGCTTCCAAGATCCGTACATCAAATCTATCATCATCTCATGAACTAGAAGTCTTGCAGAAAATCACTAGTAGGCATAGTGCTTTTGTATCCTCCTAGGCACTGTACCACCAATAGCTCCAGATCTCCACCGGATCCTCCCTCACTTCCGCATCCTCTCTCTAATCTCCACGTTGGGTGATCTACACTCCCTATACTTGCACTAGGGCATGCTACCTCCATGTCTAAATGATCAGCATATAATATAGCATCTGCGTAATTACGGATCACCATGTCAACATAGTCGCAACATTCTTGGTAGTGTCTGATAATGGGCCATAAAAATCATCCCAGATGTTGTAAATGCCACCCTCTACCCACTAGCTTGTGCCATTGCTAAAAAATATGCACCAAAAGTAGAAGTAGCTATAATCCCCAAGGCTTCTTCTTTAGTGCATACCGCTACTCACGGTATCTATCCCTATCTATAATATCCTAAGAAAAATATATACTGAGTCCATCTCACTCAATCACTACACCATCTCACTTAGGAATCAAAGCATCTCTAACTCCCATGATATCATCTCTTTCTCTCTCTCTCTCTCTCTCGAGCCATATCACTCTCTCCCTCCGCCCGACCTTATCGGGCCGTCACCTCTATATAATAGCTACTACAAGATCATCATCACCCTCCTCCTTCTCATCATCATCATCATCAAAAACCTGAATCACATCATGTGCTTTTGTTCCTCCCTCCACTTGAGCATGAACGTGTCTCACCGATGTACTACTCAGTCCTATAAAAATTTCTCAATGACTAGGTCCACCATGCTCTATACTCTAAAGTATCTCCCACATCATCAATCAACACAATGTCACCATCATCATTAGAACCATAGCCCCATGCTCCTCAATAATGATCATAGGCCTCACCACAACTACCCTTAGGGTCTCAAGTATCTCCATCATCCCATATATATCTGACAAGATCCTCGTGTACACCCGAATAAACCGAAACATCCTCCTCACCTGATAAAAATGCAATAACTCATACTCCCCTACTCTATGATCTTGGACCCATGTATCCTGATGCATCCCCACCAACTCATACTCATAACCCGACTAATCACAAAAATCCAAGCAAGGCCTCCAAACAACATCCCCTACATGTAGCCCAAATAACAAGTCTTTGTAAAAGGTAGCCCCTCTTCTTCTTAACCCCATCCATTATCCTACCATTATCTTATAAAACTAACATGACTCTCATCAATACCCCATGGTAGGCCCAATGGATGGGTGATAGAAATATGCTTGTATGCTTAAGACCGTAATAAAATCCAACATCAATCCCATACCACTTGTGGGCCTTCCAGGCCCACAACTCTTTGAATGTATGTGCAAGAAAAGTGGGCCCCACTCAAACACTATGTAGATCTCCATCATCTCCACCACTACACCTGTCATCATCCAAGGGAATCGACCACCTCCTAAATCTAGTAAAGAAAAACATGAGATGGTCATCATCATCATAGTCATCTTAGTACAACCATCTCTCCCAGGCTCATACAATGACTAATATGCAAATGCCCCTAACTCATATCTAACATGATGTGCCTCATCACCATACAACCTCTACATCACATCCAACCTCTATGTTTCACCGATGGTGTATATCCCTCTCCCAGAGATATGTAATATCATAATTTGATGAACATCCTCTAGAGTGAGGGTCATCTCTCTAGTAGGAAACCAAAAAGTGTAGGTGGAAGGATTCCACCACTCTAATAATGCTAGTATCAAACTCCATGTTAGGTTAATTTATGCATCATATTACCTTAAATTATTTAATTATTTAATAAGGTAATTAGTTGATATATTGTTATATAGTTTTATAACAATATTTTTTTATTATTACATAGGTTATATTGTTACATAGTTGTAACAATTATTATTTGTTTGTATTTAATTATTGTTTCTTCCTGGATGTATTTTGGAAGCTATTGTGATTATGGTTGTACTGTGTAACCCATTTATTTGTCTGCACATGGTTGTTCAATTCCTATAAGAATTACAACACTTCATTGTAATTTTGGTTGATTGAGATTAATATAATTTACAAGATTCTATCCTTTTTATACATTTGGTAATAGAGATAATTAAAGCTCTTGGAAATGTTGGAGAAGGTTGCAGAGGAAGGAGAATTCGTGGAGAAGAAATCTGCAACAACGGAGAGCCAGTGTTGCCTCCAGCACTTTCTGGACCACCCTACAAACCCACAACCTCCTGTGTGATTTGTAAACGTAAAGCAATTTTTTTTTGCCTTGGTGCCTCATGCACCAGGAAAATTTTTCTTCCTAGATGTTATTTTAAAAAAATATCTTTTTTCCCCATTAGGGGTTTTTCCTCTAAATTGTCAAGATACAGATAATATCTTTTGTACCATCAAAAGTCAAGGTGCACTATCCCGTTTGGACTCTCTCACCGAGTTATCGGCTCTTCACTTGTTTTATTGGCTTTGGGTGAGTTGTAGACCACAACCATGTATTTGTATGCAAAGATCTCAAACCCTGTATTGTTGTGCATATTGGAGGTGAGCCAAACATCGACTTGTCGGACCTCCCAATTGAGCCCCTAACTGAGCCTCCACCATGTTGTCCACATCGCTCATACCATGAAGTTTTGAACAGTCCAACATCTCAAAAATCAAGCCACCAAGTGGATCAAGCCTCCATGATCTTGCACACAACACAATGAGCTCCTCTAAGCTCCATTGTCCATCGTATTCCCCAAGTAAGGAGTATTAGTAGCAGAGCCAAGGAATCTATCCCCAACATATATAAGACTTGCACCAATGAAATCAATAGACCAAACAAAACAAGGCAAATGCGGAGTCGGGAGTGATATGAGGTGAGCTTTGTTTGAATTTGATCCTACACAACATAGCCGAGGCATCAAATCCAGACGATAGCTTTGAAAACAACCCGCACATGACACCGGTAGTGAATAAAAGGTGGCTACATAACTTCGACCTACAAATACAAGAAAAAGAATAACTCTTCCTTATCGTTCAATCACAAAAATGATGCAAGAACAAATTAAAGTAGTGTCTAAATCAAATCGACAAGAGTAATATTCTACAAACGAAGGTGGGGAAGGCACAAAAATGAAGTTGAGATCCATTTATTGTTCCTTATCCCTAAATCTACCATCCTCAAACTATCTTCCAACTCACTGCCACGTGTACTCCTCCCGCCACAATTGCATGTGAAAAGGTCAGTAAATTTGCTTTTGAGGTTAAATATAATTATCTCTAATGAATTACACATGCGCTAAGGGAATTCAAGTGGCTAGAGTGAAAAACTTGGGGATATGAGGTTTGAGGTTTAACCCCACCCACAACACAAGTTTTTGAACAATTTTGAAATTTTGCAAAGCAAAATTGGAGAAAATTCCACGCTTAGAGGGCCATTTGCGAAAAACCTCCACTAAACCTGTTAGTTATAACTAAACAACCTTTCAAATTTTTTAGTGAGAAAAACCCTAATTTAGGGGGAAAACATTCTCCTATTAGGCCTATTTTTTAATTCCGAACAACATTTTCCAAAGGAAGACTATCTAAAAATTCATTCGATGTATTTTTAAAGGTATTTTACATTGAGGGTCATTCTAGGCTTCAAAGGCCACCGAGAGCACACAAAACAAAAAAATCCTACCATTCAATTTTTATAAATTTTTTAATGTAATTACATGCTTCAGTATATTGTACTAATTTGTAGGTTGTCATAGTCAAGAAAAATCAGAATCGCTTAGAAACTAACAGAGAATTGTAATACAAAATAGTAAAATTTAGTTCTAAAACACTTACAAGATCTTAGATCTCATTTGCAACATTTGGTATATATGTTGCCTCTTGGGAAGATCTTACAGTAAATCCGTCGCGACTACTACCGCACTTAACGCCTAATATAGTCGTGAATAACATCATCCTGGGCATCGAACCTTTAAATCAATGGGGAGTAATAAGGTCATAATGCACATAATATGATCCATCCCATCCATCTATGAATGATTGCATGACATAAATCTAGAATGAGAAATTATCCAAGTATAGAGCAAAGTTACGCACACATATGAGGATATTTTTTTAAGCCAAAGTGTCAATAATCGCACAAACTCCTTTCATTATTGTCTTAGTACCACGTATTGAATTATTTCATGTAATTTAATGCCTCTTTCACATACCACCGAGTATATAGAAAGGGTGATTTTCTTCCATGTACAACTGCCTATATTGAAAGGGCGTGTATATAGAAAGGTTCAATATATCAAACCGATGGTATATCGATTGGGAGACCTTATACTTAGAGTGATAAGAGCATAACCCTGTCGCTGATTTCTGTAAAATGGGCACCAACTCCCCTATTTCTTTTTCTTCCCGATTCACAACTACTCATAGGAAACAACTATGCTACATGGAATACTAAAATCAAGACAGATCTTGAGTTTGAAGAGATCTAGACTGTTATGAATGGTACTCTGACAAAATCAGCTACTGATACAACACAATAGTGGTAGTTTGATAAAGCATATAATAAGGCCAAACTAGTCATCTTATTTGGAGTGTTCGATGATGTACAACCCCGCATTCAAGATGCCAAAACAGCCAAAGAAGTGTGGGATAATTTTTACACCGTATATGAGGCCAAAAACAAGAATGTAATACTAAATTTGCAGAATCAGTTGCATACACTAAAGTTCAAGTAGAATGAGAAAATTAAAGCTTTCTTAAGAAGAGTTACGCAGTTGATGGCTTCACTTATAGCCCTGGGAGAAGAGGTCACAGATAAAGCTCTTGTTTCCATTATTCTGAGAGCACTCCCCTCTTCTTACCACATTTTTTTCACAACACTAAATGTGTCGATACGATAGTTAGTTTTGACAAGCTGGTAAACATACTGCAATAAGAGGAAGCCATGCATAATAAGGATGATGAAGAGGAGCATGTACTTTCTTCACATAAAAAATGGAAAGGAAAAGGTAAAGGAAAACCTAATTCCTATCAAAAGTCCCAACATCAGAATCAGTATCAACATCAAGGGGACAAACAATAGAAGAAGCAATGTCCAATTTGTAAAAGAGGACATGACTTAAAAGATTGTTGGTATAATACTTACAAGAAAGGTTTATCAAACAACTATGGACCTCCATAAAAAATCTCACAAGGGACATTCTAACAACAATCAAGGGTAGAAAAAGGGGAACTAGAAAAGAAGACCCCATCAGATGTGATTAGGGTATATGTTTTAGTGCCAAATGTTCCCTAAACCATGCCAATGCAGTAGATCCTTTAGAGAGCTTTCTAATGACTGTAATAATGTGAAAAATAGGACAATCGAGCTCAAGATATGTCCAGTCAAAGTTTGGTCAACAGAAAGTCAACTTTGGTCAATAGGTCAATAATGGACCAATAGCACTGTGACACGTGGTAAAAGGGTGTTGGCAAAATTGGAGGTTCGAGAGGTTTTCACCGCCGGTCTTCGACGATCGTAAAATGGTATAGCTTGGCGGAACAAGAGGCTCAACTTTTGTTATGGAGGGGAGCCCGCCACCGTGAGGATGATTATATTATCACCGATGTGGTGGGTCCTCAAACCACCACGTGGCTTGCCACCATGAGTTCAATTTTCCAATCAAGGATCGACAAGTGGTCTTAATTGTCATATTTCATTTTGAATATCACATTATATTACTTGGGTCAAATTCCATTTTATTACCTTTGTAATTATTTGATATTAACTTCCATGTTAATTACCATGCCACATTGTTCGGGATATTATATTATCCAAATTCAACATTGTTTGGGCTTATGTCTATGTTGGTGGGGATCTATTTTATCCCATTAAACTCGGTAGTTCTAACTATGTAATGACTCGGCATTCAACATTCAATGCAAACCATTTGGGGCCATACAACTCGGCCCTCCCACAATGGACATTCAAATTAAACAATACACAACTCATATAAATGGTGGCCAACAAACAATGGTGGGTGTGGCTATTGCCACATCAATCAAATCCGACACTTTAGCCTTTTTAAGGCCAAAACCAATGACTCCCCACTTAATGTGGGAATATCCCACTTCCAATGCACAAAATAGTTGGCACAAAAGGAGGCCACCGTGACTTGAACCCGTGACCTCACCGCTCTAAGACCAACTTGCCACCTAACTCATCCAATGGGCTCAATGGAGTAAACAATGAGCTTGGGTGTATTTATATCGCTCAAGTGCTAGGTCTGTGTCAAGCAAATAAGCAGGTAGTTTTGGAAAAGTGCAATTTTGGGGTACTTATGTTCACTTCCAGATCTCAAGTTATAGATGAAAGTTTCTCATAATTTTGAGAAAATCGTGATAGTGTGATCATTTATTTGATTTGGTTATTTTGTGATGAGTGTTTTTCTATTAAAGTCACATGATGGCATAGAACCAAAGGGATACATCATTGCAATTGATCGGGAGTCAAGGATAGAGGTTGAGCTCCATTAATTTCCTTCAAAGGTCTAAAACATAGTTTTGCAGGTTTTTCATTCATTATTAGTTAATGTAAATGTTATTATATTTACATTTTTTAACATTATTAATGGATCGGTTCACCACGAACCCGGGGATGTAGGAATTTCGAACCCCATAAAAAATTTGGTGTTGTGTTCTGATTTTATTTTTAGTTTATGATTATTTGTAATAATTGAAGTTCATAAAAAGAATGTGGATGTAATGGTAATTAGTATTTGAAAACTTTGGAAAATCGATTAAAATCAAGAAACAGTGAATTTGGGCTTTGATCAAACAGTGAATGTTGAATAAAAAGGAATTTAAATTTCAGTTTGAAAACAATCCTAAATTAGAATTTGATCAATTTTTAGAGTATAAAAGACTTCAAGTTGATTAAAAATTAACAATCCTTGAAAATATTTAAAAGGGAAAAAAATAAAACACCCATTTTTGAATCAACAAGGAAACATTGTTGAGCAAGAAGAACATTCGATAATGAAGACTTCTCATACACGAATCAATCAAGTGAACCATCCATGTCATTTAGTAATGTCTTGTATGTTTATTCGGGGGCCATTCGACACATGACCAACCATAGAAATTGGTTTACTTCAATGAGGGACACATCTTCGAAAAACCATGTTTCGTTGGGAGATGATTTTTCATATACGATTCAAGGGATTTGGAGCATTTCTCTACCCCTTGGTTCCTGCAACTGTAGACTATCAGATGTCTTATATATCCCTAGGTTGACAAAGAGTCTACTTTCATTCAGTAAACTCCTAGATCATGACTTAAAAATTGACTTTGAGAGTCATTCTGGCAAGAAAATGTGTTTGATTCGAGACAAATCACAAGGCTCAAAAATAGTTGCAAAATCCTCCAATGTGGTACACATGTTCCATCTTGATTTTTTCATAGATATGATCAGGAACTTGTGGCTAACAACTCTACCTTAGCACAGTTGTGGTATTAGAGACTTGGTCATGTTAGTTTCAAGTATCTCGAGACACTATGCTGGTGTAATATGGTACATGGGCTACCATCTCTTCAAAAGGATACAAAAAATTTTCCTCACCGCCTAGTAGGCATACACCACAGATCTTCATTCCAAAAGAGTACATATCAAGCTCATGGTAAGCTTGATCTGGTTCATATCGATCTTTGTGGTCTAATGCAACCAAGTCATTTTGGATTTCAATACTTCATGCTTTTTGTTGATGACTATTCAAGAAAAATGTGGATTATTTTTCTTCGCAAGAAAATTGAAGCTTTGGAAACCTTAAAAATGTTCAAAGTAGTTGTTGAGAACAAATTTGGTCATCACATCAAAACTTTCTCTTTCGATCAAGGGGGAATTCAACTTTAATGAGTTCAAAGACTACCTACAAAATCATGGGATTCATCGACAAATTCCTCCTCCACACACATTGCAACAAAATAGTGTTGTTGAGAGAAGAAATTGTACTATCATGGAAATGGTGCGATGCATGATCAATGACTCTAGACTTGCGAAGAAATTATGGGTAGAAGGAATAAAGATGACTATGTATTTGTTGAGCAGAGTGTCCTTAGTTTCTCTTGAAGGAGTAACACCACAAGAAGCATGGTCAAAGTAGAAACCATCTATTACACACCTTAGAGTATTTGGGTGCAAAGAAAGCATGCACATACCCAAGTAGAACAGAAAGAAATTGGACATGAAGTCACAAAACTCATCTTCATTGGGTACAGTGAAGAGACTCTTGGGTACAGATTGATGGATCCAAAGACAAGAAAAGTATACACTAGTTGAAATGTTGAGCTTTTTTAGAAGGACGCAGAGTCTCCACTTCTGGACTCACCTGATGTAGATTCTTGACCAATTGTACAAAATAAAGTTGATGTTCCCAAAGATGATGAAAGTGATGATGGGGATGATGGTGTTGATCTGATAGAACCACGACCCACGGGAATAATTCAATGTATTCCCAAGTGGTGTAATAGCACATTACGAGATGCAAGAATGGATGATCCACCAGATACATCCACCCCTAGACCACAAACTCACAGTAAAAAAAGAGAAGAAGTTAACTTTTCTTTGATGGGTAAAGTTATTGAGTCTAATGAGCCCTCTACAATCCAATAATCCCTATAGTCAAAAACTTAGAAAGATGCCAAATGCCATGGATGTTGAATATCAACTAGTAATGAAAAATAACACTTGGTTGCTTGTCGATCTTCCACAAGCGAAGAAATGTATTAGATGCAAATGGATATTCAAAATGAAGTACAAAGTATATGGGAAAGTGGACAAGTACAAAGCAAGACTTTTAAAGAAAGGGGTATGCACAAAAAGAAGGTATTAACTACGATAATACATTTTCTCCCACAACTAAGAACAAGATGATCGGGATGATCTTTCTCTAGCTGCATGTTTGGTTGGAAAGTCTATCGATGGATGTAAAATGTGCCTTCTTGAATAGATATTTACAAGAAGTCTATATGACTCAACCGAGGGATATGTAGTACTTGGTCAATAAGTAAAGGTATGTAGACCTAGGAAATATTTGTATGGCCTTAAACAGAACCCTGGGCATGGTACATCAAAATTGATGAGCATCTCATACAACATGGATTTGTTATAAATCCATACGATCCCAATCTTTACCTCAAAATCAAGGGGAGATTGTGATTGTTGTTGTCTATGTCAACGATCTATTCATCGCTGGCATTTCAATGAGGATGATTGATGTAATGAAGAAATATCTTAATCGATCATTTGACATGACCAATCTTGGGCTAATGCACTAGTTTCTTGGATTGAAAGTATGGTAAAAAGAGAATCACATCTTTGTTTCTCATATGAAATATACCAAGGCAATTCTTGAGAAATTTAGGATGATGGATTACACATTGATTACTACACCTATGGAGAACAGAATACGCTTATCTCATTTAGATCCATCTCCCGAGGTAAATTCCCTCTCTACCAGTAGTTGATTAGAGTCTCATTTCCCTGACCTACACTAGACTAGATATCATCTTTGCAGTAAGCTATCTATCCATATTCATGCAGGAACCCAAAGTGTGTCATTGGAAAGTAGCAAGGCACATCTTGAGATATCTCAAAGGATTAGTGGATCTTGGTCTAGAATAGAAGAATAATGACAACTTCTTCTTGTCAAGATATTCGGATTCAGATCATGCAGGTAACATTGATGACATAAAATCCACTTTAGGATTTGTGTTCTCTATGGGATCTGGACCAATATCATGGGGAAGAAAAAAATACTTCATTTTTTTCTTTCTTCCATAGAATCCGAGTATCGTTCTAGAGGAGAAGATTTTTGTGAAGCGATTTGGCTACGTCGCATACTAGAAGGACTTAGACTACCATAGGAAAACATGTCCACCATGTATGTTTACAATGAAGGTTTTCTCAAATGTGTTCACAATCCAATGTTTCATGAAAGAACAAAACATATTGAAGTACATGTTCATTTCATACACAAACATGTGTTGAAGCACAACATCCAACTTCAATTTTTCCAACAGCTGAACAAAAAGTAGATATTTTCATGAAGTCACTTGCACATGACAAGTTTGAGTTGTTCAGAGAGTTCCTCTCCTCATCCCTTGAGGCAATGCAAAATTAAGGGGGGGAATGTTAGGTTAATTTATGCATCATATTACCTTAAATTATTTAATAAGGTAATTAGTTGATATATTGTTATATAGTTTTATAACAATATTTTTTTATTATTGCATAGGTTATATTGTTACGTAGTTGTAAAAATTATTATTTGTTTGTATTTAATTATTGTTGCTTCCCAAATGTATTTTGGAAGTTGTTGTGATTATGGTTGTACCTTTGCAACCCATTTATTTATTTGCACATGGTTGTTCAACTCCTATACTAAGCACTTCATTGTAATTGTTGGTTGATTGAGATTAATATAATTTACAAGATTTTATCCCTATTCTACACTTCGACATTTTTGAATATGTCTATAATCCCTAATGCCACAAAAACAAATAGCCTCAATATGTTCTCAATAATCATATTTCGTATCTTCCCTCACCTCAATTAAAATAAGTGGTATACTATCTTAGATCATCAGCTTCACATCCACCTGCAAACACAAACACACAAACAAAAATTAACATCATCACAAAATATCAAAATATCATTAATATCACTATTAACATTATCGCTAAATATCTAAAACATTAAAATCAATATAATTACATCAACACCAACATCATCACTAAAATCGCATAAAAACACCAATAAAAAAATTCATAAAAATCATACTTTTTCCGTTAAAAATTCAAATTGCTACATAATAGTTGAATCACTAACAATTAACATCAATCGTTAGTGATTGCATGAATCGCTAGTGATTCACATCAATCACTAGTGATTGCATGAATCACTATTGTTTATTGCATCTATAAATCAAGGCATCTGTACACCCCCAACACGACCAAAAATCTAGAAAAATATACGCAAAACAACTCAAAACTAATTAGAATGACTTACTTCTACTATAGTGGGTTTTTTATGCCTCATTGGATGAATCCATTACGCTCAAATCACACGAAATCATGTTTTTTTCACCCAATATCACTTTGTAATTTCATATTTCACTCGGTAAAAATGAGCTTATCACATTAAAATTGGCTATTTATAGCCCTAAATTAACCTTGGCACAATCACCGATGATGGACTTAATCATTGGTGATTTATTCATAATCGCTAGCGATTGGCTGAATCGTTAGTGATTCGCCTGATTTTTGGCAGCCATGCCCCTTTTAATATCAAATCATCACTGTTTTCCATAAAAGTGTCCCTTTCAAATGACCTCTAGTCCTTGAAACATTAAATATTGGATAAACGAAATCAACATTGGGATTTGTCATATGTCTATGGGATGCGTGCCCTTTGACCCCCATCACTTGACTTCCCCATCTATTTAGCCTACCTTTGCAAATCATATGTTTATAAGTATTGAGCCCTTTAGTTCTCCTATCATTTTATTCCTCGGTAGCACATCCTATTTCGGTACCCCTTGGACTAGGGAAAATTTTTGAATGAAACACATAACAAACCTATTCCATTAGAATTTTCAAACTAGTGTTCCCTATAATGTGTTGCAGTCACCACATTTTGAGGGGGATCACCCATATAAAAAAGTTATCATTGATTTTTTCTAACGCTTTTCCATTAAACTGCTTGATGAAAAGGGGAGAATTTAGACACCGAAAATCTACACCCCTCATTTTTATTTAATCAATTAATTAAATTAATTGATATTTCATACCCTAAGTCATACACTACACCCCTCACCTTTGACCCATTAATTAAATACATTAAACATCCCTCCCATATTTATTCAATTAATTAATTAAAAAAATTAACACCACACCATATCCTAAGTCTCATTATCTTTATCACATTTATCTCACGTAATCCATTTTACAAAATCCTATGTAACCACCTAGATTAACTTAATAATTTTCTAATCCAACCAAATCAACCAAAATCTATTTAGTTCAGTAAAATCCATCTAAGACCACTTTTAACATATTTCTAACTCCCTTATCTCGACAAACAAATCATTATCATCTACACACCTATCAAAATAGTCTACAAACGTAAATTAGATAAATCTAAACATAAAAAAATCAAGTATAATCTAACCTTTTTTCTATCCTCTAAATCAAACACAACACATCCCCTAAAAAATTAACAAATTACAACTTGAAACTCAAAACCAAAAGCCTCTTTTTAGAATCTATTTCAACCATTTTGCATCACAAATCCCAAACAAACTGAAATATATTATGACTCGGGTAATCACCAAGGATTATTTAAGCTTTTTTCCCAATCTCTCTTTGGGATCCTCAACTTTAGTTCACGATTTCTTTCTCTCAATTTGATTTCACGGTGTCATGTATATCATCGATAAGTATCGAAGAATTTTATTTATGAATCAAAGCATTAAAATGATGATCAAGCATTTTTACAACATTTTTGGATATTTTGTGGATCAACACTCCATCATTTAATCTATAGATTGCACCAGATACCTTGATCATCCTTTAGTAAGGTTAGAGACCTCATTTAGCTTCACATCAATCTCTAGTTAACTTTTATTTGTTTACTCATATCTTTTACATCATCTCTAAACATTTATCACTTTGCAACATCATTTTAAATCATCATACATTTGGTTTTATTAAACTATTTAAAATTACTAGAATCACCAAATGATTGGCCCAATCACAAAGCAATTCTGTCGAGTATTACCTTTTAATAATGTTTATTAGTTTTCCATCAAATATCTTTTGTATATTGTATCAAATTGGTTGTTTTTAACATACTTTTGAGCAATGATTACTTTTAGATGGAAATGTGTGGCCCTTCGATGAAATCACCAAAGATCCATTCCTTGCCAATAATTTGACACCCTTTCTATTAGGAACAATATGATATCTTACATGATCTAACTTTTTGTGCCATCCATCACGCTCCTTTAGATGAATTGGACAACATTTTTGAGTTCACTTATGAAAATTTTCAAGCAGAGAGTACTATTGACATGCGTATTTCAATTACATAATCATTGAAGCTAAACTTACTTGGGCTGCATTCAAGGTTAAAGAGGACATACCTTTCGAGCTTGAGTTCGAGCCATAATTTATTCCTGATCTATTTCTCATTCATTTCTTATCTATATTTTATCAGCTTTTGTATCAACTTATAATTTGGCATATATCTATCCTATATTGGTTTATCACATATCATTTATTTATTTAAATCCACTTAATTGTTTAAATAGCGAGATGACATCCTTCAAGGAATCCCTTTGGATTCCCATAATTGGCCTTTTTAAGAAGATTATTTATCCATATTTCTAATCATATCTTTTGTAGTGTCTTTGTTCACAGAGTTTTCCTTAAAGGAAAGGAGCTTTTACAAACCTTTCACTTGGAGCACAACATCAAGCATCACCAATCAACATCTACGAGTATCACTAAACCCCGCATCCTCTGAGGTCAGTATATTTCTATTTTCTTTCTTTTTTAATTCAATTTGAAGGAGTAGGAATATTTTTGAACAGATGGATATGTTATTATCCATACAAGAAGATTTATATGTCTTGGATAGAGTAAAATATAGAAAAATAGAGAAACCAACAAATTTAAAAGTGTTCAGAAAGAGGTAATCCCATTTATAATGTTATTTTTTTAGTGGTAATGAGATCTCAAATAATCTCATGAGATGGATAGTGGAGTTAGAAGTTATTTTTGAGGAGGAGAATATTGAAGACCCCAAAAGGGTAGTGGTTATATGTAAGAGGCTACATGGAGTTTCAAATGCTTATTAGAGAGTTCTCTAAGATAGGATACAAAGGAAGGATAAGAGGAAGGTGAAGATTGGGATCATATGGTTTTGATGTTGATGGGGAAATTTTTTGAACCCAAGAATACAAGGAGATTGGTTAAAGAAGATTCATGACTTAAGAATTCAGTGAGTAGGGAAAAATTCCTAGAAACGTATTATTTAATAGAAAAAAATAATCTTGAAATAGGATAGAGAGAGGAGAAATGATTAAGATAAGTGTTTCATCCCTTTGATAGAGGTTATAAATAGAACTTCTAATATGAGAGAACACCACATTATTAGTGAGGTGATAATAGGAAAAGATAAAGTGGCCATTTCATATCACATTTGTGAATATGAAACTTTTGATAATCTCTTATTTATAGGTGAATAATTTGGATTTTAACAAGATGAAAGTTTGGCTAACCTCGGTGTTACTAATTCCTTTCAAACTTGGCTTAGGGGGGATGTTCTACCCACTCAAATCAATAAAGCCATAATCAATGATCTACATGGCAGTGAAAATCAGCACTAACGGCTGTAATTTGGACGCTAATGTGTGGATCCTCAAGTACAATATGATGACATCACATAAGATATGGATGATTGATGCGATATGTGCGAGATGGACTGTCATCATTTCTAGGCATAGGAGGAAAGCCGAGGAGTGGGGCAATAATTACAAGTATGGCATAATAATTAAACCTGCTTTCACGGAAAGGAAAGATTCAAATACCAACATCAAAGCTCTGCCTGTCCCACATAGTGGTAGCATTTTTACCATTGAGAACAGGAAAAGGAATAGAGGAAACATGGGGGGTCTACCTTGCAAAACTGAACCGACCCACAATCCGGCGTGGAAAGAGAATACGGAGCTTTGGAATTACCTGTAAATTGGGGGTCTGTCTAATTTAATTGAAAGGATTCAAGGATTTGACCAAGACATTTCTATCAGATTCACCCAGGGATGGAAGAATCAGATTTTCAAATACAATAACATGGAGATTGAGATCATAGAAGAGCTCATCGCCTAGATCACGGGCCTCAGCCTGGAGGGCACCAAATTCTTCAGTAAGAAGGTGGACAGGGAGGTGGAGACCAAGAAGTTCCTGGACGAGGGGGAGAATCTTGAATTCGTGACTGCTGGCATCAAGGTGGTGTCGATTCCTGAGCCTTTTGCTAAGCTTTCCAGGATGGTGGTTAGGTATGTAACTCTTGAAGGAAGATTTGTGACTATACCTCAAAAACATTTGATATTTCTAAATCACTTTCATAGAAATATCATCATCAGCTTTCCTCACTATTTGATAAACTAGTGGAGAAATCAATTAGGGAAGTTCAGAGCCACTCTAGGGCTGTCCCTTTACACCAGAGGGCTTATCCTCCTGATCCATCACCACTGTTCTAGCTGCCCCCATGAATCCTACCCCACCTTCTTCCTCCATACCTCCACCTGCTCGCACCGCTTCCACTCCCCCTGCTGAAAAGGAAGATTGAAGTTCTTCGCCTTGCCAAAGAAAAACAAGAGCGTAAAAGCTAAAATCCATGCTTCCCAATGGGTCCTAAGGAGCCACAAAGACCTGGAACTTGCTGAGAACCTCCTGCATATCAATAAACCGATGGAGGAGCCCAAGGAGGAGGAATTGATGGATAGAGTGGATAGATTAGAAAAGGAGATACAAGAGCTCAAAGGGACTATAAAAAATATGGAAAGAGCTAAGGGAAAAGGAATTCTTCAAAGTGATGATGAAGAGGGGGTTATTGCTGAAGTCTTCAAGAAGTTACAGTCCTTGGATGGCAGAATGGGGAATGTAAAAATTCACAATGACTACATATTATCTGCCCTTAAAAGCATTTATAATTTCATTGAACAACATGTTCATAGTGTCTGCAGTTTAAGTGGGGTTAATGAGGACATTTGGGGCCCTAAAGAGAAAAGGGATATTGCAATTGCTCAGGTGGATATGAGAGACTCCTCTCAGGCCACTGCCATTACCTTCTTCATGTCGCTGCAGGCTATCAAGACCAAGATTGACAGGGCTATCAAGTAACGGGTTATTGTGATGTTGTTTTCTAGTTGTGAAGTTGTTGTTATCTGGCGGTTCTGGTGCTGCTTTTTGGCGGAGTTCTATATGTTGTTTCTCTTTTGGTTTCTTTTTGATCTTTTCTGCTTCTTTTTGGATCATTGTTCATTTGGATCCTTTCTTCACTTGTATTGTCATATTTGGCTATTGAGCCCTCTTTGGTTGGCCGTTTTTCCCTTCTCTGGGTTGTTTCTCTCACCTTTGCTATCTGGCTTTTGAGCCCTTTTGTATACAGGGTATAGTCCCTTCAAAACTATTTGCCCTTAATAAAAAAACAAGATGAAGAGGGTGACCTAATATCACAAGTTGCAAAAATAGAGAAAGTGCTTAGAGATAATTCAAGCCCATGACATAGCAATGGAGAAAGTATACAAAAATAATTTAAACAGATAAAGAGTAATGAAGAAGGAAGTAAAAAGAGTGAAACAAGAGAGTAGATGGAGAAAATACTTGTTGTCGATGATAGAAAAGAGAGAGAGGAGCTGAATGTGTTATCAGCCCATGAGGAAGAAGAAGGCCTGATTTTGCAATCAGTCATGGAGAGAGTAGTTAATCCAGAGGTGGAACAAGAAGTGCAAGTTGTTTAAAAGTCTCTAAAGAGGGATAAAAGAATGAAGAGTGAAAGAGAAAAATGTCTCTTTGTAGACATGAGAGAGGAGGGGTTGAAGAGAAGTGAAGAAATCTTCATTTTGGAAGATGAAGTAGTGAGAAGATGTTTTAAGAGCAGTAGAGAAGAAGATAGTCTCTTTAAAAAATTATGTATTAGAAAATAAAGGGAAAAAGATTACAAAAAATAATGAAGTTCCATTGAGGAGAGTACTTAAAGACGCTACGTTACCACAACATTTTTACTCTAAGTATGTTTTTTATGTAAATATTGTTGGAAGCACAATGAACTAAGAGGGGGGGTGAATTAGTCCTTACAATACTTAAAACAATTTCATATTTTCTTATTAAACCATTAACCATTCATCCATTCATTAATGTGTGCAAATCACCATAAAACATGCATTCAAATAACCATGAACAAGAGAGAGAACACCATAAAAATATATAAGTGGGAAACCCTCAAGGGGAAGAAATCCAACTGAAATTTTTGATTATATTACTTGAATAAAAAATATATAGTGAAGCATCAAATTCACAAGGATCACCAACCCCTAGTTAAGTAGAGCACCAACCCTACAAGGAGCACCAACCCTTAGTTTTGTGAAACACCAACTCCACAAGGAGGATAGAGCCTCCTAAGATGATAAATCATCCAATCAAAAACCTTTTTAGAAGATATCTGATGTATTTTTTTCTACAACAATCGATGGAGATCAGCCTATTCACTCACAACCTTCAAACCCTTGTTCAAACCCTCATACACCTAGCTCATTCTTTCTCTTTATTTATTCACTTTTCTTGGCCTAAAAACTTACACACACTTTCTAAAACATTATTAAACCTATCAAAACTATCTTACCTCTCAAATCATTCCTTTAGATCATACTCACTCACACATAGGTCACATTTTTTCCCTCTCAAGCAACTAGTTCAAATTTGAACTTAAACTTGACATTTATATGAAATTTATCTCACTAACACAAAGGAGGTATGTCCAAAATAATAAATTAATGCAACACAACTTTAAAAATCCTGATACATTCATTAAAACATTCACATTTGACCCATATAGGTCGGTCATGCTAAAACCATTAAACATGCTCAAAACTAGCTCAAAACCCCATCACCTAGATGAGCTAAAACCACAAATGCCAAAACCATGATTAGTAAAGATCCAAAAATAATCACACATCTGTACTATAATATATTAAAATCATCCATACTCATATATTATCTTTCACTAATCAAATAATTCATAACACAACTCAAAATCCTCATAATCTTCACAAAATAGTTGTTTCCAACACCTTGTCTTCACATTTGGGCCTCAAGATCACCCAAAAACAAATAAAATATGGAATTTAACCACCATATGGAAGAATCAAGACCTGTAGATCACATCTACATAATTTATATCTCTTGAAACATCCATAAGTGCAAACCACGCCAAATTTCCTCTTCACCAAATTAAGTCGCTTACGATTTCTTTTTACAAAATCAACTAGATTTCACCCTTGATGTCACTTATAAGAACTCTAATGGCATTCAATAGGAAAAAACTACATTTATTTTCACTCTCTAACTGATATCAAACATTAATATATTCATCTCATGCCTCATTCACTTCATTGTTTCAACCAAAGTAGACATTTCCTAAAAATCAAACAACCTTCTTCCTCACAAAATGGCCTGGATGAACCATCAAATATCCTCATCATGAGACAAAATATACCATTGGAAATATATATAAATCTTATTTATATAACATATTGGATTTCCTTTCAACTCCAAGTGGAAGGCCTTCAACCAAGACCATCTCTTAAACCTTTCTAAAAGCGCCCCAAAACTACCTTATGAATAGTCTTCACAAATAGGGCACACTTTTCAATTTATATGAACCACCATGATCAGAAATAATTATGAACATCAAGAAAAAATCTGATGCTAAAAACAATGTCCATTTATTTTGCAACTCCTTCAGAATGCTTTTTCCGAAATGAACTTCTTCATAAACTTTCATGTTTGAGTGGGATCCACTAATCACAACATACTATACCATGCCTTTATAGAAAAATTAATGATTCCTATACATCATAAAATCATCATACTAGAACTAGAAATCAATTCTAGTCACTTATGAGAAATATCTCTCCTACCGCTTTCGAGCTAGGGTTTCAAACACACAAAAGGTTATTTACCATTTTAACATTCGTTCATAAAAATGTGACGATGAAATGACATAAATATTTTTGAAACCTTATTAGTTAAATTTATAAACATCCCTAAAATATATAATGTACCATACAAATCACACAATTCAGGGTGAGTATAAGAAGATGTAATTCGAGCTGAAAAATACCTTCTTCTTGACCTGTTTCACCAAAAACAACATAACCTAAAAATATAATTCAAAATGACTCCAATTTTTCTCACACCTCTAGGAAACCCATATACATCATCTTAAATAATAATAATACACCTTATAGGTCTTCATATTCTCATCCAATCTCATTTTCTTGATTAGCCCTTGTGGTTTTACATGGTTTAAACTAGGGTCAACTCGAACCAACATTGTAACTCATCATGAAACGTATCGAAAATGTCATAAAAACTTAATAAATCATTAATAACCCACCTAAATGCATCCATGATCTCATATATATCTACAACTTATCTTCATGCCTCTAAGCACCTAGACCTTGTCTAGATGACCACCTAAATCTTGGAATCCAACTAGGACCTATACCCAGAAACTCATGTGAGTGCCTAACAACTCCCCAAAATTTCTCTCCATGGTTCTACCATTCTCACCAAATCACAAAGAAACTCAAACCACCATGCTCCACCACCTAGGCTCGATAGGTCACTTGAGAAGGTTTGGTAGAGAAAACCAATCTCACCAAATCACCCAATGACATTATGACATCATCCCGCTAGGCATCCTCTCGAATTAAATCCATCATCATTTTTTTAATTAATGGGATTTTACATCAATGAAAACACATAGAAAACAACATGCCAACAATATTTCCCTTTTCCATGATGGAAAACCTCTGAAAATTCTCCCCTTTTTACATTAATGACAAAGCATATATGCACGCATGTTATTTATCTCTTCTCAATTTAACCCCATACCTTCTTATGAACCGAGATGCCTGTTTAAACTCTTTACTATAAATTAAACTACCTTTGAAAAGCTCTAGAAGCCAAAAAAACTATGACATAGCTTATAACATCTCCCCTAGACTTATGACTCCCTATTAGTGAAACGGTAACAAAGAAAACAAGTAAAACCAAAAATGAGAGGGTTTAAGACTACCTCTAGATGAGATGATGATAGATATAGGTGCAAAAGATCCTCCTCATAGTGAGCTTGGTCACCTACACAACAAAGAAAAAATCAACATTAAAGAGGAATAATAGATAGGATGGTGGGTTTCCTGATAATACCAGTCCCTAGAAGTGAAAACTTCCTAGGATGTATGTCAACCCACTTTTTGAAAAAATATAGACAAAATATGATAATGGATAAATGATAAGATGCATCTCGAGTCTAGACTAAAAAAGGAATTTAAAAT
This sequence comes from Taxus wallichiana var. yunnanensis, assembly GCA_018340775.1. Taxonomy (NCBI): domain Eukaryota; kingdom Viridiplantae; phylum Streptophyta; class Pinopsida; order Cupressales; family Taxaceae; genus Taxus; species Taxus wallichiana. Next base: position 566,990,109 of record CM031242.1, on the reverse strand, counting down.
GAACTAGATAACATTTAAAATGAACTAGATAACATAATATGAAAATATGATAATAGAAAATGTTGAACTAAACCAAACCTAAGCGATTCAACGGTGACTTGAGACTGTCAAGCATAATCGATGATGACTAGGGCAGTAAAGACAAAAAACAAATGTAAAAAGGAAGATTTGAAAGAACTGTTACGAAGATGATCATGAACCCGAAGATGATGTCGAGGTGATGTAGAGATCTAGGATCTAAGTGAAATTGAAATGATGAAAGAAAATTTGTTAAAAGTGATAATTGTTGACTAGTTTGATGGTGACCGGTGTAGATCAATGGCTATTGGGTGTGATATAAGTGAAATTTACAAAAAAATGTGTACATAATGGTGAGATTGCTAGATCTAAGAGAATGTGGGGTCAAAAAGTATATATCCGGTAGGATAAATGATAGAAATAAAAAATAATTGGATTGGTTTGATGGTGGTGGGCCTAGTTGATGGTGACCAATGAGTAATCTAGGGTTTGAGGGATGAAAATAGATAGAAATGATGAATTTTAGAGTGAAATAGAAGATAAATAATTCAGGGAAGAGATATCATATGGAAAATGAACATACAAGGTTGATGTACAATAGTGATGGGGTATTTAAGAATGAAAAATAATGATATTAATTTGTCCTTTCCAAATATAGTAAGTGTTAAGGAAACATGAATTTGCAGTACAAAGGTTGGTCTAGTTTCTCAGGTGTAACCAATCATGAAGAGATGGAAGTTTTTCATGGTTTGGAACAATCATCTCATATTACAAAGTAGGGCATCACAAGGCACATCATGTGAATTCATCTTCATCACTTAAGGAGCTGAGTGATTCAAAGAGAGTTTATCAGAAAGATTTCAATGAGTTAAGTAGTTCATCAACCAAGTTTCAAGGAGGTTCATCGTGGGCATTGTATGTGTTCATCTCAAACATGCAGTGGTAAACATCAAAACAATGTTTCTAAACACTCATTCTATGGTCCAAGATTTCCATGCATTATAGAATTCACAGTCATCACTAGATTGGGAAAATGACTCAAAGTTATTCAAGGGAAAATCTTCATCAAAGTGTAGAAGATCACCAATGGCAGAAATCTTCACTCATAGTTCATGGTTGTATCAAGGCATTTAAAGAATTTCGTCATGAGGAGTGTTTTACCCTCCATCCCTTCCCTCTTCCTCTCTTTCCCTCTCTTCTTTCTCTCTCCATTCTAATTCTTCACTATGCGTCATCATTGTATTTTGTCTTATTTAGTTAAGTGACCTATTTTAAATTTGTAAAATGTATTTTGTCAAAATTATAAGAGAAATACTTAATTCATGGAAAAAAAGGTCACAAGTGGATTATGGAAATGAAGAGTCATGTGAGGGAGGTGAAAGGACAATTTAGGTTGTTATAAATTGGGATGGTCTCTCCTTTCTAAAGGATTCGAATTCTAGATTTTAGAAGAAATCTTACTATGTAACATTGTGATAGCTTGGTTGAAGCTTTGTACTCATCACTACACATGGAATAAAAGCTACACTTCTTCTATTTCCCTTTCTTGTTTTTCCTCTATTTCTCTCTTTCATGCACTTTGCAAGCATAGTTGATCCTATATGGAATTGGAGAGGAACTTGGTGTCCTTGATAGATGAATTTAAAAACTTGGTGTTTTAATTCATTGGTCTCATTAGCTTCATTGTGCTTTCCTCTATATTGAAGGTTGAACTACTCCGATTATTGGGTGTGAGATCTGTAATCTACTCATGAAAGTAATCTTCCTGGCATAATTTTCCCTCTTTACCTTTATCATTGTAATTTCCTCCCTTGTACCCCCATACAAGAACTTTTCCACATGTTCAGTGGAGTGTCCCTGTGTGATCCCTAGCCAATTTGGCCACCCACAACATTTAGATAGGATTAGGATTATTTTACTTTCAATAATGGGATTTGTACTATTCAAAGTAGAGGGGCGTAGCCTCATAAACATTGGTGGAGATACCTGATTTGTCCACGCAACAAATTTTCTCACCAATAGCTTTTGGCGACTTCACCGGGACATATTTGCATAAGTAAAACTAAAAAACATCTCTGCCCAAAATATAAAAAAATACAAACAAAGTATATATTAAAAATTAAAAATTAAAAAAAATATGATTTCAAAGTCAAATCATTGTTGAAGGAAAATCCATCAAGGAACAAAACCCAGTCATGTTCATTCCCCATAACAAGAAATTTTTTCCAGATTGGACTGAAGTACCAATGAGTGATAGTGAAGAAGAAGAAGAAGAAGAAGAAGAAGAAGAAGAATATGTCTACCTAGAAAAGAATATCGTTGATCAGCCATGGTTCTAGACTAGTGTTGACAAAGGAAAGAAGAAATAACCTATCACCGATGAAGAGGAATGGATTCAAAGGAGACATAAGATAAGGTGTGAAGCTCGAGAATATGCCAAATTATTACACGAGATGAATGAGCAACTTGAAGTATCCCGTAGAAAGGAAGAAGAAGAGGAGATTTGTCCTATGGAGGAAGATCTTTAAGATCATTCATATCACAAGGTTTTCATCCCCAAAAGGTTCTTGAATACTCGCTGAAGAAAATCCTATCCTTGAGCCTTCCGATGAAGATCAAATCAACATTCAAGAAGATGGTGAAAGAAAGGATGGTGCAAGATCCATTGAAGAATATTTTTGCAATCTTGCACAACTCACTACAAATTGATAATGTTGTCATTCTTCTACCATTATCTAGATGAATTAATTGCATATGGTGATGAAGAAATGAATAGTTTGAAAAGAGAATATGTGGAAAGACTTCAGAGCATCATAAAAGGAAAATTTTACCCCGAAGTCTTTGATGAAATTTGGATGTATGATTTATCTCTACAGATAAGATATGAACATCCTAAAGTACCACATAAAATTGAGAAAGAAGACGATTTGCAGCCTATGGAGGAAGACCCTGATGGATGCCCATATTATGAGGTTTTCATTCCTAAAATATTCTTGGATGCTTTGAATAATATCTTGTCATGGAAACTTCGATGAAATCCAAATCAACATCAATGGAGGAAGAAGTAGAAGAGATAAAGATAGAATCACCATTCATAAATTCCATTTGGCTCGAGTCACAACCCATAGGTGGAATAATATATTCAATAAAGGAAGATCCTTACAAAATAACACGATCCAATTCTCTCCGAAGACTCCACCAATGTTTAAGAAGATAGCTAATTTGATGTAAGCATGGATGATCTCTTTTTAAAAAATTATCTTTCAATTAATGATGAAATGGAGAGATGTGAAGAAGTGTAATAAATTCACTTGACATCATGGTCCGAAGATGATGAATTCAAGAGGGTCATAGATAATCTTTCCTTCTCTTTTAATTCTTCAAGTGATATAGAAATGTTGCATGAAGAAAAAGAGGAAGTCAAAGAATAAAACTCTCTTCTAGAGATAATCATGGAAGATAAAATGGAATAATCCAACTCTCTTTTCAAATTTGAGGAGAATGAAAATTTAAGCACAACCTCTACCATGACTTGGGGAGCAGAATCATCATCATAATGAAAACATAGCCTTTCATCTTTCACCCGAGAAAGAGAATTCAATAACGGATGGTCAAGATGTAGCTGAAAATTCTTCTCATACTTTATTGCCAACATGGTTCTCTACTTATTATCAAAAAATATGATATGGATTATGATTTTGAAGGATTTACCTTCCAACGAAGCATATACCTCTTCTCCTTTTCAATAGGTGTCATGAATCAAGTATGCTTATCTTTGCAATAAAGTGAATCTCTCTGCAATGCAAATCATTGAACAGTGAACGAGGATATTTCAAATGAATCATAGGCCCATATGGATCATATTTTTAACCATATGCTATAGGCACAACAAGAATATTATTTCAATGAAGATAAAAATGAGCCTATGGAATTTTCATAAGAACTATCCATACATGATATCTTGAAGGCCACATAAGAATCGAAGATCCTAAACTCAATTTTGAACTCTTAACCCGAGACATGGAGATACAAGACAGTAATGAGTCAATTTTTGTTTCCTATTTTGATGCACCAACTTTTGATGTTGAGATGGATCAGTTGGATAAGCTTGATGACTTCTCTAATAGTTTTGTTAATGAGAATGAACAAGAAAACATTTTTTTCTTCCACATCGTGTGAAGAAGTTCATGAGTGTAAAATAATAAAGGTTCTTAAATCTCCTTCAAATATCCTCAACCTTGGAAATGACATCTCTATTGTGGGAGATGATAACATGGAAAATATTGAGCTGATTTGCATTGAAGAAATCTATTCAAAACAAAATAAAAATTTGTGAGAACATTGGGAGTGTAATCAAAACCAAATTTTTCCCATCATTTTGGTATGGTACATCAATAAAAAGCAAGAGTTCATATGGAAAAATACAATGAAGGGTGAATAATTTTTATATGACCAAACAAAAAGATGCAATTTTTAAAATTATATCAAGATGCACTCGAACAAATACATATTGCCAACCATTTATCTAGAAAACAAAGCGGGAGTATGCATGATTCTTGCCAAATGATCCAAAATCAGACTGCACTCACCATCCTCTAAGCTTAGATTCACCTTGAACATGTTCCCATGCTGTAACAATATCTCAAGGATGATGAAGATCTCCAGCTCAATGATTTAACCTCCATGTCTGAAAACACTTGCTCAAAGAAACAAAGCGGGATGTTTGGGGAAGTTCTTGAATGGGAAGAAAATCATTTTGTTCTCACTCCTTCTAAGTTTTTGCTAATATAAGAGACAATTTGAAGTCGTAAATCAAAGGAGATGAATGTTTTCATGACAGGATAAATTTTCCCACTCTTGAAGACATGGAAGAATGGTGTCACGTGGTCACTAGATGTAAAGCGAGAGCATCAAGCAACAAGAGTTTTGAGAAAGAAATGAAGTGTTCATTAGAAGTAAAATGTTCTCTTTGTATTATGAGTACGAAGATAGAATTATGATGAACCTTATTCTTCTCAAGCCATGCAAAGCCATCACCAAAGCATGGTTTGATCAAATAATAGTTTTTGTGCTTCAATGGTCATACTTTAATCCATTATTTCATGATGGCATGTACTTTTCTCAACCCGTTGTCGAGTATGTATATATCCTTTCCCCACCTCTATAAATTTCCCTCTTGTTGTATATAATTTCCATTTATTTTTGTGTGTTGTTTTCCCCCTTGGTTTTTTTCCTTCTATTTGTTTGTTTGTTTTTGTGTGTGTGTGTTTAATAAAGAAAGTTGTGTAGCCTATTTTTCTAGTGACTCTGTAGGGACTAATGGATAAAGAACTAGTAAATATGTTGTAAGTTTAAATTATGGGAGTTCTCATGCCATGTTTTACTTGTTCTCATTCCATGTCATATCCCCAAGCTAGATCCATATGTTGTCATGAAAATGTGCAATAGGGAAATTAACAATTTATAAACATGACAACTATACCCTTGTACAAAAAATTTCATGTTTTATCATTACGAGGCACCCTGGGTCTACCTAATCAGTCCAAGTGACATCCTAATTAATGTTATCTCATCCCCTTAGGTAAATTAGGAAATTCCATTCATTCCCCCCTAGGTGATTTTAGGATTTCATTAAAAGTTGCAAGCTTTAGGAAGTTGTGGGAAGGGCTATCACTAGCCTTCCTAGGACTGGAGCAACCCCATGGAGCAAAGAAGAAAATCCAAAATGGATTTGGAGATGATTCAAAGGCCTTAGGAAATCATGGAAGTGATTTAGGAAGATTCTAGAAGGACTTGGAGAAGTTGGGGTAGTTTCACCAAAATTAGGGTTCACAAGCCTAGGTAGTGCATAGGCCAAAACAGCTGTTGAACTTCCAAAGGTGATTCCAAGAGCTTCAGATGGAGTTAGGAGAAAAATAAAACATCATCGACAAGGTAATTCCAATCCCTACAAGATGGTGAAATTATTTTTTTCAAAACATTTTGGCACATTTTGTTTACAAGCATAGTTTCTCATGCATAGGTAGGATACCAAATACCAATCTGCTTTTTGAGGGATCAAACGGAATAACCAAATCCTAAGACCCCCACCATTGGCTTAAAAAGGAAATTTCATCAAACCATTCCATCGGGAGCTCAAGTTATCAACATTTCAAGTTGTCCTCTTGGAGCAAGTTCGGAGTTAAATCAAAATTTGGGAGGACACGTGTCGGCTCCGGGAGCTTGATGGGATTTTGTGTCCATCAAGTCCCTCAAGGTCAAGGACATTAACCATGGAAAAATTTTCCTAGCCCCCATAAGACCTTTGGATCCTCATGTGATCTCCGGGATCACCACTTCAGCTCCTAAGTGGTTATGTGAGGTCAAAGCCTCAGTTGTCGATCATTACCTAGTGTCATCACTAGGAGATCCATGGAATTTTATGTCACTCATAGGTCGGGAACATAAAATATGTAAAAATTCACCCATCCCCTAAGGAAGACTTCTGGTCACCCATATGACCAACTTCCAACCCCTCAATTCTTAAAGCTAATTTATTAGCCTTCATTTTCTTCTGTCGGATCCCCGCCATGTGTCTTCACCTTGATCACCATGGAATTTTATGTCCCTCACATCACTTTGAGGTGAGGGACACCGAGGGACATGAAAATGTGCCCATCTCCCATCTCAACTTTATTTCAAAATTTTAAAAATTCCTCCTACTTCTAAATTCTAACATCTAACTCCTCTGTGCACAACTTCCTCTGTAACTTTATCTGAAACTTCTCACCACCACTCCACCATTGCCAAATCTCAAACTAGATTTGAAATAGAAAATAAATACTTCACTCCGAAAATACGCATTTTATAGAAGAAATATTGATCAAACGAATAATGAAGAAGCCATAAATTTGAAAATATTTATTGCCATGAAACAAAAAATTCAAGAGATCTTACAAACCTGGTCCATGGATTGAAAAACTATCTCTTTACGAGTTATTCCCTCTTAAAAGTCATTAAAAAATCATATTAAAACCTCCCATTTGTAGTAAGTAATGCTCACAACAAATAAATTCCACTTACGGATCTATGAAGAACAAAACTCAATTTCTGTATCACTGACAACCGGATCGAAGAGAAATTTCACCAGTGAGACCAAAAAAAAACTATCACAAGGGAATTGATTTCATCACAAACAGAGATGAAAACCAGACCTGCATATTTCAAGCTCCATTAATGGCCACCATGACATAGTAGTGGAAAATATCAGCGAGCTACCTCTCCACTTCTTAGGGTTCCGGTGAGCACAATCGTACGAAAATTGGAGGGAATTATCATTGAAAAATCTATTTTCACGTAAACTAGTTTTCATGTCATGAAGTCCCTATTTTTAAGGATATGGATGGCTGTGTTTTTTTAGTATTCTTTCCCTACCAATGAAAATTTCATTTTCCAACTTGTTGAGACAAAGGAATTTTCTCAAAATCGAGAGCATGGAACCCCAGAATAAAACCCAAATTTTCAAGACCTTTTTTTTGCAATCGACATCCATGGTTCACTTATTAAAATAGCATGCCTTCCTACATAGGGGTTTTCTACTTGGTAAGCCACCATTTGAAGAGGCTATGAACAATATGGTGAACATAGAGTGATTATCGCAGGAAAAGTCATCAAAAAGGTCATCTCGGCTTACAATAGACACTTACTAAAAATAGTAAGTTATTGAATAAGCCTCTACTATAAATAGCCAATTGGCCCAAAAGATGAGAGGACCATAGTGAGAAGAAATAATTCAAGTTACCATAGTCTGTTGAGTTTGGGAAAAGCTAACTATGACACTTATTTAAAATAGTAAGTAGCCCCATGTCTACTTACTAAAAAATGATTTATTCTTAAAGGGAAAGTTTGGCATAACAAGACATTGAGGGATAACCATTCGAGTTCATAACACCATTTGGGGTCCAGATAGGAAAATTCTAAAAATTACTAAGGATAGTAAGTTGTCCCTTCTGAATATAGTAAGTGTTAAGGAAACATGAATTTCCGAGTGCACATGTTGGTCTAGTTTCTCGGTATAATCAATCATGAAGATATGGTAGTTTTTCATGGTTTGGAACACTCATCTCGTAAAAAACAGTAGGGCATCGCAAGGCACATCATGTGAATTCATCTTTGTCACTTAAGGAGTTGGGTGATTCAAAGAGAGTTCATCAGAATGATTTCAATGAGTTCATCAACCAAGCTTCAAAGAGGGTCATTGTGGGAATTATATTTGTTCATCTCAAGCTTACAATGGTAAACATCTTAACAATGTTTCTAAGCACTCATTCTATGGTCTAGTATGTCCTTACATCATAGATTTTACAGTCATCACTAGATTGGGAAAATGATTCAAATTTATTCAAGGGAGAAATCTTCATTAGTGTAGAAGATCACCAGTGGTAGAAATATTCACTCAAAGTTCATGGCTACATCAAGGCATTCAAAGCATTTCATCACGAGGAGTGTTTTCCTCCATCCCTTCCCTCTTCCTCTCTTTCCCTCTCTTCTTTCTCTCTCCATTCTAATTCTTCGTTATGCATCATCATTGTATTTCATCCTATTCACTTAAGTGACCTATTTTAAATTTGTAAAAGTATTTTCTCAAAATTATAAGAGAAATAATTAATTCATGGAAAATGAAAGGTTGTGAGTGGAATATTGAAATGAAGATTCTGTTAGGGAGGTGAAAGGAAAATTTAGGTTCCTATAAATTGGGATGTTCTCTCCATTCTAAAGGATTGATTCAAGATTTTGGAAGAACTCTTACTATGAAGCATTTTGATAGCTTGGTTGAAGCTTTGTATTTGTCATTACACATGGAATAAAAGATACAATTCTTCTATTTCCCTTTCTTGTTTTTCCTCTATTTCTCTTTTCATGCACTTTGAAAGCATAGTTGATCCTATATGGAATTGGAGAGGAACTTGGTTTCCTCGATACATGAATTTAAAAACTTGGTGTTTTAATTCATTGGTCCCGCTAGCTTCATTGTGCTTTCCTCTATATTGAAGGTTAAACTACTCTAGTTATTGGGTGTGAGCTATGAAATCTATTCACGATAGCAATCTTCTTTGCATAATTTCCCCCTCTTTACCTTTATCACTGTAATTTCCTCCCTTGTACCCTGTACAAGAACTTTTCCATAGGTTTAGTGGAGTGTCCCTATGTGATCCCCAACCAATTTTTCCACCCATAACATTTAGATAGGATTAGGATTAGTTTACTTTCAATAAAGGGAGTTGTATTATTCAATGCAGAGGGTCATAGCCTCTGAACGTTGGTAGAGACACATTATTTTTCCACCCGACAAATTTTCTGACCAATAGGGCTCTACTTAATAAGGTTATGATGTCAACTACCTCTTGTATAAATTCTAAGCATGAGATAGTCTTTAGGACTCTATCCACTGAAGGGCTAGATTTCATCAGGTAGCTCTTGTTAAGGACACTAGTTAAATTCTTAGAATTTGTTTCCTTGTGCTCAAGAGAAGACTCTAAAGAAATTAAGGCATTACCTTCTACATCGGGAAGCTTCAACAAATCCTCAAAATAATCAATGTCTAACCCGATCATGACTATCCCATCATTATCTCTAACCATTCGGGAGTTCTTATCATAATGTGCGAAGCTACGAGCACCAATGTTAGACACTAGATCAATGGTGAAAAAGAGATAGCTAAAATAAGACCACTATTAAAGATACCTTGAATCTAGGAATTTTTCGATGAATCTCTAACTCTTCCCCAAAATTCTAGCGAGATCAATATGCCCAAGGTCCGTATCTCTGATATTATCGACATTTGATATGATACTAGAAGGGAGGTCACCCTTTAGAAACTATATTTCATCTTTCCTTCCCTTTAGATAATAATCCATAGATATATCCTTGGAACAATCTCTTAGAAAATCCTTTGGAATTGAAAGAATAAGTTTATCCCTGACAATGCAGCCTTGTAATTCCACCCCACACTTCCGACGTGAACCTATGACATGTCAACCTCGACTTTCAATGACATAAGTTACAACTTGTTCTACAAGTATTGGAGATATGAATTGATATACGATGGGATTTGGATACTTTATTTGTAGCTTGAAATATCCAAAGCAAGTATTCCAATGATGAATTCCCCTTCCTTCTCAAGAAATCGATATTTTGAAGCCTAAGCTTAAAAAATAAAAAATCCCATGAATGCAGAAGATACATATAAATTTAAGTACACAAATCAAGGATGAAACACCAAAAAATGACACAAAAAGTAAAATGCAAAGGGCACCCATAATGCTAGATAGAATAAGGAAAAGAAAACCCCATAAATGAATCTTGAAAACCTTACAAAAAGATTAAAAAAAGTTAAAAACATACCTAAATACCAATTGGGTTGAGGATAAAATGGGAAAACTACCCAAAATCCATGTAATGCGTATGGTCGAAGGTAGATAAGGTGTAAGGTGGTTAGTGTACAAAGTGTCAAGTGAAAAAGACAAGTAAAAAAGTCATCCTTAAATAGAAAAGGGAAAATTAATTACCACGTAGGTGACACATGTGGCTAGGTGGCATTAAAAGAACTAACTTTGGTGTTAGGTTTCAAAAGATGGAAGTTATCATGCATATTGCATATAATATGCATTATAAAACTTGAAACCAAAAGTTGTCTTGGTCCTTTATATTTGAAGTCGAAGCTGATTTGTAGTTTGCATGAAAAATGAACTTCAGGTTTCAAAACCTAAAATTACCTTGAGTGGTTAGAAGTCGGGTTTCGAGAAGTTGACTTTATAGTCCGCATTAAAATTTCACTTTGTGTTCTAAAAGCCAAAATGGTCTTAGGGGATCCGACTCAGGACTTAACTTGCAGTTTTCATGTAAATTGCATTTCAGGTTATGATTTCTAATTTACACTATCTCCCTATATTTTATAGGTTTTGGCTTTCAAAATTCATCAAATAGTTTTAATGAAAAGCTGTAGCCTCGCTTTCAAAACCTAAAATCCACAATATATAATAAGACTCTAACACTTTGGAAATTTTTTCAAATAATTTTTGAAAAATACACTTGGTATAAGATAAGAAATTTGCAAAGAAAATTTCAAAAGCGCTTTGGCAAGGGAAATTGGAAAGCTAACAGGATCTTGGGATGGTAAATAGGGTGCTTATGGTAGATAAACGGGGGTTAGTAAATATGTTTAGGGATTATTAAGGATGGTTAGGGATTAATTAAATGGGATTAGGATAAATAAAATAAATGATGGAATAAGATAGGAAAGTGGGAAATTCAAATAAATCATATTTAGGAAGGAATGGGGAAGTTTGAATGGGAAGAGAGATATGTATGTAGAAAGCGATGATGTAGGAGAGCGATGCGGGATGAGGGACAATAGATACTAAAAATCTGTGTCTCACAATCCCTTCTCTAGAGGAAAACATATAAATTTTACTACTTACCTTGATCACTTTCCTTAGAGTGATGAAAAACACTTCATCATTTCCCTATAACACCTCCTCAGTGATTTAGTTCTTGTTACATGTTATTTTTGAGCTTCTTGAGTCAAGAAATGATTTCCCTTAGGAATAAAATTGAATGAAATCAATCACGTTGCCTTACATACCTTCTAGCCATCTAGAACAGTTGTTAGAGAGGTAAATTATGTTGCCCTTCCTTAGATACCACATATAGACCAATAGGATGTTAATTTTTTCTTCACATAGTCTTGAAATAGTCATCTTAGGTTAGATACTTACCTGCAATCTTCCATACATATTTTCATCCTTCGTATATCTTGTTATATAATACCTCTAAACTTATTATGCACCTAAATAGATAGAAAATGTAGATCCCCTTGTCTTGGAAGGTTCCACATACCTGTGACACTCCATATACAATCCTATAGCAACACATTTAATCACATGGACCATAAAATCTACATTTTTCTAAAAGTACAAGAAAGAAGACTTGAAAATCAAAAAAAAATTAAAATATCATCCTTATATCATCTTGAACACATAGAAAAGAGAAAGATAAATTCCCTTAGCCAATGTCATACCTGTAGCATCACTTTTATAACCCTTGCAAAAATCTTATCAAGTATTCACAACTCACTACATAAAGCCCCTGACACATATTCAAGATAACCTCCTTTAATCCTAAAATATATTTTCATATTTTTAGTACATTACCCTAGTATATCATAACATCCCTTTTTAATTTTATAAGTGAAACACCATGCTCTACTAGACCTTTAAAGATCTCGTATACTATCATTCAACATCTTGTACAATCACCTGGGTTGAGTTTGTTTACCTATATCTTTACAATCCTTGACATGACTCATTGTTAACACAAAATGAAAAAAACATATAAGTTTATCTTATAAGATCTCATTAATGCATTTGGATTTTGATCAAGCCCATAACAATCTCTCTCTGATACAATGACTCCTTGCAGTCCTATAGATCACCTTTTTCTCCATTTTTCAAAGTCATGGAGAACATAATTTTTCTTCTTTGATCATGAATGACCTTGCAAAAATTTCCATCATCCTTCTTACTTACATTAAATCATATTCTCTAAGCCTCAACCTTCGTTTAATACTTATGATGAATCATCAACCATCTTGACTAGTGGATAGTTTATGCAATGTTTGTTTCATAAAACATCTCATACTATCATTCTAAACGTAACAATACACAAAACTTTTGATTACTATGATAATTTGAATATTATATCAATACACAAAGAATCACCTTTTATGTCTTAGCCAACATAAGAACATAACTAAGTAGCATATTAATTCATGTTACACAGATCTCCCATATTTACCAACACCTTGGAATTCTCAAAAACCATGTCGTTACAAATCCTTCTTCATATTCACTTGACACTTTATCAACCTTGTCTAGATATTTTAAAACTCATCATGAACTACATCACATACCTGGGGAGTAGTACAACTTTTCATATTTGAAGATACCACCACATCCTTCGATTTTTCATGACTTAAACATCCCTTTGTACTCGCCATGTTTAAGATCATTTCTGAGCATATTTTTCCATCTAGAAATCTTCATATCACAACTCAACCATTTTTACTACCCATTTCCATACTTTAGCTACATACCAAGATTCATTACAAGCTTCTTTGAAGAGAATGGATCAAAATTCAATTTTTAGTCACTAATTAGGTATGTGGACTGAACCCACACTGTGTGAACTAATAATGATCTAAATTGTAGGAGAGAAAAATTAATCTTGAGCTATATAACCATCAAAATAATGATGGGGAAGATGTAACTATTATATTTTCAAAGTTTCAAGGCTTGAATCAACCTCTAACACCTTATTTATCAAAATCTCTCTAAACCCTAGATAAGGTTTCCTAGAGTCAGAATACATAACCTAGCCAAACACTTGAATTTTGACACAACTCTTCATGACACTTACACATACTTAGAAAATCCTCACACCATTTTCTTGAGGTATGAGACTTGACATGGTTAGACAAGCATTTACATACATGTTACTAGTCATGTATACTAACACATAGTTATGGAAAGATCTTATAAGATCATGAACAACATTTAATATGAACCATCTTGACACATTTTATTACCTGAACACATTTTATTACCTAGAACAAAATTCTCATAATCAAATATATATATATATATATATATATATATATATATAACTTTGATCACAAACTCGAACAATACTTGACACAACAACTTGACTTCTTAACAACACATGATTCCCTTGAGACTACTTCTTGACCACAAAACATAATGGAATGCAAATACATCTTAAAGTACCCTCATGCCTTCATGCTTAAAACAAGAAACTCAAAATTCATTGGTTACTTAGAATCGAACACACTCATACCTTGAAGAAAAATACTTTTAGATATTTTAGCCATTAATCTTAACAAACATCACTCACGCACAAATTCAAGTACCTCTTGACACACACACTTTTCACTTCTCTAACAACAAACAAATTCTCACACATACCATGACATACTTTTACATCATGCAAGTAAATTTAAAACAACATACTTTATCCACCTACCTCCCCTTTTCCTATTACTTCATATGAAATAATACACCTCTAAGAAGCCTAGTAGAGGCATATTTCATCAAGACAGGTCTAAGAGAATGACTTAAAGAGGTTACAAGCCCTCTTGGACACCTGAAAATCAACTTCATCTACTTGTTTCTTATCAGATATCTGAGACATGTCTTGATTTGTATCAACATCTACTCTTGATGATACCTCATTATTCCTTCTTGGCTCCCAAGACTTGTTTTTCCTTCTAGACTACATTATTGGGCCTTAAAAGATTCTCGATTTCCTTTTCAAACTATAACAATCTCTAACAACATGTCCAATATTTCCAATTGAAACAAACAACTGAATTATTACCTTTTTAGCCTTCATTACCCCAGATATGACTTGAGGGTTCATACAAGAAATACTTGGCAACATCACTTCTCTCATTGCAATTATAGCATACCACACTCTTATCTTTCTCATTCCTACTATCTATCCATGGATGATCATCTCTAGCAGACATCCTACACTCCTTAGATCTATGTCCAAAACCATTACATGAGTAATAATAACCCTTAAATGTCCTTTCATACCTTGAAGCATCGGGTTGTCTTACTAATTTTATATTCACATTATACTTGGTGAAGAACTCCTTTCCATCTTTTATGCTTGATTATCCATCCTTATTACTTGAAACATCATCTTATTACATCTTCTCCCTACCCTTAAAGTGATCACTAAACCCCAAACCTGATATGTCACCTATTGATCTTTATTCTCCATGAAGATCATCAAGATCCTTGGCAATTTTCTCAAATTTTTGAAAAGACACAGTTTTCTTACCAACCTATAACATTTCTACCCTTAGGAATTCTACATCCTCTTTAAACTTGCTACACATGCTCTCTTTATCTTACAAATGTTTTAAAAGAAGCTTTACCTTTTATTCTAAAGCAACTTTGATTGAATCATTGAGCTTTCTTGTTTCAAACCTCTGTTTTTCTTCTAGATCATGATTATTTCTTTCATACTCTTTATCTTGAGAACTCAACTTTTTGTTCTTCTTTTCAACATTCCTTAACTAATTTTGGATACATTTTCTATCATCATTAACATCCTCTTCATCTTCCTTAGAATAACTATAGTAACCTAACATGAAATCACCTAATAATGAAGAACCATCACTAGAAGATCTCATGGCATATTTAGTCATGAAAAACACATCATTTCCAACATCTTCGTGATTAGATTCACACTCAGAATCTGAAGCACCACTACTAGCATCAAAAAATAAATCCTCTTCCTTTGTTTTTCTCTCTCTTATTCTTACAATCAAATCTCTTCAACTTATTCTTTTCTTTACTAAACTTATGATTCTTCTTGTCATGATCATCCTTATGGTCTCTATCACCTTCCTTTTCATGTCTATGAGGAAACTTAACAACAAAGTGACATAATTCACCATAATTGAAACACTTAAATGGAAGTTTACCTTTGTACTTACTAGATCTAACATTCAATCTTCTAGCTATCATTGTAAATATTTCTTCATCAGATAAATTTTAAGAACATTACCATCATCCTTGGCCTTCCTGAATTTGATCTTCATTTCAGATTTGAAAGAAATCTCTCTCTTAGCTTGTTTATAATCAAAATCCTCATTTCATAGGCATTCAAAGTACCATATAACTCATCCATTTTCAAAGTAGTCAAATCCTTGGCTTCTTCAATAGAAGACACTTTAGAATCAAACTTAGGTGTTAGAGATCTCAAAACCTTCTAAACTACAACTTATTCCTTCACATATTCACCTAACCCTTTCATGGTGTTGACAATCTTGTCAACCCTAAGAAAAATATACAACAATCGGCTCATCATCATTCGTTTTAGTCCTTCAAAATGATTTCTAAAAGTTTGAAACTTAGTAATTCTTACCTTGGAGTCACCTTCATACAAGAATTAAAGCTTCTTCCACATAACCTTGGATGATTTTTAATGCATCACCTTTAAAATATTAGATTCTTATTGACCACATAGTATAACATTCATAACCTTTGAGTTATCACTACATGCCTTCTTGTCTGCATTACTACTTGTAGGTGTAGAAGGAACAAAATAACCATCTTCCACAACTTTCCAAATATCAAACCTTAAATACATGATGTGAGTCCTCATCCTTAAACTCCCAAAAGCATAATTCACTCCATTAAACAAGGGTGCCTTGCAAGTAGATGAACCGCTCTACTAACTCACCATTTTTTTCTTCAAAGGATCTCCTTTTGAGTGATCAAACTTCTCCAAAATCAAGTGCTCTAATACCAATTATTAGAAGAACAATTGACTGAGGGGGTGAATTATTCCTTATAAAAACTTTAATTTTTTTCATATTTTCTTATTAAACCATAAACCATTCATCCATTCATTAATGTGTGCAAATCACCATACAACATACATTCAAATAACCATGAACAAGAGAGAGAACACCATAACACAAGATATAAGAGTGAAATGCTAAAGAGGAAGAAAAACCACTGAAAATTCTAATTATATTACTCAAATCAAAATTATTTAGTTAAGCACCAACTTCACAAAGAGCACCAAACCCAAGTTTAGTAGAGAACCAATCATGCAAAAAAACACCAACCCCTAGTTTTGTTAAGAAAAACTCTATAAAGAGGTGACAACCCCTAGGATTATCAAGAAACCACTCAAACACCTTCAAAGAAGATATTTTATGTCTTTTTTTCTGAAACAACTAATGGAGATCACCTATTTAGCTCACAACCTTCAAAACCTTCCTTAAACCCTCGTTCAAACCCTCATACGCCTAGCTCGATCTTTCTCTTTCTTTCTTCACCTATCTTGGCCTCAAAAATTGCACACACTTTATAAAAACTATTCAGCCTATCACAAACTCTCTTAGCTCTGAAATCATTTACTTACACCTATTACTCACTCATGCACAAGTCACACTTTTTCCCCTCTCAAGTGACTAGTTCAAATTTGGACAAAATTTTCACTTTTATATGCACTTTATCTCACTAACACAGAGGAGGTAGTTCATACATAATAATTTCGATAAAAAAAATTTTTTTAAAACATCCCAATTCATTCATTAACATACTCACATTTTACCAATATATGTCGGTCATGCCCAAAACCACTAAACATGCTCAAAACTAGCTCAAACCACTTGGATGAGCTAAAACAATAAATTCCAAAACCATGGTTATTAAATATAAAAAAATTCAAATATGTGTAATATGAAATATTAAAATCATCCATGGTCATAAATTATCTTGCACCAATCAAATAATTCATAACATAACATAAAATCTTCATAATCTTCACAAAACAATGGTTTCCAACACTTTGTCTTCACCTTTGGGCCTCAAGACAATCCAAGAACAACTCAAATATGGAATAAGACAATATATGGAATTATTATGACCTTTATATCACATCCATAATTGAAAACCACACCAATTGTATTGTTCACCAAATCAAGTCGCGCAAAATGTAGTTTTACAAATTCAATTGGTTTTCATCCTTTATCTCACTTCCAATACCTAAAAAAACTTAATAGGAAAAAAATCATCCCTCTTCACTTTCCAACTGATATTAAGCATTATATCATTCATCTCATGCCCCATTCACTTCATTTATTCAACCAAAACAGTCATGTCCCGAAAACCAAACAAACTTATTCCTCACAAAATGACCTAGATGAACCATAAAATATCATCATCATGAGACAAAAATATAAATTTTTAATATATCTTCATTATATTTCCATAACATATTGTATTTTCTTCAAGCTCTAAGTGGAAGCCCTTCAACCTAGACCATCTCTCGAAAACTACTTGAAATTTCCCAAAAATTACCTTATGAAAAGTCTTCACAAATAGGAACACTTTTCCATTTATAGGCACCACCATGATTGGAAATCATCATTAACATCAAGATTAATTATCATTCTAAAAACAATTTCCATTTATGTTGCAACTCCTTTCAAAACCTTGTTCCAAACTGAACGTCTTTAGAAACATACATGTTTAAGTGAGGCCCACTCATCACCACATACTCTACTATACCTTTCTTTAAACCTTAAGGATTACTATACATCATAAAAGAATTATAATAGAACTATAAATCAATTATGGGTACATATGAGAAATATCTCTTGTACCACTTTTTAGCTAGGGTTTCAAACACACAAAAAAATATTTACCTTCTTAATATTCATTCATTAAAAATGTGACAATGAAATGAACTCGTTATTTTTTTGAAACCTTCTTATTTAAATTTAGAAACATCCCTGAAAGACACAAGTTCCCATGCAAATCAGACAATTCGGGGTGAGCATCGAGAAGGTGTAAGAGCTGCAAAATACCTTCTTCTTGACCTTGTTTCACCATAAACAACATAAATTGCAAAATATACTTTAAAATGACTCAAAAAATTTATCACACCTATAGAAACCCTTTTTCATCATAATATCCTAAATATGTCTCCATCTTCTCATCCCTTTTCATTCTCATGACAAGCCCTTCAGAGTTTAGGCAAGGGTCAACTAAATAAACATTGTGACTCATCATGAAACATATCCAAAAGGTCCTAAAAATATTAATACATCATGAATAACCCACCTACTTGCATCCATGATCTTACATGGATCTACAAATCATCCTCATACCTCCAAGAACCTAAACTAGTCTAGATGAGCACTTGAATCTTGGACTCTAACCTATACCTACACCCTTAAACTCATGTGATTGCCCAAAAACTCCCCAAAAATTCTCTCCATGATGCTACCATGCTCTTCAAGTCACCAAGAAACTAAAACCACCATGATCCATCACCTAGGCTAGATAGGTCATCTAACAAGGTTTGGAAAATCAAGCTAATCTCAGTAAATCAACTCTTATCATTATGTCATCATCGTACTAGGAATCCTATGAATCTATTCCATCATCATGTTTTTCGTTAATGGGATTTTACATCTAATAAAACACCTATAACATAACATGCCAATAAGTACATGAATGAAGGAGATGATTTTTTTTTCAAAGTGCATAAGAATGAAGAAGATGGGTCACTTAGAGGGCTCATGAGAAGTGAAGGAAGAGATGAGCTATTTGAGCTCATAAGAAGTGAAGAGAAAGAGGAACATGATAAAGAGCTTGTGAATGTTGAAAGTGGGTTACTTGGAGAACTCATAAGGAGAAATGAAGATGAGATATTTGATATCATGAATAATAAAGTAGTGGAATGTGTAGAAGAGTCTTTTATGACTCTCATGAATGAGAAGAGATGGGTGTGTGTTTAAGAGAACAATAATGAAAATTAATAGGAACAAAAGAAATATAATATATCCTTTAAATTAAAAAAGTAAAGCTATCTATGCTCTTAAAAATTTCACAAGAAGAAAACATAGAGGAGGATATAATATGGGAGATCATGAGAAAAGAGGCATTTCAATGTGATAATCTCAAATATTTTCTAAATAATATAAAGAAAGAGGAAGAGGAGAAATATATTCTTCTAGATAGTGAGGAGAAGAATTTTTTCTTAAGATACAAGAAGAGAATGAGGTTTCTATGTGAGGTTCACAAATATGTTTTTTAGAACATAAAACATAAAGAGGTTTGTGAGAAGCCCATGTAAGAATATATCTTCATGAATGAGGATGTAGAGGTAATAGATTAGGAGCCGAAGGAGGATACACATTATTTTTTGATGGGAAAGAAGTTAAATTTTCATTGAAAGATAAAGACAAATAATATCATATTTCCCTTTTGCATGAAAGAATGACTTAGGAAAGAAAAAAATAGTTTTAGGCTTCTATGAATGAAAACATTGAGGTAGCTAAAGATAATATTAATGCAAATGAGTTGATTTTTTTTTTTAAAACTATACAATGAAGAATGAGGAAATGGTTTGGGTTATTTATTTTGTGCACCCACTTGATAGTTTGATCTTAGCCACTTTTTGGATATTTTTGTACATGCTTCCATCCAGGAGGTAGAATGTACATTTCTTGAACATTCAATGTTGGTTTTGATTCCCGTATACGACTATTGTTAAGGAGGGATACTTTAATTACTTTGGTGTTAAATGATGAAGGGTATGCTCAATGGATTTTTTTGCCCGTGATTTTGACAACCCAAAAATAATCCAAATAATTAGAAAAAAAGGACATTTTATAAAATTTTAATTTACAATTACATGCGTATTAAACATGATTAAACCATTGTTATTCCAAATCAATTGGATTTCTAAGGGTGTACTAAAATATTTGAATTAAAAATTTCACTCAAAACCATTATTCACGTAAGGATATTAAATATTATTTTGATCTTCTCTGTGAGATGGGGTAAACAAGTCATATTTGGGATTATATCACACAATTAAAGTTAATAAAAATTTGGAATGGATAGAGATAATAAAAATGACACTTGTGCTAAATTTAGGTCATTGGATAAGTTGTCACCATCATTTTAAATTTTCGTTGTTTCAACCATGGTTTTTATGTTAATCTTAGTAGCTTGGACAGCTGTTTGTCCTCACCCGAATATAGCAGCATTAGTTATGGGTAGTTTGGACAGCTATTCGTTCTGGCCTAGAATTTAGAAAAATAGTTGTTTTTGTCAAACAAATATTGTTAGGATAAAAACAATTGTTATTTAATATTGACTCCTTTTAGGTGACACCTCATAACCAAGGTTGTTAATGGTTATTGAGTTGTCTTAATCTCAACTCGTTCATTTGTATTAATCTTGGCCGTTGATTTTCAACGAGAGTAGTATATAAGGGGGTCATTGGGTCATTTGTAACAAGGAATTTTTTAGAGAAACTTGTAGTGTTAGCAAGTAGTCTTGCAGTGTTAGCAAGGGCGCAGTGATAGCGTTGGAGATAGCAGTGGAGGAATATCAGCAAGAGGATTAGGAGATTGTTGGAGCTCTGCCAGTAAGAGGCAAGCAATATTTGTATCTCTTGATTTGCTGAAGTTTAATATATTTCTCATCTGTAGTACTGGTTTTCCCTACGGGGTTTTTCCAGGGACAATTGTCCGAAAATATTGTGTTCACCTTGTTGGGTATTTTTATGTGTTTGTATTTGTGAAGTTACAGTTGTGTTATTTTCCAATATTTGTTGATCAAATAATCTTACAAGATAGGAGGTTAATAATCAGTAACTGTAATAGATTTTTCACATGGTATCAGAGCTAAGTTCGGGTAGAAGAGATTTACCCTAGGTGAAAGAAAGTGAGGGTTTATAAAACCCAGTTTAACCTCTTCAAAATTATTATTATTTTCTTTTAAGATGGCCTCAACAGGTTTAAGAGATCAGGATAGATTGGATGGAGCCTCGAATTTTGGTGTCTGGAAAGCCAAAATTTCTCTATTGCTGGAAGAGAATGGTATCAAGGAATATGTGACCACTGTTGTACCTGTACCTACAGATGCAACACAACTCTTAGCATATAAGAAGGAAGATGCCAAGGCGAGGAGGCTGATTCTTGACGGTGTCAAGGATCATATTGTTCCACATATTGCAGAGTTAGATACAGCGAAGACGATGTGGGATGCCATTATGAATCTGTACCAGAATGCTACCACTAACCGGAAGCTGATTCTCAGAGAAAAGTTGAGGAATACCCGGATGAATAAGGGAGAAGATGTCACAAGTTACCTCACCAGACTTAGACTTGTCAAGGATGAATTGGCAGCTATTGGAGACAAACCAAATGATGACGAGCTAGTGAGAATAGCCCTAAATGGGTTTACTAAGCAGTGGGATGTCTTTGTTCAAGTCATCAATGGATGAGACACCTTACCGAGTTGGGATCAAATATGGAGTGATTTCACTCAGGAGGAGCTTAGACTAAGTCTTGTCAATGGAGCCAACAATAAGAGTCAGAAAAGTGAGGTGGAATAGGAAAATGTTGCCCTAGCGGGTAAAGGGAAAGCAAAGAAGGGGTCTAGTAAAGGATCAAATTCACAAGGTGAAAAGAAGAAGAAAGATTCTTCGAAGATCAAGTGCTATGGCTGTCACGAGTTTGGCCACTATGTCAGCGATTGCCCAGAAAGGAAGAAGAATGAAAAGAAAGGCAAGAAGCAAGTTGCGGCTTCAGCAAGTGCAGATGAGCTCTCTAGTAGAATGGAAGATGAGTTTGCACTCATAGCATGTATGGTTAGCTCAACCTCACAGAGTGTTTGGTACATAGATAGTGGGGTGTCATATCATATGACAGGAGTTAGAGAATACTTCTCCAGTTATAAGGAAGAGAGCACTAGAATCCAAATCTCTATGGGGAACATGTCCAAACTCAACTCAGTTGGGAAAGGGACTATTCAGTTTCAGAGGGAGAGTGGTAAGATGATTCCCCTTCATGATGTGTTGCATGTTCCAAGCTTAGGGATGAATTTGATTTCTGTATCTATCCTTCAGGACAAAGGGTACAATGTACTCTTTATAGGGGCACATGTGTTGATCAAGCACAAGGATTGGAAATCACCCATAGCTATTGGAGTTAGGAGCGGTCAGCTTTATAGGCTGCAGTTTGATATTCCTAAGGCACTCATGAGAAACAATAATCTTAGAGATCAGGGAGAGCTATGACATAGAAGGATGGGCCATATCCATCATGGAGCCCTTAAATTACTTCATGAGATAGTGACAGGTGTTCCTGAGGTGAGCACAGAGCACGATGATGTATGTAAGGGATGTGTGTTGGGGAAGTTTACTAAAGCATATTTTCCAAGGAGTGACACCAGATCCAGGGGTGTTCTTGATCTAGTACATTCAGATGTATGTGGACCAATGTCGATGAAGTCTCTCAGAGGGTATGAGTACTTTGTTACTTTTATTGATGATTTCTCCAGGAAGACATGGATATACTTCTTGAAGACCAAGGATGAGGTTTTCAGTCGCTTCCAAGAGTTCAAAGCTCTTGTGGAGAATTTGATAGGAAGGAAGATAAAAGTTCTTCGGTCAGACAATGGAGGTGAGTACAAAAGCAATGAGTTCTAGGAGTTCTATACCAGAGAAGGAATCAAGAGAGAGTGGACTGTTCCTTACAATCTGCAACAAAATGGAGTTGCTGAGAGGAAGAATCGGTCTATAACAGAGGCATCAAGGGCTATGTTGCATGACTAGGATATACCCCGTTATCTATGGGCAGAGGCATGTAGTACAGCAGTATACATACAAAATAGAGTTCCACATAAGGTACTAGGGAAGATGACACCAGAGGAAGCATTCACTGGGAAGAAGCCAGATGTCAGTCACTTTAGGATCTTTGGGAGTTTGGCATATTGTCACATTCCTAAGGATACACGTACCAAGTTAGATCAGACTGCGGAGAGAGGGTACTTTGTGGGGTACAGTGAAACCTCAAAGGCATATCGGATATTCATTCCGGGGACCAGAAGGATTATTGTTCGATGTGATGTCAAGTTCATGGAGGACAAGGCATTTAGAAGGTCTAGAGATTTGCCAGTAGATGATCAGAGTGAGCAGCCAACAGAAGCTCCAAGGATCACTCAATTGATTCAAGGGCGAAAATCTCGAGTACGATTCTAAAGTACAAGCATGTAGGCAGGAGGAGAGAGTTTTCAAATTATGGAGCAACAGTGCAAGAAGAGATGCATCAAGAAGACATGGAGGTTGATATTTCATCCTCTATAGTTGGTAGCAAGAACCGTGAGGTTCAACAGACACAAAAGAATACTCAGGATTTAGTGGGTACTCCTAGGAGGAGTAATAGACAACAGAAACCACCAGCCAAGTATGATGACTATGTTGCATTAGTTAGTATGTTGGTAGATAGTGAACCTTCTAGCTATCAGGAGGCTACACAACATCAAGTGTGGCAAGAAGCAATGGTTGAGGAGTATACTTCAATTATGCAGAATGATGTGTGGGAGGTAGTGCCTAGACCAACAGATAGGGTAGTGGTTGGATCATGCTGGATCTATAAGATCAAGCACGGTGTAGATGGTAGCATCGAGAAATATAAGGCAAGGTTCGTGGCAAAGGGGTTCTCTCAGAAAGAGGGAATAGACTATAAGGAGACATTTTCTCCAGTTGCTAGGTATACTTCTATACGATTTGTAATCTTAATTTCAGCACATATGGGATGGCAAATCCATTTAATGGATGTCAAGATAGTGTTTCTTAATGGTGAGTTGAAAGAGGAGGTATACATAGAACAACTGTAAGGATTTGTAGCACACAAAGAAAGAGACCCACGTGTGTAGATTGAAGAGATCGTTCAGTACGGACTCAAGCAGGCTCCCAGAGCGTGGTATGAGTGCATTAATAGTTACTTGTAGGAAATGGGCTTTGTGAAGAGTGAGGCAAATGCTAATCTCTACTACTTGGTAGTTGGAGGTGAGATTCTCATTCTTGTCCTATATGTAGATGACTTGTTTCTTACAGGTTCATGGGGGCTCATAGAAGAATGTAAGAGGGATCTTGTAGCGGAGTTTGAGATGAAGGATTTGGGACTCATGCACTACTTTCTAGGCATGGAGGTATGGCAGAAAGATGGAGATATTTTCCTTGGGAAAGGGAAATATTGCATGGAAATCTTGAAAAGGTTCAGGATGGAAGATTGCAAAGCCATGTCTACACCCATGATCATGAATTGGAGGAAGGTAGACACATCCAGGAGAAGGATGTATATCTATTATCCCATAAAATTGACAAGGGCAATTTTACAATTAACCCTACCAAATTTTGTTCCGATCCCTCGTCAGGGACTCCTTGCGTTCGGAACGTTGCAAAATCCATTCCTAGGAAATCTGGTTTTCCGAACTTAGCCATTTTTGGTCTTTTTTGGTTGGGCGCACTTAATCTCTATGCAACATAAAGTGTTCATGCGCCCCCTTTAAATCCTTCGGCACACGGTTGAAGTGTCAACACACCTTTTGGTGCACCTCACTATGTTGCGCCTTTCTTGCATGCGCCAAGGCGCATGCGCCTTCATGTCAACAATACTTTTGTTGCGCCACGTTTTGGTGTGCTAAGGGCACACATATTTCCGTGTTGACAACACTTTTGGTGCACCAAAGGCACACATAACTTCGTGTTGGCAGGTGTTTTGGTGTGCCAAAGGGCGCATCCTTTCCATTGTCGATAGGCATTTTGGCGCGCCACTTGAAAAAGTGGTTGGCGCATTTATTACCACCTTGCCTATATATAGGTGCATCTGCCCTGTCATTTTCATCAAACAAATCACGTGATTATTTCTTTTCCCTCTGCACCTGTCAGCATGCCTGTCATTATCGAATCACGTCGTGGACCCAGTTTCACACCTCTCACATTATATAATCCTGGTAAGAGGTCCCTTGCTCTTGTGTTTTGTGTTTTTTGGTTTTTGGCTGCTTGTTTGTGGAGATTGGATGGAATAAATCTGTGAACCATGGAACCCTCCCCCTTACTGTTTTATCTGTCCTTCCCCATGTGCTTCCCCCTCTTTCCAGATCTGCTGGTAAAGAGGACTGTCTCGTAAAGAAATTGCTTGGACCCCTTTGATTAAGCTTCTTCACCACCCAAGGAACCCTGCAAAAGAAGCTTAAACCACATGTAAACCCCTCAGAGAAAGAATCAAAGCTTAAAAGTAAGACTGTATTTTTCTCCTCTTTTGGTGCATCTGCCACCCCTGCAACATGATATATAGTCGCGCTCAAGGTGCATCTACCATGCCTGTTGCATAAAGAACAGTTGCGCCCTCAAGGCGCACTTCCCTTGCTTGTTGCACCCGCTTTCCCTGCGCCCTACTTGGCGCACCAATCTCATGTGTAGCATTGTTAAAACTTGTGCCATTGGCGCACCCTACGTCCATGTGACACCAACTTTATTTGCGCCAAGGGCAAAACTGTGAATGGCGCAGGCGCACCCATTATTACAACAACAACATGTTGTGCAGACCTTCCATGCGCCATGCCAAGTTTCCCTGTGGCGCATGAAAAAATGATGTTACACGCATTAAACCTGCGCCCTTTGGTGCATCCTGTACCCGTGTAACATGAAAAATATCAGTGCCCACTATAAAATGCATACATATGGCGCAGGCACACTTCTGCTTGCAACAACAAAAAATGTAACCTGCAGTATCCACGTGCCATGCGCCCTTTGGCGCTGTCTTACCCCTTGCAGCAGCCCTTTTCTGTGTGCCATATTATTTAACCCTGTAACCTACAGTATTCATGCGCCCTACGCCCTGAGGCCTTAAAATTGCTAACTCTTTCTTCTGTCAACGCTTTAATGGAAGATCAAATAGCTAATATGACTTTCTTGCATTGGGTTTCACTTCTTCTTCTTGCAGATCAGCAACTGAGTTCAGAGTTACATATGTCAACATCAAGCAAGAGACCTACCAAATCTAAGGGCAAAGCCAAGCTCACAGAGGAAGAAATGAAGTATAAATATCAGAGGGTCAGGATGCCTGAATCCCAAGCAGAGTGTGACCTAGATATCAAAGACTCAGAACTTGGTCACATTGATATGGAGGATTTCTGGGCCAGAACCCGGAAGGTCACAGGAAGTCCATGGATGGACAAACTGATGGGTAGTGGGTTGCATTTTGCTGGAGGGATCCCAGTTAGTGCCGTGAACAATGAGTTCATGATGGTAGTAGCCCGTTGCTACAACAAAGACACAAGATGTGTCCATAATGAGAAGGGCGAGGTCATAATCAACCTCACTGCCCGACACTTCGAAATAATGCTCGGCATTCCTCATCACCGGCACTTTGTGGCCGTAAGCCAGAAGATTGCATCAAAGCTTGGGATGACAATGAGGATCAGTGTATGTAGTTGATGAATGAAGTATACCTGAAGAACAAGAAGGTGGTGACCAGATGGCCACAAGTCATTCATCGAAGTGACTTTTCAGAGGAACTCAGTGATACAATCACGTTCCTGAGCAGAGTGTTTGGGCTTCCTGATGCCCACTACTTTCACAAGTGGATGCTGAGGTACTTAGAGATGATGAACAAAAATGTGCCAGATCAACGCTTTGAGTGGGCGGAGATCATAAGCAGCACCATATCTGAGCAGCTCCAACAACTCACCACAACGGGGAAGTTCTATATGAACTCCTATGTAGTCTATGTTACGGCCTCAGAGAGAGACTATCCAGCTTTGATGCGGTGCGGGGTTTGGCCCCAAGTTAAAATATATGAATACTATCCAGAACTAAAGCTGGAAAATAGTATCCCCTAGTTCACAAAGATCAACGATGCCTTCTTCTACGACATCATCTATCTTCTAAGGCCAAATATGACTCACGGTCGTACAACCAAGAGTATCACGCATTTCTACAGAGAAGTGGGCCTTGCATGGTCGCACCTTATGCTTTAGATTGGTGTAGAATGAATGGTCTCATGGACATCTCTGTCATCCCATCAAAAGGGGCCAAGAAGCAAAATCCTATAACCCGCTTCTCTCTGAGTGCATCATGGGAAAGAGTAATGGAGATTACATACCCCAATCCTTTGAAGGATAAAAAGGATTTGTCTTTGACAGATTACACAGTGACTCAAGTCACAATGGGGACCTCTTCTAAAGCCCGCAAGGAGAGGCCCTATCTATAGTTCGACGCCTTTGCAAAAAGATCTAGGAAGCAAAGGAAGAAAAAGTCTGCTAAAGGAGCAAAATAAACATCTTCTCCATGCCTTGCGCAGAAAATGGGCAGCACCTCCTATTACTACCGCATAAAACTCCCGATCCATTGAGTCGGGATAAAATTAATGAATATGCCAAAATGGTGAGCACGGCATGGTAGTTTCCTCCTGGAGGAGCCAAATCCTCAAGGAAAGTGAGGGAGTGATCGCTAAGTTCATCGGGTTATATTAGAATATCAATCGACGAATAGAGAGCTCCAAAAGGTGATAGCAGACCCATCTTCAAGAGTGGATCATGCCAAGATGTAGGACGAGACCTTTCAGAAAATGCTCGACTGCCATTGGACCAAATATCTGGTCAAGTTCGGCATCTTTGGACACCCCAGAGCCCTTAAAAAAATCCTTTCTACTTTGGATTATCGGGTGGATCAGCTGGAGTTTGTCTTGGAGAAGATCGAAAAAGTAAAGGAGGAAGCCCTGGATGCCATGCATCAAATGGAACAGATTGTCCTAAGAATGTCTCCAGGCTTGCTCACTTCTTCTTTCACCTTAAGAAGGGTTAAGGAAACTATTCAAAGAGGAGATCTTCAAGGAGATTGTTTCACAGTGGGCTGGGGCCAGAGGTCACGTTTGACGCCGAATCCATCAATAACCTGTTGGCATGTCGTGACTTCATTGGGTACCTGATAGAAGTAGAGATTGATTATTCAAAACTCCCGGAAAAGCTCACTGCACAAGCGGGAGACCTGCGAAGCTTCCCCCTCGGCCCGATTGACACAAGGATCCTTCCTTTGGATCAACTTTAACCCATGATTATCAAATTCATGGAGTACCGTGCCTCATTTCACATCTCGTCACTGAGCAAAAAAACAGGATATCCCCATTTTTCCCTCGGCAGGATGACGATGAATAGTTTCCTTCTTCCCGACTTTCTCCTTGTGAAATATCTAAAGTGTGTTAACACAAACGATGACATCATCCATGTTGCACCATGGGATGATGTCATCCACCAAAGTTGTCAAAAGTCAACAAATGACTTTGTAATCTATTGTAAGATATTTTTGTAATTAAGTGGTTGGTTTGCTTTTGTCTTCTTTTCTTCTCTCCTTCTATATATACTTGAATACTTGTTGTATTCAGGGGTGGATATTTTTTAGATGAAAAATAGAAGTGGGAAGAAAAGGCTTTGTACTTTTTGTAACAGAAGAAAATATTAATACAAATATTAAGACTTTGTGCTGAATATGCGTGTTATGGGCATCTGATCTTTCTTATGTCAGATCTATGCGTTTATTCTGTTGGATCTATCTCTACTTTTTTGTCATTTATTCATCAGTATTGCTTTATTCGTTTATGCAAGTAGGTTTGGCTCTGTTTACTACCAATCCCAAAACATAAACCCTCTGACCTTTCTGCTTTGGAATTCATTTCTTTTCTCCCTTCGGACCTGATCTCTCTTCATCCTCTCTTCCATTCCTTTCTTTTCGCAGTTGGAAACACCCCTACTGGGATGAGATCCCAAACCCCCGAAGGTGGAATATTGTGAGACTTGCATAGATTCCTGCTGGTAGAATAGCAATAAACCAGTTTCACTTTGCTGACTCAAAGAGGGGCTATGCCCTGCACACTGTTGGCTCATTTATCCATAGATCTGCCCTAGAGACAGATTTTGAACCAATAGTTTTTGGCGACTCTGTTGGGATCGAATCGAGCAGATCTATCGATCTATGATGGTGGTATGATAAAAATCAGAAAAATCACTACCTGTTTGCAAATTTTAACTTTTGTTCAAAATCTAAATTTTTTGCAAAAGTGATCCAAATTGAAAATTTTCTTCTGAGATCCATAGATCTGGCCTAGTTGGAGATCTTTAGTTCGCTGACTTTTTATAAAAATCCGTATTTTTCGTAGATCTGAGTTTTTGACAATTTACCAAAATTTTCAAACTCTTTGAAAAGTCAACTCTAGATCTGAAAATCAGCTTACTAAGCTTCACCATCATTTTATCCTCGTTGTTCTTTGTCATTAAACCACAATCGGTTTTCAAAAGAGGAATAAAATTTAAATATTCAGAAAAGTACATGCTGCTGATTTTTGTCAAAAAAATCAGAAAATCAGCAAGTACAACCAAAAAGATTTTTAAATCTGCTCCACAATATTGCAAATCGGGAAGGTACACTGGCAGGTGAACCATTTACTTGTAGCAGGAGAGCTCGTGGAGAAGTCGATCCTACTTTCGATCTGCTTCAAAGGCACAACTTCAGTATAACACCGGCATGCTTTTCATCACTAAGTTTAGCTGATCGGTCAGCCAGAAGCACCTCACCTCCACGAAAAAACCGGTTTTCACAAGGAGCCTCCACATCCCTTTGTAGTGCCTTGCTGCTCAGTGGAACTGTATTTCCAGCCCGTGTTCTTTTTCCACCCGTCCAGATGGCGGTACCATGGGGAAATGCTATGGGTCCCCTAGCCTTACCACATCTTGTTCACGCGCTCCCACATGGAAACCGAAAGAATTTTCCCAAATTTGACAGGAGCGGAAACCAAAGCATGGATTCACACATATCTGCATTCATCATGTCATGTAGTATCCTGGATGTGACTCATGAAGACGTGTCGGTTCACCTTTTTCTGGAAACTTTACAAGGGCCCATAGCAGAATGGTTTCAGCATTTGCCGGCCGGATCTATTACCAGTTGGGCCACCTTGCAGGATGCTTTCGAGGACAGGTATAAGCCTTTGGAAGATGCATTTGCATTATTATCACAGATCACTCACCTAAAAAAGAGGCCAATGATACCATGCGCGATTTTATCACCAGGTTCAATGCATTAATCAACCATGCCTGTTGCCATGCTTCCAACACCGAGAAAATTAGAAGTGTTCCTTCGTGAACACGATGAGTTCAGAAGTAAGTTTCCTACTCTTGCAAGAACAAGTAGCTACCTTGATTCTTGCCCAGGATGCTGCCATCCAAATTGAAGATAATTTACTAATATCTGGCGAATTCAAAAGGGAATCAGCCAAGCCTAAATATTTGGGCCCTTCTCCCGCTACTTCATCTGATCCGGCATTTCAAAAGATGGCGAATGACTTACTCGCATTAAAGAAGTAGTTAGCCCAAGCTTCCCCTAGTTCCTCATACCAGATATCCCATGGAGGAATTTTGTTTCCAACAATGTTCCTCAAAGGCCGCGCTTGCCTGCAACTGCTCCACGGTTGGTGCTTGAGGCTCCTCCGGTCAACGCTTTAGCCGAAATCGAAGAAGAGGAGAAAAATTACGAAGAACCTTCGTCTCAAGGTGAAGATGATCAAGATGTCGGTGAACCGACTGGTGACTCTACTATTGGGTATATGGAATTTGACGAGGAAGAATCTGATGAAGAAGAGGGTACACAAGGGTATGCAAGTGGACAATCATATGTTGTTTTTACCCGCTCACAAGGAAAAGAGGCAGAGGTCGCTGCCGATGTGTGGAAAGAGAAGGCCATGTCAAACACGCCTCCAACCATTGCTAAAAGAGGTAATCCTCTTCCTACTCAACCCCCTGTTAATTATTTTACAAAGAAATCTTTTCCCCCCATCTCTCCTCCAAATCAACCTTCTTCTATTTCCATGAAGACCAGTAATCCTACTCTACCATCGCGAAGTGAAGGACTCATTCCTTCACCAATGCAACCCTTGGCCATGTTTGACATCATAGATCATGCTAAAAGACTAAGATCCAAATGTCTGAAGCCGAGTATCTTCAGTCAAACCCCGAACAGCTTGTAAGGTTGACCAAGTATATTCAAAGTCAAGCTGTCATATCTCCCCAGATCTCCCTAAAAGGAATCCTTTCCACTCCTCCTGCATCCCGCATAAATGTTGCCTCAACATCTGCATCAGGAAAGATAGAACCTTTCTATCTCTCCCTCCTAATCAATGGCCACAAGCTAAGTAACTGCATAATTGATTCTGGAGCTTCCGATAACGTCATGCCGGCCAAAGTCGCCCATGCTTTGGGCCTCACCCTTACCAAGCCTTTTGGCAGATGTTATTCCTTGGAAACCAAGTAGGTTCCGCTGATTGGTCAGATCAAAGACGCTTAGTTCACATTTGCGGCGTTCCCAGAGAAAAGAGTAAAGATGACCATCCTCGTTGCCGACATTCCAGCAGCCTATGGAATTTTGCTGGGAAGAAGTTTTTGCAGTGAAGTTGGTGGGGAGATTCATATGGACTGGTCTAAGGCTAGAATCCCTGTCAAAGGTGTAATGCAAACATTAGAGCCTAGAATCACAAAAGAAGTACTTGGTTACTAACTCCGAGGACCCCAAAGCCCAAATTCTTTTCGAATCATCAGGAATGGGGAACTATTTCTTGTCTACCAAGTTTGACAAAATGGTTGTTCTCGTCCAAGAAGAAGATCTTAACAAGATCTAGATTTGTGATTTGATGGCAGTGCACGACTAGTGGATGTGGCGCCGTGAGCCATGCTAATATCCCCCGAAGGGGAGATTATTCCTCTCTCTTTCAAATTGCATCTTTTCA
Source organism: Taxus wallichiana var. yunnanensis (assembly GCA_018340775.1). NCBI lineage: Eukaryota > Viridiplantae > Streptophyta > Pinopsida > Cupressales > Taxaceae > Taxus > Taxus wallichiana. The sequence continues at coordinate 566,957,864 of CM031242.1, read as the reverse complement.
ACACAAATAATACTGCTAAGTATGAATCCTTGCTACTTGGCATGCAAGCCGCAAAGGAAAGAGGGATCAAAAATCTGAAAGTACAAGGTGATGTAGAGCTAGTCGTGAATCAAGTTAAAAGGATATATCAAGTGAAGAATGAGAGGCTCAGGCATTACCGCAATGTGGTATGGGACAACATTGAAGAATTTGATGCTTTTTCAATAGAATCCATTCCAAGAGCTCAAAATGACATGGCCGATTCATTGGCCATTTCAGCATCCCTCATGCTCCCTCACCCAGGTTTGAAAACAGACAAATACACCATTGAGGTGGTTTTCTACCCAAGCGTGCTGACATAATTCTCAGCATTGGCAAGTATTCAACGATGACAATCAACTCATTTCCTTTCTAGAAAAGGTGGAAAATTTTAAGGAACTTCACTTTGAAGGATCCACTTCTACGTGCCGTGAATCAGTCACCGGTCAAGACGATGAATCCGAAGGGAACGACGGCATATGTCAGCTCAAAGGAAATAAAATTCAAGGGCTGGTTTCTTTAGAGTGGTTGTTCGACAGGCATGATCATTTTGTAAAAAAGAAAAGGTGAGATGATACTAGCTCCTCCCCAGAAACCGAACCGGTTAATTTAGGTTCGGTAGAACGTCCACAGTTTGTAAACATCAGAAAATGTTGCACACCTAAAGAGAAGTGGAAGTTTTTCAAACTGTTGAAGAAATACATGGATGTATTGGCATGGTCCTATGCTGATCTAAAGTATTTTAAGCCAAAGGACATCCAACATGACATCCCGTTGAAAGAGGACGTCAAACCCTTTCGCCAGAAGCAGAGGCATTATAACCCTAAGATCTCAGGTACTATCCAGGCTGAAATTCAGAAAATGCTGGATGCGAGAATCATTTTTCCTATCCATCATAGTACTTGGGTGGCAAACATTGTGCCAGTGCACAAGAAAAATAGTGAAATACACATATGCGTAGATTTTCAAAACCTGAATCAAGCATCCTTAAAGGACAACTACCCACTTCCTATAATGGATCAAGTTCTACAAGTGGGAACTAGATCAGAAATGTTGTCCATGCTTGATGGTTTTTCAGGCTACAATCAGATTGAAGTCTCACCTGAAGACCAATTTAAAATAGCATTCACTACCCCCGGGGCACGTTTTCCTACAACAGGATGCCTTTTGGCCTGACCAATGCTGGCGCCACTTTTCAGCGGGCCATGGACCTTGCATTCAAAGGTATGATGGGGAAGGTCATTGTGGTTTATCTGGATGACTTAACTATGTTCTCTAAACAATGAAATGATCATTGTGATCATTTGGAGCAAGTATTGGCCAGATGCCGAGAGCACGGGATTTCCCTGAACCGAAAAAGTCTGTTTTTGGAGTCACAGAAGGAAAGTTGCTAGGACATGTTGTTAGCAAAGAAGGAACAAAGATAGATACCGAAAGAGTTAAGGCTATTCAGAGCCTTACTTTGCCTACAAGCAAGACCGCGTCCACTCTTTCTTTGGAAAGGTGAATTTTCTTAGGTGCTTTGTTCTCGACTTTCTTTGAAAAGCCTTTTCATATATTAGACATGATGAAAGGGTCACCAACTTTCCGATGGAGCAAAGAAGGGAAGAGGTCATTCGAAGAAATAAAAGCTTCTGTCACTCATGCACTAGTCCTGGTATGTCCCAATTTCTCCAAGGATTTCATCATGTATAGCTATGCATCTGAGCATACTGTATCGCCATGTTCATGCAAAAGAATTCTGAGAATGTTGAATCCCCAATTGCGTTTCATGAGCTCTCCCCTCAAGCCTCACGAATTAAAAATGTCTCAGTTGGAAAAGCATGCCTTCGCTGTTGTCAAAGCGGTCAAAAACTTCAGGTATTACATTTTAAATTCTCATACAGTGGTGTTGGTCCCTGACACGGCAGTCAAGTCAATTTTAACTCAACAGGAGTTAGGGAGCTTGCGAGGAAATTGGATTGTAAAGGTCCAGGAGTACAATCTGGATATAAAACCAACTAAGTTGGTAAGAGGCAAAGGCCTGTGTCAACTTATGGCTGAAAACCAAGATTCAGAAGTTCCCGGAGGAAAAGATGATTACACCAATGGAGCACAAAGCCAGTTGGAGAAACCCGATTCACTGCCTATGGTCCTATTTGTCGCAACCAGTGATGAGTGGTATTCCGATATTGCTTTCTTCCTCACCTACGGCGAATGCCCAGCTCACCTAACTGCAAAGGAGAAGCGTGCTATAAAGCTCAGAGTAGCCAAATATGTCATCTAGGATGACGGTTTATATAAACGCGGGATAGATGGCATCTTCTTGCGATGTGTTGACAAGCCACAGCAAGTGAAGTTACTCAAAAGTTTTCATAATTCAGCCTGCGGGGGCCATTTCTCCTCTTCTATGATGGCACACAAGATCATCCGGCTAGGTACTATTGGCCGACGCTTTTCCAAGATACAGCTACCTAGGTGGCAAAGTGTGAGCCTTTCCAGCAGTTCGTCGGCAAGCCCAAATTAGCTACTTTTCCCCTCAGGCTGGTCGTTGTCGACGAACCATTCAAGCAGTGGGGAATTGATTTTATCGGTGCACTCAATCCCCAATCGAGTGTTAGACATAGTTATGTCCTAATAGCAACAGATTACTTCACCAAGTGGGTGGAAGCCATACCTGTCAAACATGCCACTTCCGAGGTTGTTTGCAGTTTCATCAAAGAAAATATCATTGTCAGGTTTGGCATTCCAAACAAGATTGTTGTTGATAACGCTTCCAACTTCTCCTCACGAGAAGTTGTTGGTTTTTGCTATGAATACGGAATAACTTTGGCTCATGCCTCAGATTATTACCCTCAGGGAAATGGTCAGGCAGAATCCAGTAACAAAAACTTAGTAACCATCATACGAAAGCTAGTGGATGAGAATCAACGAATGTGGCACAAGTCCTTATACGACACTTTGTGGGCAGACCGCATTACTCCCAAGAGATCTCTCGGTATGTCACCTTTTCAAGTGTTATATGGCACCGATGCCGAGCTTCCCATTTCCATGAACTCCCTGCTCTGCGCTTGGCATGGGCAATCGAAGATGAGACTTTTCAAAATTCCCTTGAAAAGAGGATCATGTATCTAGCAGAGCTCGAAGAAAAGAGAGTAAGGGTGGTCGACAAGATCACCGAACATCAGAATCAGGTCAAAAGATTGTTCGATAAAAATCTAAGAGAAGTTTCCAGGTGGGAGACCTCGTCCTTTTGTGGGACAAACGAAGAGAGCCAAAGGGCATGCATGGAAAGTTTGATTCCCTGTGGAGAGGGCCTTTCAAGATCAAGCAGCTCAATGGAGAGAATAGTTTCTATCTCTCGTATCTGGATGGAACTGAGCTCCCGCTTCCCTATAGCGGGCAGCATCTGAAGATCTTCAAGAAGTAGAGCTTGCTCTCTTCTTTGTATAGTTTTCTTTGGTTGTGTGTTTTTTTTTTTCGTTTGTTTTCTTTTGTTGGTTGTGTGTTTCCCTTTCCGGTCTCCCTTGTTTTTGACTTTGTTGCCCAATGGATAGGCACGTGAGATCTGGGATTCTCTACCCCTGAGGTTCACTCAGAGATAGTCCCCAGAAAGAGCCAGCTGTTATCCCGTAAAATTGGCAAGGGAAATTTTACAGATAACCCTACCAAATTTTGTTCTAGTCCCTCGTCAGGGACTCCTTGCATTCGGAACGTTACAAAATCCCTTCCTGGGAAATCTGGTTTTCCGAACTTAGCCATTTTTGGTCTTTTTTGGTTGGGCGCACTTAATCTCTATGCAACATAAAGTGTTCATGCACCCCCTTTAAATCCTTTGGTGCATGGTTTGAAGTGTCAACACACCTTTTGGTGTGCCTCACTATGTTGCACCTTTCTTGCATGTGCCAAGGCGCATGCACCTTCATGTCAACAATACTTTTGTTGTGCCGCATTTTGGTGCGCTAAGGACGCATGTATTTTCATGTTGACAACGCTTTTGGTGCACCAAATGCACACATAACTTCATGTTGGCAAGTGTTTTGGTGTGCCAAAGGGCGCATCCTTTCCATTGTCGACAGGCATTTTGGCGCGCCACTTGAAAAAGTGGTTGGCACATTTATTACCACCTTGCCTATATATAGGTGCATCTGCCCTGTCATTTTCATCAGACAAATCATGTGATTATTTCTTTTTCCTCTACACACTGTCAGCGTGCCTATCATTATCGAATCATGTCATGGACCCATTTCACACCTCTCACATTATATAATCCTGGTAAGAGGTCCCTTGCTCTTGTGTTTTGTGTTTTTTGGTTTTTGGTTGCTTGTTTGTGGAGATTGGATGGAATAAATCATGGAACCATGGAACCCTCCCCTTACTATTTTATCTGTCCTTCCCCATGTGCTTCCCCCTCTTTCTAGATCTGGTAAAGAGGACTGTCTCGTAAAGAAATTGCTTGGACCCCTTTGATTAAGCTTCTTCACCACCCAAGGAACCTTGCAAAAGAAGGTTAAACCACATGTAAATCCCTCAGAGAAAGAATCAAAGCTTAAAAGTATGACTGTATTTTTCTCCTCTTTTGGCGCATCTGCCACCCCTGAAACATGATATATAGTCACACTCAAGGTGCATCTACCATGCCTGTTGCATAAAGAATAGCTACACCCTCAAGGCGCACTTCCCTTGCTTGTTGCACCTACTTTCCCTGCGCCCTACTTGGCACACCAATCTCATGTGTAGCATTGTTAAAACTTGTGCCATTGGCACACCCTACGTCCATGCGACACCAAATTTATTTGCGCTAAGGGAAAAACTGTGAACGGCGCAGGTGCACCCATTATTACAACAACATGTTGTGCAAACCTTCCATGCACCGCGCCAAGTTTCCCTATGGTGCATGAAAAAATGATGTTACACGCATTAAACCTGTGCCCTTTGGCGCATCCTATACCTGCGTGTAACATGAAAAGTATCAACGCCCGCTATAAAATGCATACAAATGGCGTAGACGCACGCACACTTACAACAACAAAAATGTAACCTGCAGATCCACGTGCCATGCGCCCTTTGGCGATGTCTTACCCCTTGCAATAGCCCTTTTCTATGCGTCATATTATTTAACCCTCTAACCTGCAGTATTCATGCACCCTGCACCCTGAGGCCTTAAAATTGCTAACTCTTTCTTCTGTCAACACTTTAATGGAAGATCAAACAAGCTAATATGACTTTCTTGCATTGGGTTTCACTTCTTCTTCTTGCAGATCAGCAACTGAGTTTAGAGTTACATATGTCAACATCAAGCAAGAGACCTACCAAATCTAAGGGCAAAGCCAAGCTCACAGAGGAAGAAATGAAGTATAAATATCAGAGGGTCAGGATGCCTCGAATCCCAAGCAGAGTGTGACCTAGATATCAGAGACTCAGAACTTGGTCACATTGATATGGAGGATTTCTGGGCTAGAACCAGAAGGTCACAGGAAGTCCATGGATGGACAAACTGATGGGAAGTGGGTTGCATTTTGCTGGAGGGATCCCAGTTAGTGCCGTGAACAATGAGTTCATGATGGTAGTAGCCCACTGCTACAACAAAGACACAAGATGTGTCCATAATGAGAAGGGCGAGGTCATAATCAACCTCACTGCCCAACACTTCGAAATAATGCTCGGCATTCCTCATCACTGCACTTTGTGGCCGTAAGCCAGAAGATTGCATCAAAGCTTGGGATGACAATGAGGATCAGTGTATGCAGTTGATGAATGAAGTATACCTGAAGAACAAGAAGGTGGTGACCAGATGGCCACAAGTCATTCATCGAAGTGACTTTTCAGAGGAACTCAGTGATACAATCACGTTCCTGAGCAGAGTGTTTGGGCTTCCTGATGCCCACTACTTTCACAAGTGGATGTTGAGGTACTTAGAGACGATGAACAAAAATGTGCCAGATCAACGCTTTGAGTGGGTGGAGATCATAAGCAGCACCATATCTGAGTAGCTCCAATAACTCACCACAACGGGGAAGTTCTATATGAACTCCTACATAGTCTATGCTGTGGCCTCAGAGAGAGACTATCCAGCTTTGATGCGGTGCGGGGTTTGGCCCCAAGTTAAAATATATGAATACTATCCAGAACTAAAGCTGGAAAATAGTATCCCCCAGTTCACAAAGATCAATGATGCCTTCTTCTATGGCATCATCTGTCTTCTAAGGCCAAATATGACTCACGGTCATATGACCAAGAGTATCATCGCAGCTATAGAGAAATGGGGGGCCTTGTTCACTCAATTCCCCACCTTCACTTATCTGAGGGCAGTTAACTTCTTGGGGGAACCAACCAAACTGCCGAGATATGCCGGCCCCAAGTTGATCCTGTTGGAGCTTTCAAGACAACTTATCACCTACCATGAGAAGTGTCTCAAGAGAAAGAAGGGTGGAACTCCTTTCCCCCTCACAGTGGGCAGGTATACTTGTCTCTCTCACCATAAGGCGAAGGATATGTTTGCAGAACTGGAGCTGCTAAATCTAAAGCATAACTTCCCAGCAAGGCCCACTTTCGACCCAAGAAATTGTCTCCCCAGGGCCAAACTCGATCCGATCCACATCCCTCAGATCGAAGACATTTATATCGACATATATCATGAGGTCAAGCTCAGGAGGAAGGATCATTCCCGCTTGGCCTTGGCCGAAATCATCCAGTACGGTGTGGCCATCGTCCCAAAAGGCTATCAAACTACTGAGCAAGAAGTTGATCAAGTGTACCTTGACACGGGTGGGGACGATTGGCCTTTCACCTTGATTGACAGAAACAAAGCTCCTCAGACAATAGAGGAAAGCGTCAAGGAAACTCTGCGAAGAATAGAGAATGGTGCAGAATGAATGGTCTCATTTACCTCGGAGTTGATTTCACTACATCTCTATTGGGCAACGCACCTCCTCGGGAAAAACAGCTACCAAAGGGCAAGGGGAAAGGAAAAGAGGGTGAGTCAAGCTCCACCCAAGAGGAAGCTCCTGAAAGTCCTCCTTCCGCTTCACAAGAATGGGTTGAAATCCCAGAAAGCTTAGAAGAAGAAGCAGCGGAAGATGTTCCGATAGGCACATCCACTCAGGATGTTGCCACAACTATAACTGATGAGGTCCCTTCTGTCCCTTCTCCTTCTCCTCCTTCCCCTCCTCAGGTGACCCAAGCGACCATTCCTTTGGTTGTGTCCTCTCCCCCATCTTCTATTGTTCCCCCTTCTTCATCATCCATCTTCTCTTCTCTCGCGGAGCTGTCCCCCACCATTTCTTCCCTCATCTCTCAGCTCCCTTCCATTCCTATGTCTACCTCCCCTATAGTATCCCTTCCTCCCGTGAGCACTTCCTCGGCTTCCCTTTCAATGCCGCCTCCAAGTGTCTCCATGTTTTTCCTTCTACTACTGCAGCTGCTCCCTTTTCCATTTCTGGTCCTTCTCCCATAAGTCCAGCCTGGATCTCCCAAAGACTCGAGTCAAGTAAGAGGAAAGTTCCCATCGCACCGATGGACTTCTCCGTCATCCCATCAAAAGGGGCCAAGAAGCAAAAGCCTATAACCCGCTTCTCTCAGAGTGCATCAGGGGAGAGAGTAATGGAGATTGCATACCCCAATCCTTTAAAGGATAAAAAGGATCTTTCTTCGATAGATTACACAGTGACTCAAGTCACAATGGGGACATCTTCAGAAAGCCTGCAAGGAGAGGCCCTATCTATAGTTGACGCCCTTTGCAAAAATCTCCAGGAAGCAAAGGAAGAGAAAAGGCTGCTAAAGGAGAAAAATAAACATCTTCTCCACGCCTTGCAGAAAATGGGTAGTGCGCCTCCTATAACTACCACCGAAACTCCTGAGCCTCTGAGTCAGGATAAAATCAATGAATATGCCAAAATTGGTGAGTAGGGCATGGTAGTTTCTGCCTGGAGGAGCCAAATCCTCAAGGAAAGCGAGGGAGTGATCGCTAAGTTCACCGGGTTATATCAGAATATCAATCAGATGAATAGAGAGCTCCAGGCGATAGCAGGACCCATCTCCGAAGAGCTGGATCATGCCAGGATGCAAAGCATGAGACCTTTCAGAAAATGCTCGACTGTTCAGTCGAAGATCTGGTCAAGTTCGGCGTCTTTGGACACCCCAGAGCCCTCAACAAAATCCTTTCTACTCTGGATTATCGGGTGGATCAGCTGGAGTTCATCCTGGAGAAGATCGAAAAAGTAAAGGAGGAAGCCCTGGATGCCATGCATCAAATGGAATAGATTGTCCTAAGAATGTCTCCAGGCTTGCTCACTTCTTCTTTTACCTTAAGAAGGGTTGAGGAAACTATTCAGATCTTCAAGGAGATCGTTTCACAGGGGCTGGGGCCAGAGGTCACGTTCGACACCAAATCCATCAATAACCTGTTGGCATGTCGTGACTTCATTGGGTACCTGATAGAAGCAGAGAATGATTATTCAAAACTCCCAGAAAAGCTCACAGATGAGCGGGAGACTCCATGAAGCTATCAGCGATCGACACAAGGATCCTTCCCAGGATCAACTTCAACCCATGATTATCAAATTCATGGAGTACCGTGCCCAGTTCCACATCTCGTCGCCTGAGCAGCAAAAACAGGATATCCCCTTTCAGCATGGGATGACGATGAATAGTTTCCTTCTTCCCGACTTTCTCCTTGTGAAATATCTAAAGTGTGTTGACACAAATGATGACATCATCCATGTTGCACCATGGGATGATGTCATCCACCAAAGTTGTCAAAAATCAACAAATGACTTTGTAATCTATTGTAAGATATTTTTGTAATTAAGTGGTTGGTTTTCTTTTGTCTTCTTTTCTTCTCTCCTTCTATATATACTTGAATACTTGTTGTATTCAAGGGTGGATATTTTTTAGATGAAAAATAGAAGTGGGAAGAAAAGGCTTTGTACTTTTGTAACAGAAGAAAATATTAATACAAATATTAAGACTTTGTGTTGAATATGCATGTTATGGGCATCTGATATTTCTTATGTTAGATCTATGTGTTTATTCTGTTGGATCTATCTCTACTTTTTTGTCATTTATTCATCAGTATTGCTTTATTCATTTATGCAAGTAGGTTTGGCTTTGTTTACTACCAATCCCAAAACATAAACCCTCTGACCTTTCTACTTTGGAATTCATTTCTTTTCTCCCTTTGGACCTGATCTCTCTTCATCCTCTCTTCCATTCCTTTCTTTTCACAGTTGGAAACACCCCTACTGGGATGAGATCCCAAACCCCCGAAGGCGGAATATTGTGAGACTTGCACAGATTCCTGCTAGTAGAATAGCAATAAACCAGTTTCACTTTGCTGACTCAAAGAGGGGCTATGCCCTATACACTGTTGGCTAGTTTATCCATAGATTTTCCCTAGAGATAGATTTTCGAACCAACAATACCCCACCTTATACAGGCAGTTGATTGGTTCTCTCATGTATTTGGTCAATACCAGGCCAGATATAGCTTTTGCAGTTAACTCTCTTAGTCAGTTCATGGTTGAGCCAAAGAGAGTGCATTGGACTGTGGCAAAGCATGTGCTGCATTATTTGCGAGGTACAATCGAGTATGGAATTAGATATGCTCGAGGTGAAGGAATCAGGTTGATGGGCTATACTGACGCAGATTGGGCAGGTAGTACAATGGACAAGAGGAGCACTTCAGGGTGTTGTTTCAGTCTGGGATCAGGAGTTGTATCTTGGTTCAGCAGGAAGCAGAAGTCTGTGGCTCTGAGTTCAGTCAGAGTCAGAGTACATAGCAGCTAGCATGGCAACATGTGAAGCTCTATGGCTTCAGAAGTAACTAGTATCTTTGTTTGGTCAGAAGGTTGAGACTACGGTGATACACTGCGACAATCAGAGTTGCATCAAGTTGACTGAGAATCTAGTGTTTCATGATAGGTCAAAACATATAGACATCAAGTATCACTTCATCAGAGATTGTGTACAACGCGGGGTTGTTAAGCTACAGTTTGTACCTACAGATCAATAGGTAGCAGACATTCTGACAAAGGCATTGGGGAAGGCAAAATTCATCTTCTTCAGAGAGATGTTGGGTGTCATGCAGAACAACTTCCTCGCTAAGAGGGAGTGTTAATCTTAGTAGCTTGGACAGCTATTTGTCCTCACCCAATATAGCAGCATTAGTTATGGGTAGTTTGGACAGCTATTCATTCTGGCCTAGAATTTAGAAAAATAGTTGTTTTTGTCAAACAAATATTGTTAGGATAAAAACAATTGTTATTTAATATTGACTCCTTTTAGGTGACACCTCATAACCAAGGTTGTTAATGGTTATTGAGTTGTCTTAATCTCAGCCATTCATTTGTATTAATCTCGGCCATTGATTTTCAACGAGAGTAGTATATAAGGGGGTCATTGGGTCATTTGTAACAAGGAAGTTGGTAGAGAAACTTGTATTGTTAGCAAGTAGTCTTGCAGTGTTAGCAAGGGTGCAGTGATAGTGTTGGAGATAACAGTGGAGGAATATCAGCGGGAGGATTAGGAGATTGTGAGCTCGCCGGAAGAGGCAAGTAGTATTTGTATCTCTTAATTTGCTGAAGTTTAATCTATTTATCATCTGTAGTACTGGTTTTCCCTACGGGGTTTTCCAGGACAATTGTCTCGAAAATATTGTGTTCACCTTGTTGGGTATTTTTGTGTGTTTGTATTTGTGAAGTTACTGGTTGTGTTATTTTCCAATATTTGTTGATCAAATAATCTTACAAGATAGGAGGTTAATAATCGAATCGTAATAGATTTTTCACATTTTAGTCATACCAAGTAAAGGTTAGAATTTAATTCTCATTATGAATCATTAAAATTAGCCAAGGACCTATCTAGATAGCCATTCATCCATTTATGAAACTTGAGTCACTATTCAAATTTTCATCGAGTTATTGTGATTTCACTATTATCCCACTATAATTAAATACTCCAATGGCATATAATATTAGTCAAGGTATTATTTTTTCTAATTATGGATTAGTTACATTTAATCCAAATTTCCACCACCAAGGAACCCAACCAAATAAGATAAGAGTTATAATTTCATTATTAATCAGTAATATAAAATTTAATCATGAGTGAGAAAGGTAAACCACACAAAAAATTTCACAACACGAGGTTACTATTTAAATTTCTACCATCATTTCGTACACATTAAGATTGCTTAGGTTTAGTAGGGTTAATTAAGTTCTTCTTAAATATGAACTCCCCCACCATAGAGTTTAGCTTAACCATGTATGAAAATTTAGATAAATTTAATCAAGGGTTAGTTTTGTAACCGGGAATGGGTCCTATTTGGCCCCATCCAAATGCGCCCATACCTATTTGCACCAAATGACATTTTTACCCAAAACCAAAACATTTAAGCCCTCTTGCCCAAATTAAAAAGTAAACCTTTTAATCCCACTTAACAATTGGGAGGATCTATGTTCTATGAGATCCATCGATCAAAGGGCTCTCCACCATAGATCTTAGGGTAGCTAAGAAATCCCTAATTTCCTTATCATCAAGTATATCACTTTTATTTTCTCTTTTAATCTTCTTTTGATCTAGCTTCCTCTTATTTTGTTTTATAGGTTTAAGAAGCACTCATCGATGGAGGCACACAAATTTTACTTGTTTATTTATTTATTTTCCCTTATTTAGTTTTATTTACGTTATCCTCATTATGATTACACGCACACACAGAGAGATACATACATACATACATACACACTTACTTATAAATATGAACTTATGTGAATATGTGTGTGTATACACACACACACAAATATTCGCATATGTTTATATGTATAAATAAGTATATATATGTATATGTATGTATGTCTCGTGTGTGTTTTTTTAATAAATAAAATATATGAAGGGAGGATACACACACATTGTTAGGATTTGTTAGGGGTGGCCAAGGAGTGGATGTGGATGTGCACGTAGGGATCTTTATATATATATATATATATATATATATATATATATATATATATATATATATAGATAATAGATACATACATACATACATATACATATTTGTATATATGTATGTATGTGTGTGTGTATATGTCTACACACACGTATATATATATATATATATATATATATCTGTGTGTTTATATATATACACACACACATACATACATATATACAAATATGTATATGTATGTATGTATGTATCTATGTATGTATATATAAACACACGATATATATATATATATATATATATCGTGTGTGTATACATATACATACATACATACATACATATATACAAATATGTATATGTATATGTATGTATGTATGTATATTTTATATATATATATATATATATATATATATATATATATATCTTTGTATGTATGTATGTATGTATGTATGTATGTATGTATATGTATACACACACGGATATGTGTCTGTGTGTGTCTGTGTGTGTGTGTGTGCATGCACGCGTGCATATATATACATATATACATACATATATATGTGTGTGTGTGTGTGTGTGTTTACACATAGTCTTTTATCGATTATATATATACTCTTTCTTGAAAAGAAAAGTATATTATGATAACTAAATTTATTTATAGAAAAAAGAAACCATATATTTTTTATACACATTTAAATATTTTGTAAGAACGCTTTTTAAACACAATTTCGAATATATTAAGATCTCCATACATACATCCATACATACATACATGTATGTATGTACGTACGTACGTATGTATGTATGTATGTATGTATCTTTAAATTAAAATTCACAACTCCTATCTTAGATAAGAGAGATTTTTTTTAGAACCAAATAATTAATGGGAAAATAATTATAAGCCTAAATTTTCTATTGATAGTAATAAAGAGACGAATCAGCTTATAGATTTGTAAGCATCAAACTATCTCTTTTGAAAACCATTGTTATGTAACAACCAAAATCCATTTTTCTTCCTTGTTTTTTCCATATGTAAGATTCCATAATCCAATAGAATTAATAACTTGATTTACAAATTAAACAAAGAATTTTCCAAAACCATGTTTTAATTACAAATCATGGTTTAAGAGATATTCTAATAAACTTTATAACTTTACAAAAATTCATATTAATTTGGAGGATTTATGTTTCCATTTAAATCATATCAATCAAATATTGAGTCCATTTTCCTCCTTTCAACCTAAAATATCAAATATCCAAAGGAATGTTTTGAAATTTTATACAAATTTGAAATGACATTTAGGAATTACAACTCCTATTTTTCAATGTTAATAATAATGAGTGATATCCATGTAATTTTAAGGAGAATGAGTATATTCCTTATAACAAAACTATTATTTTCCCTTTCCATATAAAAAGCTTCAAAAAGGAATACAATAGAATATTTCTACCATAATACGACACCAAACTTTAATTTCTACTTCACTATAAGATTACATGAAACTACAACTCTAAATTTAAAGTGGATATGTCTCGCACTAAGTGGGAACAACATGTCAAAAATTAAAATGAAACTATGAATGATTCTCTAACAAGGAAAGAGATCCACTCAATTAGAAAGTTTTTAAATACCATAAGATTTGAAATTCTTATTTGTTGACCTAACCAAATAGCATCATCACATGTCATCTCTAAAAGAGAAGAACATTTTATCCTCCCTCAAAGCCCATGGGGAGAGGAGATTCATGCCTCCAATATTTTAAGAAAGAAGAAGAGAGGAATAGTGAAAAGAGATACATAACACAAATATAAACAACTCACCATGATCAAAAGTAAAACCACATATAAGAATTTCCATGCTTCTCAAGAGGGGTGATTTAAAAGAATTAAATATTTATTAAAGGATTGAGATCAAACAAATATAATCGTAACAAGCAAGATCTATCATGAAAGAGATAAGAAAATGTTTGAGATAGTGAGATAGGAGTGACTTAGCTTGTATTTGAATATCTAGGTTGATTATGGGGTGGAAGCTGGGTGAAACATGCTAGCTCTAGACTAGATATGCTTCTTCTTGGAGATTTTAATGTAAAATTCATTTGAATAAAACCTCCAAGAGGAGGACATGACCACATGGGAACTAGTTTCCTAACTAGGCACTAGTGTCATGGAAAATGCTCTACTTCTTATCTTCTAAGGGTCTAAACTTAACATCTTCCTTTTTCTCATTTTCACATCCACACCAATGTAGGGTTTCACTATCAGATATAAACCTACAAAAGCAGACCTTGTATACCCGCACAAGGCTCAAGAAAACATTCGGTGAAACAAATAATGATTATCCATAAGTCATAGTGAACTTTGTGGTCACCCCAATGTGATTGTCCTTTGAGCATTACACTACATGTAATACTTTATGTAGTTCATGTGTTTTTTTGTGTGTGTGCACGTGTGTACATGTATACGCGCATGTGTGTGTGTGTGTGTGTGTTTGAATTAATCATGTCCTTGAAGCTAGGTTTTCATTGTTCTAGTCACACCAATATAATGGGATACCACTACTTTTCCCCACGATGAATGTGTGAGATGGAATTCAGAAATAACCCCTCTTATGGACTGAATTTTGCAAATCAAATGCATTCCTTGAATATTGTTCTTTACTTAAGTTGTAGACAGTAAGTAATAGCCCAAGTTTCCCAACCCATAATAATAGTGAGGAATTCATGTATATATATGATTCCCTTGTTTGAATTTCATCATTAAAAACTAAAAATATTGACCCAAAGTGATAATAAATGTTTTAGAAAAGATAATATGTAATGTGGCATTTCAAATTTGAGAAAAGGAGGAAAAGAACATAACAACCTAAATGGGATTGTAGTGTCTGAGTGCTCCTATCCTTATGGACAGAAAGATTTATTGGAAATGCTCAAAGGATATAGTGAAAAATTTATAACTTGGGCACATGTTATCCAATGTCTAAAATTAAAGTATTCATTAAAGACGAGCAAATGATAAGAGTCTCGAAAGGATAAAGCAATGTAAAAGTAAAATAAATGTTGTTAATGTCTAGTTTTCTTTCCTAGGAATCATGCATATAATGACATACTAAGAGGCATGATGTAAATAGTAAGTGTGTGATTTTTTTATACATTTTCCACCACTATATGTTGTGAATGAAAATTTGGGAGAATAAAGTATATCAAAATAGTGTACCTTGTGGAGAGCCAAAGGAATTTGTAACTAATAACATGTTGAATGATTATTTTTCTTGATATCGTGTCAAATGGATATTGTGCAAAATAAGATAAGTATAGTCAATGATCATGATAAATGAAATTGACCTTTAATTTAGTAAATTTAAAAATAGAAATGCATATTGAAAAACAAGTGAATCAAAGATAGAATACACCTGAATGCTATGAGAGAAGGGATAGAATCATTCTTATGTGTTTTTACTTGGAGATGGTTGGAATAATACTATGGATTTAGGCATCATTTCAAAAAATGAGGATATAAGGGCCCTTTCATTATATTAAGGATGTAGGCATCATGTTGGCAAGGGAAGAGTATTGGGAGAGCTATAAGATTTTCCCTTCAACCCTTAATGCTCCCCTATAGATAAGTGCCATTATAGATGGTCACAAACACAATAAAAACTATCACAAATAACACATCATTCCAAACATATCATTCTTTTGCATATGCCCTAGGTGTCATTCTTTATACAATACTAAGAAAATAGAGTAATTAGTTCCCTTTTTCAAAGAATGTAACTTGCCACTGATATTTTCTATTGTAGCTGATAGTAAGTAACCTATAACTTAGTATTTCTTGTTGTATTTTAGAGAAACATTTCATTGAAAACCCGTTAATATCTGTATTGTACCTATTTCTTCCCCAAGACTGAACTACCTAGGTAGGACACTAGGGGCCATTGTTCATGTTTTTATTGGGTGCTTCTGTCCATGTTGTGATTTTGGCCCAATTCTGATTCTAAACCTATTTTTAGATCATATTTATTGTTATTTTTCTTTATACCATTATGTGTCTAGTTTTTGTACTACTAAGAGGGTGAAATGATCACTTGATGATTTTCCCCCACTTGTTTAGGGTGCATGAGATGAACTAAGGTGAGCTCAACCCAAATGAGGAAAGCTGAAATTGATGTACACATCTGAAATAGAACTCATGTAGGAGAATAAGGAATGTGCATGGTAACTACCATAGCAAATGAAAAACAATGATAAAGGATAACAAGAAGTGTTGGTCACAAACAATCATGGCATAATGTAATAGATACTAGTCAAAAACATGTAATAACATGGAAAATGACACAACAAGACAAGATGTTGTAAGAAACTCGAAACCTTCAAGGCTATAAACTAAAAATAATCAATCAAGTATAGGTAATAGCTCATAAAAATGACAATCAAGACACAATCATATAAAAGATACAACAAAATCATATAATCGTGGTTGGAAGTAAGATGGTAAGAGAAATTCTACTCATGAAGCACCCATAACCATGTTAGAAAAATCAATAATATGTCACAATGTATACATTTTGAAAATAGGAATGAAACTATTAGATATTGCAATGATAGAACCTGAATATAGAGATATAGGAAAGGTAGATGCCCCCAACACCTTGTTATGACTGGTATAGAATAATTCCTAGCATCATACATCATGTGATAACCTATAATTATTTTACATTCACCTAAAGAGTACCATGTGAATGTGTATGTGTGTATGGAAATTGAGATAGAGTGTACTATGATTCAAAGTAAAATGGTAAGCAATGTGTAACATAGAATAGTATAAACAAGTAGGAATACATCTAATCAAGATATAAACAATTATTTTTAAATTTTTACAAATATGTGAATATTTTTAAATTTCAAAATATGAAATACAATGACTAGGGGATGGGAGTGAAGCTTCCCGATGTATTTGTGGAAAGTGTGGTCCATATAGATAAATGCACCCTCAACAATCGTGTTTGAACCTAGAAAATGAGTGTGTCATCGGGTAACAAGGGAGATAGTATCCACCCAAGTTTAAATGTCATGGTGATATAAGTGATATCATGGAGAGAGTCATCTAAATAAAAATTATATCTAAAGGGAGTTGGTTTAAATTCATAGATGAAAAATATTTTTTTAATTTTTGAAGAATACCATAAGACATAAGCCATATATACCCATGAGATATTCTTCATCTGTAAAAGGTGCACCAAAGTGCTTATTTGCATTCCACCATGATAAATTAGGATTGTAATTAACGAATGAATAGTTACAAATAGTAACGGTCTTACATTTCATGTGATAAGAAAGAATATTTTTTTGCATATCAATAGTTCCGTCAATGTAATCTATCCAAGTTTGTCCTAGTGTAAGCAAAAATGTCAGGGCTAAAGTGCAACCTAAACCTTTGCATAAAATATTCTTGTATGATAAGTTTTAGGAAAAGATATAGCCTTGATATTCATTATGTGGTTTGAGAAAAGGTATGATATTGGTAGGAGTGAGGCCCAAGTGGTTTAGAGCCTCATATGTACATATGTTTTTAGAGAAATTAGGATCATTAGGTACATGTTTCCAATACTCTTGATTAATGTATAGTGTGCAAGAAAATAAATCAAAAGAGATAAGTGGCATAGGAGAAAAACCATGAATACAAATGTTAGGAAATATTTGTTCATAGTGTGAACATATAGTTTGAATATTTGTATTATTTATTATTTAAATAATACATGAGTGTGCAAATAGTTGTAATGCACAACTCATAGATAGGGGTGTGAGAGATTCTATAGGAGAGAATAATGCTTGAGAGATATGTGGATTATGAAGAGATAAGGGGGTTCATGAATTGTATTGACTTCTCCTTTGTGGGAGATCAATTGATCTATATAATGTATTCTCAAACAATGAATAAAATATCCCAAATGTTTTTAATTTAGTGCAATATTATTTTATTTGGTGTTTCAAGTGTAATAATTTGGGCTAGAAATATCATTTGGTATCAGAGCGAGATAAATTAGTGATGGGAGAATGCTGGATTGTGAATGAAAAACGTATTTGAAAAATTAGCTAAACCCGTTTACAAATCTATTCGTAATTATTTTTTTATATTCTGGGTTTTTGTAAGATTTATTGGGTTTGAAGATATATGTTCTCTAACAATACTATCAAAATTTCAGATCAACCCAGATCGTATTTTTTGAGAAAAAAAAATCAGGTGGTTTTGATGGTGTGAAGAATGCATTGGGGCAGTGATGTTATTCTTCTTCCTTGTGGGTGATAGCTTTTTGAAGAATTCATTCACGATCCTTAGATCCGACAACATGGATTTCATTCACTGTAATATCCTCCCAACTGTTTCAACGCTATACAGATCATGGATTCTTTTTCTTGAGACATTTCACACCACTGTCAAAGGTACATGCAAGCAAACTTCCATACGGGCATCTATTTCAATAGATATTCACATTTTATTTCATATAGTTTTTTTGTCAAATTTTAGTCAGTCTATTTTTTTATGTGGTCTTTTAGGTTAATGTGTGTCAATTGTAAGTTATTGTAAAAGTTTCTAGTTAGTTTATGTTTATGTTTATACTTTCATCTATTTTAAAAAAATAGTCAATAGTCTATGTTAGTTGTTTATTATTTAATTAAATATTTGTAATTTGTAATTTAAAATTTTATATCTAGTGGTCATTTTTATTTTTCCTTTGTGTCTATAAGGAGTCAATGTATAAAAAGTAATTAAATATTACTTTTTAATTGTTGTGTTTATTGTTAAGTCGGTCATAGTGTCAAATGTCGTCAATATCAAAATTTAATTTTGTCAAAATTAAGGTGGTCAAAGTAAAGAATTGTTGACATTGTGTTGATTCTAAGTCAGTATTAAAAAGTCCAAAAACTAAAAAATAAAATAAATAAATAAAATTCCTCACTTGTCAAAAATCGGACGCATTTTTGCTTGTACGCAACGTCCATAGTGAGGGGGTGCATTTTCGGTTGAAACCGACACCCAATAGAATTGTAAATGAGCCTCAAAGACAAATTCACCTGAGTTAGCAGTATCACAATGGAGGTTGGAGGAAATGGAGGAAGGAGGTGTTTTAGCGACCTCTCGTCAGGCACCATCGATGAGGCCACAATATTACTTTGGTGGCCATGTTTTTCAGTTGTGTTTGGTGTATTTAATTTCAGCATGTGTGGTAGTAAATAAAGAACAGATGAATAATTCTGTTCATAGTTAGGAACATATTTTCCTATATTTTGTTCTCTTTTGTAAAATGTGGGTGGGGAAACATGTACGTTGCTATGAAAGTGGTTGGTGGTCCACTAGAAAACCAATTTGAGAGTTTTCCACTAGAAAACCTATTGGAGTTGATGGTACTCTTTGAAAACCATCGGATTGTAGAACATGAGCAAGTGCTAGATAGAACTCGCCCATGTTCACACTAAGGGGGTGAATTTTAGGAAATATTTGTTCATAGTGTGAACATATAGTTTTAATATGTGTATTATTTATTATTTAAATAATACATGAGTGTGCAAATAGTTGTAATGCACAACTCATAGATAGGGGTGTGAGAGATTCTATAGGAGAGAATAATGCTTGAGAGATATGTGGATTATGGAGAGATAAGGGGGATTCATGATTGGTATTGAATCCTCCTTTGTAGGAGATCAATTGATCTATATAATGTATTCTCAAACAATGAATAAAATATCCTGAATGTTTTTAATTTAGTGCAATATTATTTTATTTGGTGTTTCGAAGTGTAATAATCTGGGCTAGAAATATCAACAAATAGGGCTATGGTCAGTAAGAGTAGGAGTACTTATATGAGGTAGAATGGGTTCTGAGTTGTCTATGGTATTATGATAAGGAACCATATTAGTGGTAGTATCTTACGTAGTGATATATTTGAATTGATATTCACCAAGTATAATTGCAATATAATAGTTATTAAATATAGATTCATCAAATTCCATGGGATTGAAATGTAAAGTATGAAGAATGTTGTTCATAATTCTTTGGGAGTTTAGCAATGCATGTGGAAGGTGTATGGGAGGACATGGTAGGAGTGATGAGATCGGTAGTGTGAGTTTTAATTGAGGAAGAAAAGGGAGGTAGTGATATGGGATTGTAATTTTTGGTTACCCAATATAATATGTATCAAGATAATGTGATGGGATTGGTTTAGCTATGAGAATAACTATGGAGGTGGAAGAATTCATGAAATAATATTTGAATGCTTTAAGATTAGAAGTGACATTATGCTCATAACCATCAAAGGAAAACTTGAAAAGACAATGGACTATATAAGTAATAGCTTTCATGGCATGGATCCAAGGTAGACCAAGGAGGAGATTGATTTGCAATAGGAATCCATAACATAGAAAGGATTAATCAACTTGACGGGTCCTACTTATAGTTAGACTTTTATAATACTAATGCATACATGAGTAGTAGTGGCATAGCCATGCAAAACAAGAGTAGATTGTTCAATTACATTTTGTGGGATATTGAGATGAGATAATAAGGATAGAGGATAAATATTTAATGTGGAACCATTATCAATAACTATACGCTTAATGTGGAATTCTTAAATCTGATCCATGATAAGGAGAGGAGGAGAATTATTCGGTGCCTTGTGTGGTATGTCATCATTAGTATATGTAATATAATTTCTAATGTGATTAAAATATTCCATGAGATTAGAAAAGGTGTCGGGAAGCTTATCACTTTGTATTTGAATAACGCATAATGCGGGACCTTAGACAAGAGCTCAAGAGGAATATCTTAGTGGGTTTATTATTTAATTTATCAATGATAACATAATATTTTCATGAAGCAATATGATGGAAAAGTGGTACACATGAGGAGGAAGAGATGTAGGACGCCTCAAAGGATGCTTACTTTGATGAGTGGTGAAAACATTGATAGTGGGATCTATACATGTTGTCATAAAGTGAGGAAGATGTTGAGTAGTTATAGGAATATAATTAGTGTGGATGGACTCTTGGTGTAGACACAAAATTATGCACTTCAGACAATATTTAGCCTAACCTTATTCTATTATTTAGAAGGTTCTCAAGTGTACAGAGTACTAGTTAATCCAACCTTTTGGACATCTTTTTATTATATTTTATTTCATCTTTCCTACATTTTTTTGAACCTTTATCAGCCCACTTCCTAACATCCTCGACATTATATCCCTAAATCAGGTCATCCCTGTGTTGTACTAGTGTGCCCCAAGGTGCCCTTGTCCCACCCGGGACGCCCGATCTATGCAAATCCTCTTTGCTCCTTTTTGGGTACATTCTAGATGTTGGCCATCCTTATCTTCTTCGTAGTCATTCTTGTCGAGATTAATTATGAAATTAAAGTTGATAACCCTATAAATATAAAGTTATAAGACCATAAGGAGGGTCTTAGGTCTTTGCATAATATCACTACTATCATTCCATCTAGAGTTGCATCCATTACATCAATTACATCCACATAGTGCCATGCATTCAAGCTAGGAGATATGAATCACGCATCATGCATAGGGGGATTCTATTGTATTCCATGCACACATACTATTTAAATTTTCTATATCTACTATTGCTCACTACTTCACAAAGTGCAACCGACATGAGAACACCCTAGGCACAACATACACACACACACCAAAACTACATCCAAGTTTGAAATGTAGTGCAACACTCTATGATAAGACTAGTAGTTTAATGAATAAGGTCAAAGCCAACCCATTCATTTACAAGTTTTATTTTTCTAAGGTTTGATACTTCTCTTTACATTACAGGTCATTACACAGTTCTCTTGGTGAATCCAGCAGTGTGATAAACAAGAAGCATTTAGAACCAACTTGTAACTATACCAGCTACATGTTTTGAGCATATGCAGTGTTCACAACACCCAGATTGTAGACTGAGGGCACCTGGGTGCCCCAAGACACTTCCAAGTGACCCAGTCATCTCAGATCTTCCAGATCTAGCTTTCGCAAGGTCCTTGAGTGTTCATTTGCACTTCATGATTTTATTTCTAGATGCGCGACACCGTGGGACAATAACTGTTATCAACTAAGTTATTCTTTTCCTTCTTCTTGCACATTAGTGTTTCATTTCACTTAGAATAGTTTATTGTATTCATTTCATGTTACTCCAGTTCATTTTATCCAACGTTTTAGTCCTCCTAGTTTAGATTAACATTAATAACCCTAGGTATTCTTTCCTTAGTTTACCTAGCCTTTCCCCTTTATTTTTGTTAATCATTTTGGTGAACTCGACATCCCTTCTACCAACATCCGGGGTGTTTGTATTCGTTTCCTTTCCTACCATGTCATCCCCTTATCGGGTCATGGCCCCATCCTCATATCCTACCTATACACCTACCAAGGTTACCAATATCACTACTACCGCCACTGACTTCATGTGTGTGCGTACTCAACATCCTCCTCACTTTATCACACCCCCATCTGACTCATCCATTAATATGGTTACTACTCGTCACACCCACATTACTCCACCGGTTTCTCTCGCATGTTTCACTACCACCCTAGTCACACCTACCCCTTCACTACCTACTTCTAAAGGCTATGATATTATCGACCAGCTCAAGAACACACTGGCCAAAATATCCCTTTATGATTTATTACGTAATGCACTGTATCACCGAACCATACTCGAGGCTACTCTTCATATGATTCATGTTAAGCGAGACCACTCTACCGCAATATTTTTGCATCTCATTCAGTCTCTTTGTAGTCTTCCTCATTCTATCTCCTTTATAGATGATGACATATTAGCCACTAAGAATAACCCTTCTGCACCATTGCTCATTACCACTATCATTAGTACTACTTGTATTTAGCAGGTTCTCATCGATAATGGGTTTTCCATTAACCTTTATGCCCATTCCCTCTTACAAAAATTAGGGATCAATGATAGCCTCATCTCTTGTAACTCCACTCTCATCTATGGTTATGATTCTTCCACCCGCACATGCCTTAGCACTATATCCCTCCATATTTGGGTTGGACCTAAAACCGTTCTTAGAAAATTCTACATCCTCTATGCTTATTTCTAATTCAACCTCCTTTTAGGTCACCTCTGGATCCATGCCATGCACATCACGCCTTTAACGTACGTCAATGTGTCAATTTCCTTCATAATGGTTTTGAACATATTATTACCGTAAACCCGGAACCCTTCAAGTATTTTCATATTGATCTTATCACATCTATTCCTATTCCACCACCACAATCCATTCCTTATGTTAACCTTAATAAATATGATGTCGGTTAACCCCCCGCCTTCCATACCTACTCATACTTTGGCTATCATTTCACCCACCGTATTTGTACTTGCTAGTGCGCCACCTCCACCTTTCTCTATTTCCGCTCACCCTCCTACTTCCGCACCACATCCTAATGTACTTGATAGTACTACCCAAACTGATGATGTAAATATTGATGTTTCCACCATATCTAATGATGATTTTGTTGTAGTAAAAACACTTATTATTCAAGTTACAACAACTTGATTTCCCCACACAGTGTGGACAATTATTATTTTGAAGAAACATTTTTCGCCGATGGCCTTGGAGAATATCGATTCAAACAACCTTGATCCAATAATGCTATGATATTATACAAAGGATTTTTTCATATTGTTGATGTCGTTTCATCTTTTTCCCCACCCGAGGTAGTTTCGTGATCCCCCATCACTTGCACCTTATTTATCAATTGAGCATTTTGGGAACATATTCCTCTCAATCTCGCCAGTTCTGATACTATATGTACACGTGATTTCTTACCTAGGATTGTCATGATGCTTAATGACATACTCCCACCATTTCATTCATGCCACCTTTATCATGGTTGTTTCCATATTATAGAAGTGTATGGCTTATGGCTTTTTCACTTAAAAATATTTGTTGCATACATCGCTTGTGGCTTACCACTTACACTCGGACGATCTTGGCTTGATTATATTGGCGGAACACTTGACCCAATTCATTCTTTGTTCTCATTCCCCACGCCTTTCAACATTGGCTCTATTTCCAATGATTCTTCTCCCACATATGTACCTAAAATTTCAAGTTGGTGTGCTCATGGCTGCCAACTAGTTACTTTCACAGATGAAGAGTATGCCATGAATGCTTATCTCCTTCATCATAACACATTGTTATATGATCCACCTCATTCTATCACCAACCAATTTTCTAGTGTAGCTCTTGCATTTCAATCAGGCTGATTTTCTTGATGGCGTTTCCTAGTCACCCTTGTCACATTGTCGATAAGAGGTCATGGGTACTATACACTCCCCCTTCCTCACAGGTAGCCTAGTTTTACTTCTACTCTTTCCATTCTTCTTTTCTTATATATATGCTTCTTATACATACTACCACCCTCGTTACTTGATGACACACTCATGTGCTTCAGTTCACACTAGACTATTGAGGGATTACCATTACATTGAACCCCACACACTACACTATAGGTCCAACACACGTACACTCTATCATAATTTATATACATATCCCACATCCTACATTATCCTATACATACATAATCTATTAGTCATTTCTACATCTCATACACGCTACACTAGTCATCATTACATATGAGTCTAGTTTTATATTTCATCCATACATTCTATATTTACACTAGGTCACATTATCCATGGGTCTAGATTTACCTATCATCACTACATATTCTATCTATGCCTATATCTGCATCTTACATATGGCCTATTCTACACACCCTATATATACTACTTTGCATTGTTCATCATACATATCCTACACACTACACTAGATGCCATTACACATGGGTCTAGTTCTACCTATCCTTATTACATATACCATTTTTATATACCCTTATTATTGCATTTCCCAATCTGTGCATTTACATTGTATACTCATAACTTGGTTAGTTATACTATGTCGTCTTCACGCGCTACACTCACTACTCGTGATGCACTCTAGTTCCTCGGTCCATACTCAACTGCCAAGGGTTTACCAATCAAATGGACCTTACATGTGAAATTTTCCTCATCCACCATTTCACACATTAGTGACATACACCTTAGGTTAAATTGTCACCCCTTTTTATCATCTTGTAGTGGTATACACTTTAGGATAAATCACCACCCTCCTTTTATCATCTTCTAGTGGCATACACCTTAGATTACATCACCACTCCCTTCTTATTCATCCTATAGTGACATACGCTTTAGGATAAATCATCACCCATTTTCACTCCTTCATCTCATAGTGATATACACTTAGGGATAAATCATCACTCATCCATTCAACATGTCATGGTATACGCTTAGGCTATAAGGTCCACACACATATTTTCATATATCTCATCCCCATACACTCATTCCATAGTGATATACGCTTAGGGATAAATCATCACTCTTCCATTCCACAAGTCATGGTATATGCTTAGGCTATAGGGTCCATGCCCACCTCTTACCACATGTCACATTTCATCACCACTACCCATACACACTCATCACAATGCACTAGCTACAACCAACACTACTCGACCATTTCCCGATGATGCACTATCATTTACAGTTCATTCTTGACTGTTAAGTGGGAAAAAATGAACCTCACTATATACACATTCCATCTACTGGGAGCACGTTGCACCTATCATTCCATCTTGCATTCCATTCCATCCATCCACAACATGTTGCATTGTCTTGGTAGCATTTAATCTTGCTTGCTAGTGCTTTGCATGCTCACTTTACTACACATGTTCAATTTCTTTATTATATATCATTATCATACACACATGCACATTCACCTCTTTATTTAGTGTGTTTTTAGATACAGGAATCTACATGTGACATGGATGCTCGCCTTCTACCCTTCATATACCAGTTATTGGGGGCATCCACAATTATCTTATCTAAGTGCTATTGTTTCATTATGTACTTATCATCTTATAATACTTGTTCTTACATGCTTTGACATATTGGTTATCACTCTAACATGCTAAAAGGTGCTCCATGTGCAACACTTGTTTTGCGGGGATTACATGTTTCCATGACTATCTATTTGTTACTAATTGTCTACACTTTTTGCTATTATAAGTGGTATTTTCCATTTTCCTGTGTGCACATTTGTTGTTGTTTGCGGCCATGATGGCCTTGAGTGTATTCCGACATCATGAGTGATGTCCCATGTTTGAAACCCGCTTTGCAGGCAATCTATTTTTTTCTTGTGTCTTTACACTACTTTGCTTAATGGTTTCTACATTATCTACGTATTTTCCACTTATTGCATGCATGTGTTTTGGACTAACAATTTTTTTGGCTAGTCATTCCCTATTATGTGTGCCTTGGTATCTACTAAGTGTTTCCCTTCCCTCTATAGGGAAGATTTCTATAGTTCGAGTGTGGTTGGGTCCTCTTTTGGGGTCGCGTTCTCCTTTTCTACGACATTACATGTGCCCCCAAAAAGGGGGAGAATCATTGAGGTTTTTTCTACTAACACACCATCTTTACATCAGTTCAAGACAATGTGCTTTCCTCCCTTGCCATTATGGGTTTACATACAACGAGTGATTTTAGACCATTCTATGAACTCCATACATAGCAGCCTCAATAGGACATGGTGTCCTTCAGAAATTCTACAGAGAAGTTACAGATTGGGATTATAGTGGGTGTGCCTCTCGTACACTTCTCCATCCAATGGTGTTAGATTTCCCAAAAATAGGATAGTACATAGATCTCTTCACATTTCAATAGAAATGGTTAAAGTTGGAGGATACAAAGACAACCCCTCCCTACACTTCTTTAGCCAGGGTGGCGTGAGATTTCCGAAAAATTTTGCACGAACAAGACAATATATCCTTCTACACCCTTTTTCTCAACATGGATCAGGTGTACATGTTCTATTTACACATTTTCTACCATATTTTACATTTGCATTTTTAAATTTTATAATATATATATTATATATATATATATATATATATATATATATATATAACTACTTGATCATTTTCTCCTTGCAAGTCCACCATATGGGAAACAACAACAACAATATGACAATGACAACGACAACACACTCGCTATAGAAATTTTCCTTTACTAACCATGTAGGTACACTACACAGTAGTAGCTACACATGTGTTTTTCCCTAGGTTCACTCTCATGACTTTTTATGCACATTTTTCATCTTTAGAATCCACACTCCTCCACATTTTTCATTTTTTCATTCCATGCTTGATTTTGGTCCATCGATACATCTCCTTCTACACTCTACATGGATATCAGGTACACATCTCTATCTACTTTATGTTACCGAGCTTTCCACTCACCAACATAAATTGGGAGCAAAATGTAGACACAAAATTATGCACTTTAGACGATATTTAGCCTAGTCTTATACTACTATTTAAAAGGTTCTCAAGTGTACAAAGTACTAATTAATCCAACCTTTTGGCCATCTATTTCTTATATTTTATTTTGTCTTTCCACATGTTTTCCAATACTTATCAACCCATTTCCTAACATATATGATATTCTATCCCTAAATTAGGGCACCCTGGGTTGTCTTTGGAGCACCCTAAGTGCCCTGGTCCCACTTAGGCGCCTCGATCTATACAAATGTTATTCTCTCATTTTTGGGTCACTTCTAGTTGTTGGTCATCCTTATCTTCTTTCTAGTCATCCTTGTCAGGATTAATTATGAAATTAAACTTGAGATCCCTACAAAGATAAATTTATAAGACCATAAGGAGGGTCCTAGATCTTTGCATCATATCACTACTATCACTCAATCTAGAGTTGCATCACTTGTATCTATATAGTTCCATGCATTCAAGCTAGGATATTTACATCACACACGCTGCATATGGGGAGGAATTCTATTCTATTCCATGCACATATACTATTTACAATTTCTATAGCTATTATTGCTCACTACTTGAGAAAGTGTGACCGGCACGACATATACACACACGTAAAAATACATCTGGGTCCAAAATGTAGTGCAATACTCAGTGATAAGACCACTAGTTTGGTGGCTGAGGTTAGTCCGACCCATTCATTTGCATCTTTTATTTTTCTAGGGTTTGATACTTATCTTTGTATTGTAGGTCATTACATAATTCACTCGGTGAATCTAGTGCAACAAACAAGAAGCATTCAGAACCAACTTGTGACCATACCAATTGTATGTTTTGAGCTTTTTCATTGTTCACAATGTCCAAATTATAGACCAGGCACCTCGGGGCACCCCAATACACTTCTAGGTGCCCCAATAATCTTAGATCTGCGAGATCATCCTTTCGGCAGGTCTCTAAGTTTTCACTTGCACTTCCGATTTTATTTCTAGATCTCGTGACGGTGTGTGAAAGTCACATGTTATCAGCCTAAGATATTCTTCTCCTTCTTGTTGTACATTAGGGTTTCATTTTACTTAGAATAGTTTACTTGCATTAATTTCATGCTGCTCTAGTTCATTTTATACAACATTTTAGTCCTCCTAGTTTAGATTAACATTAATAACCCTAGGTATTCTTTCCTTAGTCTACCTAGCCTTTCCCCTTTATTTTTGTTAATCACTTGGAAGTAGACACAATTAGGGATGAAGGAAGAAGAATTTTCCATTACCTCATAAGAGGAAAAAGGGGATCGGTGCATTGTCAAGGTCAAGTTAACCAAATTATTTAACATAATTAAATCTTTATAAGAGGAATGAGATTAAATATATATAATAGTAACAAGCAAGATATAACATGCAAGAGATAAAACAAAGTGTGAGTGATAGTGAGATATGAGTTACTTATCTTGTATTGGAACATTTGGGATGATTCTAGGATAGAAACATGGTGGAATAAGATGGATTTGAATTAGATATTATTCTTCTAGGAGATTGAAATCTTAAAATCCTTTGGATAGAATTACCAAGATGAAGACATGACCTCCTGTGTGCTTTAGTGTCTTAAAATTGTTTTTTTTTATCTTCTTAGGGTCGAACATGTCTTCTTCATTTTTTTGTTTATCACATCCATGTCACCGTAGGGTTTCACTATCACACCTAAATCTTCAAAAAAACCCTATCTACCTACACAAGGCTCAAATAAACATTATTTGAAACAAATAATGCATATAATTGAGTCATACTAACCTTCGAGGTCACCCTAATGCGATTTTCACCTAGCACTTCCCTACATTTAAGACTACATGTAGTTATGTGTGTGTGTGTGTGTGTGTGTGTGTGTTGAGAGAGAGAGAGAGAGAGAGAGAGAGAGAGAGATTGAATATTGTCACTTGAAACAAAGTTTTCCTTATGCTAGTCACACCGAGATAGTAGGATATAACGACTTCCCCCAAGATTAATGTGTGAGATGGAATTAAAACATACCCCTCTTATGGAGTGAATAATGTAACCCAAATGCTTTCCTTGAATTTTCTCTTTTCCCAAGTAACTTAGATAGTAAGTAATAGCCCAAGTTTCCCACTCCTAATAATATGCAAGTCATATATATATATATATATATATATATATATATATATATATATATATATATATATATATATAATTCTGATGCAAAGTTATAAGAAATGCTTTATAAAATATAACTAGTAATGTGGCATTTTAGATTTGAGAAAAGAAGGGAAAAAGAAAGAAGGACCCAAAGTGGACGGTAACGTCTGGGTGCTTCTATCACTAATGGGTGGTTTTTGCAGATTTTTTGTAGGATATAATGGAAAATAAAAAGTTACGCCACATGTTGTCCAATGTCTAAAACTAAATCATTCATTCAAGAAAATCAAATGATAAGAGTATCAAAAGGATAAAACAATGTAAAATAAAAACAAGTGTTGTTAATGTCTAGTTTTCTTGCTTAGGAATCAAAAATACAATAACATACATATAGGTCTGATATAAACATTAAGTTTGTGATTTTATGTCTATAAGGGAAAGAGAGTATAGAAAGACCCATTATAAATAAACTCCAAATAGCCAAATGAATTACAAACTTTGTCAAGTAACCAAAGGCCACCAAATTCCTTATTTCTCTAATGACCTTATCTCTCCTAGCCTCCTCCTAGCTAAGATTTTTTCAAACCTTGAATGTTTATTTAGCAAGGATCTGAGATGGTTTCCAAACCATATGGAACCTATCTCCTACTTTAACCATATTAAGGAGTATTCTAAAATTACAACAAGGCTTTCCCATTAAGCCTTGTGGGATTAAGATGTATTCTTCCCTCTTCCCTAAAACTCCAAAATTCACTCCACTAAAGGATTGCATGGAGAAAAATTATAAAATGCAACTAGCCAAAACAACCTTCCACATAATCATTTAACAATCCATTCATAAAGAAGCAAACAAACACATTTTGCATTCTAAATTAAAGAAACAAGGTAGGATTTGTGAGGCCTACCTCATAAGAAAGAAATTCCCACCTCCAAATTTTAAGTCCAACTTTGAAATATCATTTCTCATCTAAGATCCCAAAATATCCAAGACATGATGAATCAAAAGTCCCCACCCTCTCCAAAATGGATGTTTAAGTACAAATGGCTAAAAATCAACCAATGGGATGGTGACATGTGTTATCGATCCCTTCCCAAAATCAAGTCACCCCAAGTCCCTTTAAATAATAAGAGAAGAATCATAATAGAGGATAATTTATCATATACACAAAAAGTAAAATAAATATGTAACCCCAAACCCAAAGTAGTACGCAAAATAAAAAATCATAAGGATGATGATGAGAAGAGGGGTGAAAAGGGAGGGAAAATTTTTGGTTAACCTTGGGAAGAGTCCCCACCCATAGGCATGGTCTATGTGGTGCAACTCTTGAGTCCCACATACTCCTATAGGTTGAACATATAACCTACACACTCAATTGCAAACGTCACACATGTTTGATAAAATATGCTCAATGAGGCAATCATGTACATCTTAAGAAATTACACCACATATACGTAACTAACTAAATAGTTAAATAGTCATCCATCCATTGTAAAATATGTTAGAAATCATGACAATCGAACCATGACACATTTCACAATTTATTACAAAGATACATGATACTCTACAAATCCATCAAATTCCAAATGCTAAACTATCATAATTAGAATATACTAATCATGCCCGTGAATCATCCTCATGGGCAAAGTTGAATATAATAACCTACCAAGATGGGATAACATATACATGATAAAGAGACAAAAAAATAATGTATATTAAAAATATATTCCATTCAAATATTATATCAACATATCCCTAACATCATATTTAAACTAAGTATTAATGATAAAGGTAGTGTATTGGCATCGCATGCCTCATGCATCATCCTACCATGAACATGTTATCAAGTAAGTGTTAACTTGATAGTAAAATCATAATTATTCAATTTAAATAGACATGATTATATTTATTCCAATCTCTCAATCATGAATAACACATGGAGTAAATGTCATCAAAGGGAGTGAAACTAGTGGGCACTACAAGATTTTTTACCTTTTTCTCCAAATAAAGAGTTTTTGCCACCACCAATCATTTTAGTCCGGATGTTGGAATTCATCACACCATGGTTGGAGAGTAACTTAAATGAGGATAGGGATACAACATTATGCATCAAACAGAGGATATGAAAGGAGACTCACCAAACAAGGTGTGGAGATCATCAGGTCCAATGTGGGTAGACAAGATCCAATTTCAATTAGGAGAGAATATCAAAGATCTCACAAAAATAGTTCTCAATACCTCTAACTTTTGGATTCAGCCAAATTAAGCGAAGGTTTGTCCAATTTATAGGAAAAATTTTGATTTTCTTTTCTTTTATTTTGAAGAAACATGAAACCCGTATAATAAAACCTACAAATTTTGAAAAAAAAATATTAAAAAAATATGAGCACCATATCTAAAGAAAGAGGTAGTGTCTAAGGAATCCTCTTTTCTCGTATTTGAACTGAACGTATACATAAATATTCAATCATCCTCTTGAAAATATACATACGTAAAAATGATCCTATAAATTTATGAAATGTTATATCGGTTATGGAAAGGGGTTGGGGATTAGGGTAACTAGGAGGATGAAGGTGTTTCTTTCAACTACATGAACTCTCCCAAGAAACTCCAAACCTCCTTAAAGATTTTCAACAACTATGTAACATGTCCAGAGATTCAACTTGATTCAATACCAAATAAAAATGTGAATCAAATATGATTTTTATTCAACTAACTCAAAAATATGAAGTTTATTTATCAACTATATCATATGTAATGTATCCTATGAAGTAAGAAGCTGAATTAGATAACTAGTAATTGCATTATAGTCTAAAAATACATAATAATAGAAACTAAATTTCAAAACATAACTTTACATTACAAGAAAATGATGAATTAATTTTCATAACACACACATTGATAGTTTGAGGGTCAATCGCTTTTTCAAAATATAAACAATACATCATTGATATGAAAAGTATAAACTACTCCATTATGTATAAACTTCAAGAATATTTACAATGTATATATAATGAATCCTATATCATATATCCAAAGAATCCTAATATAATATTGTAGCTTACTTCGTTGGATATATCTTGAGAATTTTTACTATCTTAGAGCGAAATGATATGTTGTAAGTGATTTTGTAAGACTCCTTCTAGATTGATTGTCAAATGTTAATGAGTATATTGGATTTGGTGAGGGAATCTCAACTTATTCTAAACTCTCCATTAAGTACTTAATACAAATGGTTCTTCTGAACCACTTTCTAAAATCACACTTTTGATCCATAGACTATTGATAATAATTTGAGCATGCTAGCCCAAAAATGTTGATCAATGATATCTCGGTGAAGCTACTTCATCATTATCAAAGGTAATAATATACCACTATCATTCATGTATCTAACAATATAGTAAAAGTAAAGTATGTTAATATCACTTGGATATGTGGTCTCTTGTAAGGATTTATAAATATTACACTTTTACACATTGGATTTGGTAAACTTGTAACTCAAATAATTATATTAGCATATGAGTATTTTTCAATTGATCCATGATATCATCATGTAATCTAATATTAGGATCTTGGAGGAGATTTTAGTTAGATTCCCTTGAGGTTGATGAATAGTTAGAGAAAATATTACATGCTTTGATATATCCCTTATTTTCATTGACTTTGTATTTTCTATGGTTATAGTTCATTAAAATCCATAACACTAGTTTCATCACTTACATATTTAATTTAATTTTTGTGTCTTACATATTCATTATAATATATATTCTTCTCATATAACTAGTGTGATTTCCACATGCTTTATCATGTTTACATTTTTGAAATGTATAGCATGTTCATTATTATCATAATTCTTGTTTCATTTCTATTATTCCACAATCCTTATCATGCATCCACCGCATGACCATAATCCATATCATGAATATACTTGGGACATCTATTGGTCCAAGGACCATTACTTATGAGCTTCATTACCTTATCTCATGCACTTACAACATATTACAACTATTTTTTATATTCTATGATTGTATGTTACCATTTGATAATATATTTTTAATAAAAAGAGGGCAATATATGTTAGATACATGCTCTTTAATATCATTTTTATACACAATAGAATTATTTACTTTCCATATTCCAATGCTATGTCTAATATATTTGTTTTGATATATGAGTTGTACATGTTCATCTCATATCTCAAAAAGAGCACATATATCATATATTACATCCATCACATGGGCATTTTTCTTCAATTCTATAAAAAAACCCGAGGGAATTCCCAGTGAATCAAGGACAAGGGAGTATGTGACTTGAAAAAATAAATGTTGCATAATCGGATACCTATTGCCAAACTACTAGAGGGTTCCAAGTCTAAATCCCAATGTTCAAGACTCAATGAACCATTATTCATATTCACTTGGATTTTAGGCCCATTGATACATGATTTAGTATAAATTGAATTAAATCTATATTGTAGAGTAATTATTGTAATAAATAATTTATAAATGATAAAATACAATAATGACACAATCAAGAATTCGTATATAATGTGAAACCCTAAGAAAGAAGGAGAGGTAATAAGACTTAGATGATTTAAAAGGAGAATGGAAGTGATCTAGGCAATGTAAAGTCTCGAGCAGTTGTGAAGAACATCGTAAACACTCACTATAAATTCGGAACTCAAGAACGAGAGACTCACGGGGGTGCCCACCGTATGGCAAAGTTACTTGGATGTTGGTGACTAGACCTGGGCAATGGTGGCTATGCGGGAGCTCGGGATTTGCTTTCTTTTATGTCACAAGGGTTTCACTATTGAGTCCTATTGGTCACCCGATATTCACTTTGTGATCACCGAAGATACCGTAGCTTTGTAAAAATAAGTTCACCTACATGTACCCACAAACCATATCAAAACTAAAAAGGAAAATACATAATGGGGAGTCGGATTGACCCTGACAGGTCACCCGAAGAGTGAAGCGTACAACCAATCTCTACACTACATCTCATATCCTATGTAGTTATTTTGTGTGTGTAGAATTGATTGCTTAGGATGACCCTTGCGTGTGTTGTATTTGATAGTGGGCTAGATCTGCTCAATGATGCAAATGTGTGGGATGGAATAGAATAAAATTTCCCTTCCTATGTTGTGTATGTAAAAGTATGCATCCCTTGTCCCTTGAATGAATACTAGATGGATGCCTTTGAAGTGATTTTTGCCTTTAGATGCAAACTTAGGTGATAATATAAATGATTAGTGTTTTCTCCTTATTTTTGAGAAGTGACTAATTATATATATGATTCCCTTGTTTGAATTTCATAATTGACAACTAGAAGGCTGACCCATAAGTGAAAATGATTCTCATGAGATAAAAGAGACCCCAAAAATGAGTAAAGGTAATAAAGGGTTAGGAGTGCCTAGTATGGATAAAAGCACCTAGGCATTGGTTTCATAACTAGGTATCAATGTTTGCAGCCATAAAGGATAAATCAATCAAGTTCCGCTTAGGGCTATAGGGTGCATAAGACCAACGAGAGAAGAAAAAACCAATAAAAGATGCTAGAGCTAGTTATCAACCACTCATTTTCTTGCTTAGGAATCATATATACATTAGTATGCTTTAGACCTAGAAGTGTACCCACGTGTATGATTTTGTGTCTACAATACACAACATATATGGTTTCAACCTCAATCCACCTTTTTCGTCATTTGGTGTTAAGATAGACCCATGAGACTTTTGTTTCATAGTGAGGTTAAAGGATGTATCTTGTTATATTTAAGTTCCTTATCTAGCGTTCGATGCTTTACATTTAACCATGTTTTTGTACAAAACAAGTTTTCTAAGTTCTAAAATATATCATTATGATTAGTGCAAGTGATTTGTATACATATCAAGAATACATTTCTTATATCATTTTTATATTATAATTTTAGGTGCATTTTATGTCACTTGTTTCATGATAAAGCACATATCTCAAAGCAAGAGTAAAAATGAAGTAATTTGAAAAGGCTTATTTTTCTCTATCTAGTATTATTTTATAAATGTTAGCACATTTTCATATGTATAGATAATTTGGTCTAAATTGGGCTATAATTATCCTCTTGTTGACTTTTAGATTTTAAAAATATCTCTATTTGTGCATCCCATATCTTATCTTAGGCATATATTATTCCTTTCGATCCCCTTTAACATAAACACAATTGTTTCCCCATTTTCCCTCTTTTTAGGTCTTAGTCATTTAATGTTGATGATGTGGTGTCAATATTATTATACTTGAATCCAAATATTAACTATAATTAGTACATATATTTTAAATACATCTATTTGGAAAAAACTATTTCAATATCAAAACCATTATATTGGATTTTTAGCATACCATAAATATCAATATTTATTACCTTCTCCAAAATTTCACCAATGAATAATGAAAAATAGTGTCAATGTAGCTACACTAGTGTGTAAGGCTGAAAAAAACTATTTCGGAGGCGGGAAACGATTTCTAAACTCTACTATGTGACCAAGATATATTGATTTTTTGATTTATTTCTCCAAGAAGAAAGGAAAAACTTCCCAGTGATGATCAAATTGATATAAATTTAAGATTTGATTTAAAAGTGAATATACTCATGAACATTACAACCCACCACTACCTCTTGTCCAATCCCCCAACCCACACCTACGAGCTCCCAACCCCACCAATGTCCTCCCCCAACTACCATTATAAAGTAGTTTGTGGTTTATTTAGAAAGGAAGGAAATCAATGACACAATCCACTTTTTTTCTGTTAATACTCTAAGACCTAAACAAAAAATAATAACTAATCCATTCAATAAATTGAACTATAATATGAGGACAAAATGTGTAGTGCTTTAATGATAAACTTAGGGCTTGGAGGTGTATGTAGGTTTATGGTAGAGCTATAATTGAGATAAAATCCTTCAATTTTATTATATGTTTTACGCATTACATATAGTGTGGATGTTTTATTTGTAGTGGTTCATTTATAGAAGACACTTTCCTATACAAATACGATCAAATAATATGTGAATGAGACAATTCTTCATATAGATGTGCATGTCTACATGCACAAAAGACGACACATTCTAAGCTCCATCTTAATATATACAATTTTTCTACCTCACAATTGTCCTTAATTTATGTGTTTGTGAGAGTTCATTTATAAACGTCACTTTCCTATACAAAATACAATCAAATAATATGTGAATGAGACAATTCTTCATATATTCAAGCAAATGAACTCGACTTTAGGAATGGCTCAAATCTTTTGTGGTTTCATTCACATATTATTTAATTGTATTTTTTTATAGGAAATTGTCCTCTATAAATGAATAGTCACATAGAATGTTATATAAAATTAAGTAAGGACATTTGTGAATTAGAATGTGTTGTCTTTTGTGCATGTACACATGTACATCTATATGACATGATATACTCTCAAATCTTTTGTGGTCTCATACCATCCTTAAAGTTGAATTTATTTACTTGGATATATGAAGAATTGTCTTATTCATATATTATTTGATTTGATCTTGTATAGAAATGTATCCTCAATAAATGCACTCTCACACACATGTAAAATAAAAAATAATTGTTAGGTAAACTTTTTATATATTTAGATGGAACTTCAAATATGTTGTCTTTTGTGCATAGAGACATACACATCTCTACGACATGATATATAGTACAATTTTGTCTATTGCTATGGCAATATCCCATATAGGATAAAAGACCTATTATGTCACTTATGACTCATTAGGGCCATAACATAACCAAAAAAACGGAATCTAGGGGAAAAAAAAAAATGTAGAAGTTCTAGAAGGTAAGGCTAATACAAAATGATGTAATTTTCTGATATTAATTTAATGTTCTACACGTTAAGGGGAGAACACTAAGTTAACGTAATTGCACAATAGGGTTATACCTTGGAAATAAGCAATGTCTGAAATTCTTAGCTAAAATAAAGATGCAAGATATATATTTTAAAAAATATGGGAATTTAATATTGAATTAAATAAAACTTACTAATTTTGGTTGGGTTTTCCAATGACAAACTTTCCCCAATTACATTCGAGACTTTCAATTTTATCCAACAAAAATGTCCTTTAACTTTGTTCGCTTGCAATTTTAATTGCATTTGATTGGAAGGCATAATAAACACTATAGAAACACTACATATGAGAAATGCAGTTTTTCTCGTTAAAACATGCAAATACTTCAGTGCATTACGGAAATTGCTAAATACAAAATTGGTATAGAGAATACAACTATCTGGTTTTGGGGCTTGGAAATCTGGTTATTAGGAAAATGTTATTATGACTTCAAATTTTAATCTGACTTTGACACCTTTCAATTCTCATAACAAATGGAAAATGTTAATGGGAACATGTGTTATCATTCATTGTTATCTCGGCTCCTTATATCTTGAATAAACTAGCGATCAACAATATGTAAATCTAAAGACAATTCAAATATATATTGACAATTCAATATATTTATATACTTTGATCTTTCAATAGATTCAAAATAACTAATAGATTCAAAATAACTAGTAAATGTTTGAGTGCTCTTTACATGATTGAATTTTGTTTTTGGCAAGGGGATGTCATTGAAACAACAAATTTGGTTTACGATTGTGATATCACTCTTGTATTCAATGGCGTGCATCTATTTAATCATCGTTATCACTAGTATAGATATCTTAAATACATATATCCGAAATACGCGAGACATCAATTTGAAAACTCTTATGTTAGGTTTTTCACATACGACATTGAATAATAACTCCTCTATTATTATTTGCTTGTCTTCTCCAAACAAAAGAGAGATTATTTCTTATGTGATCGAATCAAATGAACATGAAATTTATGTTAGATTTTTCCCTACTAAATTGACTAGTAATTTTATTACATTCTTTGCCAATTTTCCATTGATATGTGGTAAATGGCATCAATTTAACTCTGTCATTGTGTTTGTCTAAAAAAATTGGAAAAAAAGGGCCCAAACATTACCATATGGCCAAATTATTATTTTTATATTGACTTCGAAAAAACAAAATGATGGTAAAATGGACGTCAAATTCAAAAACCGCTAAACAACAATCAAATAGACGTTAAATTAAATCTTGAGAATCAAATTCAAATTATGACCCTATTAACACACAAACCGACATATAAGGGATGAGAAAGCTGACTCTAAACCCAAAGAATTCAAAATTAGGTTAAGAGTCCATTAGAAAAATAATGGAAGGGATGAAAAAATTAAAAACCGATAGAAACAAGGACAAATTTAAAGTAAAAACATGATTGAGAGGAAAAAATAAAGTCAAAAATATCATAAACTAAAAAACATAAAGAAAATAAATTGAAAAACCAAACAATATTAACTAATACTCTAATAAGACCTTAATTTAAACTAAAAATTAATAAACACATAAATACACTAATACCAAAATAATTAACTCAATAAAATTAAATAGCTACATGTAACATAATATCCATTCCAATCATGTTTTGGTGGGACCGCGAGTTCTCTCGCCCTGCAAGTGTAACTCTATAATGGACAGTTCATATAGTAAAACCAAAACAAACTTGAAAAAATAAAATAATTACACGACGGTGTGATGGTACAAATTTGTCTATTTCTACGACTATATGCCATATTAAACATTTAAAGACATTTGTGGTAACACTTTAAAGGCCTCTTCCAAATAAGAAAAACACAGCCCGTTCCAAATAAAAAAATAATTATATTTATAATTTTCAAATATCAATTCAAATGTTTTCTATATTAATTTTATTTTAGTAGGTTTAATTATTTCTTACCATATGTATGTCACTTTAGATGTAGCGCAATTAGCAAATGTATGTGAGGTTCTGAAGTAGTGATGTGGATAATGTATAGTGTTAATGAGTTTCTTTTGGCTGGCATTATGTGTTGTTTATGTATTATATCCACTGAGTTATTTTTGACCTGCATGATTGGTTGTTTATGTGTTATATCAATGAGTTACTTTTGACCTATGTGATTGGTTGTTTGTCTTGCATGAACATTGAAATATGGAGGAGGTTCTTGTGTGAGAAGCAAAATGGGTAAATATTAAAGAGGATAATTACATACTCAAATAAGCAAATTGTGGTATTATATATACACATGCACACATGCATACATATCACTTAGTTTTATCTTGTGCATAGCTTTTGTAGTCCTATATAATGAATTTGTCTATGCAAAAAACATTGAGTAACTGATCTTGATTCTCATCTCTTCTAGACCTCTCTTGTATATATATATATATATATATATATCATGTGTGTGTGTGTGTGTGTGTGTGTGTGTGTGTGTGTGTGTGTGTGTGTGTGTGTGTGTGTGTGTGTGTGTGTGTGTTTGTCTATAATATTCTTATCATAGAAAAGTATTTTGTTAGGCCATATGTGTTCTATTCTCTATTAATCATAGCAATTTTTAGGCAATGTTTATGTCGTTGATATGTCAATTTAACGAAATCGGAAGATGTAAATCCCAACTACAAAAGAAAAAATTATCCCTATAACACAAATAACAAATACCATTTTTTTTTTTTGCAAAATGCCTCAAAGAAATGTGGTCTCATGGAATGTTATGATTGTAAGATATGCACAAAATAGCTCTAACAATGATGCTCTCAAACTCGTTGAGGTAATAAAGAAATTTGGAATGTACCATAACCATTTGATTTGTTTATACATAATTACATATTCTGTCTCATTTTAGTTTCATGGAGAGATAATATGTTAAAGCACTAAGTCATTCTTACAATCTTCTTTGACAACAACACTTCACATTCACAACATTCTTGAGAGTGACTATTATTAGCAAACTTAAATGTCTCACTTGCATTTGTAACATTTGTTTTGGCTTTAATAGAAAATCAATATTGTCAATCACACCCCTTATCAACAACAACTACAAAAGTAATAATTGTCTTTCTAAATCGAATAACAAATACCATTTGGCATTCACATCGCATTGTACACATGTGATTGTTAGTTTTATTTTAATTGGCTCAATTATTTCTTACCATATGAATGCCACTTTAGATGTAGCACAATTAGCAAATGTATGTGAGGTTCTAAAGTAGTGATGTTGATAATGTTTTTTATATGTTAGTATTTTGTTAATAATATTGGCTAATGTTAGTAGGGAATTTGTTTGATTTAATGTATATGAGTGTTTAGTGATATATTGTTATAAATTTATAAGATAAAATTGTTTTAAAATCATGTTGTGGGGATTTTAAGATAAATTTATAGTAAATGTAAATATAATGGAGGATGTTTTGAATTAAATATGACTTCTTCTTTGATGTAGAAGCGTCTAGGCTTATTTGTAATCTTATATCGTCATAAAATGTTAGTTAGGGAATTCAATTATATGTTGTATTGCATAAGTCTTGAATAGTTGAATAGGGTTTGTAGTATCTTCTTGATCCTAGAGTATCTTTCAAGAGATAATGCAAGCATGTATTTCAATAGTGCAAACATGGATGTTTCCTAGTAGAGTTGGTTTGTATGCGAAAAATTAACTTTTGTGTGTGCAACATCACAAGGAAAATTTTCATATCCTCACATTAGGTAGTATGTATTCATCTTATTGACACATCTAATTCCAAAGCCATGAGTTCATTAGAGCTATATATTATCAGTAACACATAAGGATTTAGTGGAGGAGCTAATTTATGTGCAAGTGCATAATATAATGAGTAACTTTCAAAATTTTAAAAGTTCAACGTTGTTTAAGGAACTTAACATGAGTTCACTTAACTCATAATAGTAGATGTCTATCTAACTCATTGTGCATCAAGTTGAGCTATCATTTGTGTTAGGAAATTAGGGATAAAATATGTAGAATAATCCCTCACAAAATCACAACAGTAGAAACTAATATGTAGACAATATTATAGATCTCAAATAAAATTGCAAAATAAAATAACACAACACAAAGAGACAATATTTAACGTGGTTCACCTAATTTGGGCTACGTCCACCAAGAATCAATTGCTCATATTTTATTACAAGCCACCACTCTCTCAATACAATACCCAGTCTGTTTGGAGCTATGCTCAACAAACTCTACAGAATTCACACCGAATTCAAAACACATCTGTAATGTTTCATTATATCTACCATATGCACAAAACCATATAAATAGACAACTGCTTAAGTAACTTTACAAAACCATGGGTATCAAAACCATGGGCCAAAACTGTTCCATAAACCGATGGGTCAAAAAACCCGCCCATATGAGAAAATCACGTTTCCTGATATATTGGGCACATTTTAAGGCCCAATTTTTTTTTTCAGGAGTTGCGCCCCCGAACCTTGGCAAGACAATGTGGAAAGTGTATAGTACTCTTAGTGTACAGTCTTCAACACTTTCTCACATGAAAACAAGCTCCACAACCTAAAAATCTCCCACTTGGAGACTAGTTTTCCTCTGAGCAAGCTTCTCAACCCTTCACTAGTTTTCGTGAAGACCAACCAAAGCTGAACACAACTTCATTTTTCCCTTGTGACCACCTTGGTCATCATGTTTGCAAGATTCTGACTGGTACGAATCTTCTCCAGCTTCAACTTCTCTTCCTCCAAAGTTGTCATGATGAAATTGTACCTTAATTGTATATGCTTCGTCCTAGAGTGGAAAGAAAAGTTCTTAGCTAGGTGTATAACACTTTGACTATCACTATGCAACTTTCCTTCCTCCTGCTTATGCCCCAACTCCTCAAGTAATTTCTATAACCAAATCATTTCCTTGCTTTCCTCTATGGCAGCAACATACTCAGCCTCCATGGTTGACAAAGCCACCAACTTCTGTAGTCGTGAAATCCATCTTAATGTTGTTCCACGTACAGTGTAAACATAACCTGTTGTGCTCCTCCTGTAGTTTACATCTCCAGCCATATCTAAATCTACATAACCACACAAAGTAGTGTTTGATCCACTGTAGCACAAAATTGTCCCCATGGCCCCTCTCAAATATTGAAGGATCTACTTTACTTCTTGTCAGTGATCTCTACCTGGATCACTCATAAATCTACTCACCGCTCCCATTACATGAGCAATATCAGGCCTAGTGCACACCATGGCATACATCAAACTACCAACCGCTGATGAGTAAGGTACCTTGGACATCTGGTTTCTCTCCTGCTCTATCTTAGGACAATGTTCCTTTGATAACTTGAAATGGCTTGCCAAAGGAGTCCCAACCGGTTTAGCATCATGCATATTAAATCTCTCCAAGACCTTCTTAATGTACTCTTCCTGAGATAAAGTCACCTTCATTCCTTCCTATCCCGAGATATCATCATACCAAGGATTTGTTTGGCTGCCCCCAAATCCTTCATAGCAAAGGATTCACTTAGTTGCTTCTTGAGTACTTTTATTTCCTGCATGTTTTTACCTGCAACCAACATGTCATCCACATACAGACAAAGGATAATATAACTGCCATCCTCAAATTTCTTTGTATACACGCAATGGTCAGAATGACATCTAATATAACCTTGCTCCATCATGAAGCTATCAAATTTCTTATACCATTGACGTGGAGCTTGTTTCAAGCCATACAAGCTCTTCTTCAGTTTGCACACCATATCCTCTTTACCTTTTACCTCATAGCCCTCTAGCTACTACATATATAGTTTCTCCTCCAAATCACCATGGAGAAATGCAGTCTTTACATCAAGTTATTCTAAGTGTAATTCTTTCTGCTGCAACTATTCCTAGAACAGTTCTAATAGAAGTCATTTTTACTATAGGAGAAAAAATATCATCAAAATCTATACCTTTTTTCTGTGCAAACCCCTTGACCACCAACCGGGCCTTGTATCTTTTCTTTCCTCCTTCTTCCTCTTTCACTCTGAACACCCATTTGTTCTGTAATGCTCTTTTGCCTTCGGGTAGCTTTACCAAATCCCATGTCTGGTTCTCCATGAGAGCCTAATGCTCCTCATCCATGGCTTACTCCCACTTATTCCTGGCATCTACCTGCATTGCTTCATCAAATCTCTTTGGCTCTCCACTATCAGTGAGTAATAAAT
The DNA here is from genome assembly GCA_018340775.1 of Taxus wallichiana var. yunnanensis. Taxonomy (NCBI): domain Eukaryota; kingdom Viridiplantae; phylum Streptophyta; class Pinopsida; order Cupressales; family Taxaceae; genus Taxus; species Taxus wallichiana. The sequence continues at coordinate 566,914,294 of CM031242.1, read as the reverse complement.
AATAAAGAGAAGGAGAAAAACATTCAGGTTCTCTTCTTACCCTAGAAGACCTCCTCAATATAGGAGTTTGGGGTTCCTATTGAGGGGGTTCCTGAACTAATTCATGTGTCACTTTCCCATCCGGAAGATCCTCTACTATTGCATATTATTTCTTGGATTCTTCCATATTTTCCTGTAAATACGCTTATACATGACTTTCTCATTAAAGACCACATCCCTAGATTGAATGATTTTATTTTCCTTAATACTCCAACATTTATATCCAAAGTCATCACCACCATAACCAATGAAAGTAAATTTTTCTGATATATCCTCTAGCTTGGTCCTATCATTCTTGTCTATATGAACAAACACCTCACATCCAAAGACTCTAAGAAATGAATAATCAAATTTCTTACCATACCAAGCCTCCTCAGGTATGCCTCCATCCAAGGCACTTGAGGGTCCTCTATTTATCAAGTACACAACTATGCTCACCACTTCTGCCCAAAAAGAAAGAGGCAGTCCTGCATGTAACATCATGCTCCTAACACGTTCCATTATTGTTCTGTTCATCCTTTCTGACACCCCATTCTATTGTGGAGTTCCTAGAACCATATTTTTCCTATGGATTCCATTCTTAGAACAGTAATCATCAAATTCATTGCTGCAATACTCCCCTCCATTATCTGACCTGAGACATTTTATCTTAAGACCTGTTTCATTCTCTACCAAGGCTTTCCATTTAACAAAAATGTCAAATACATCATATTTGTTTCTAATAAAATAAACCCAGACTTTCCTTGTTACATCATCAATAAAAGTAACATAATAACTTGAACCCCAAGAGATGATACCGAGCTAACCCTCACACATCGAATGCACTAACTCTAATTCACTCTCTTTCTTTGTAGGTCCAACCTTGAGAAACCTTACTCGCTTCTATTTCCCATATATGCAGTCCTCATAGAACTCCAAACTTGTTTCTGTATATCCGGAAAATCCTTCTTTATGATCTCCATGCCCTTATGGCTCATATGACCAAGCCTATAGTGCCAAAATGTTGTATCTACTTTTGAAGCCACAATATTACAAACATTAGTGCTATAAGTGGTTAAATACAAGGTTCCAACCTTCTTACCTCTTGCCACCACAAGAGCACCCTTGGTAACCTTCCAAGAGTCAGTTGTAAATATCACAATACAACCATCACTTCCTAACTACCCTACCGATATCAAATTTCGTCTTAATGTAGGCACATGTCTGACATCCTTCAATAGCCAAGTATTCCTATTATGCATCTTAACTTGAACAAAACCTTTTCCAACTATCCGCAAGGCTCAACATCACCAAGAAAAAATGCCCAAAATCTCCTTGAACATAATCAACAAAATAATTTCTATGTGGAGAAGCATGGAAAGAAACCCCGAATCTAAAACCCAAGATTCAATAATATTATGCAAAGAAAGAATCAAAGCATCCCGACATACATTACCCATTGCCACATTTGCCTCCTTGTTTTCTTCCCGTTATTTCTTCTTGTCCCGAAGCTCCCAACAAATCTTTGCATGCCCAGACTTTTCACAAGTGCAAAGATACTATCTTGATTTTAGATTTTGACCTTTCCCAATCCTTTGATTTTCCATGGCTTCCTCTATTGTTTTGTCTCCCTCTAGTTTCCACTGTCAAAGCATTCCTGAAGTAGAAGATTCACCAGAGCTTTTTCTTTGCATTTCCTTTCTTAGAATCACCCCTACAACATCCTCAAACTTCAAATTTGAGTTAGCTAGAACCGAGTTGCTTACCGCCATTACCAAGCTATTCTAACTCTTAGGTAAAGAGCACAGAACTAATAAATCCCTAACTTATTCATCAAATTCTATTATAACCGAAGCTAGCATATTTACAACCGTATTAAAATCATTTAGATGATCTGCTACTAAACCATTCTCAGACATCTTCATATTAAACAAATTTTTCATTAAAAATATCTTATTAGAGGTAGAGGGTTTTTCATATAACTTCCCTAATGCATCCATCAGTTCTTTTATAGTCTTTTCCTTTGAAACATTAAATAATACCAAAGATGCAAGACACAGTCAGATTGTCCCAAGTGCCTTCCTATCCAAGCAAATCCCATTCCGCATCTGTCATGCTCGAGGGTTTGTTCACCTTCTTAGATAGCGGAGTATAAAGATCCTTCTGATAAAGGTAATCTTCCATCTGCATCTTCCAAAGATTGAAATTCTTCCCGTTGAATTTATCAACCCTAGATCTTCCATCATCTGCCATAGCTCCCACTCAAGATAAAAATTTCCTTGTGATTCAACACTTTAGAAAACCAAACTAGGCTCTGATACCAATTATTAGGAAATAAGGGATAAAATATGCGGAATAATCCCTCACAAAATCACAATAGTAGAAACTAATATGCATAAAATATTACAGATCTCAAATAAAATTGTAAAATAAAATAACACAACACAAAGAGATAGTATTTAACGTGGTTCACCCAATTTGGGCTACATCCACCAAGAATCACTTGCTTAGATTTTATTACAAGCCACCACTCTCTCAATACAATACCCAGATCTATTTGGATCTATGCTCAACAAAATCTACAAAATTCACACCCGAATTCAAAACACATATGTAATGTTTCATTATATCTACCATATGCATAAAACTATATAAATAGGCAATCGCTTAAGCAATTTTTAAAACCGTGGGTATCAAAACCATGGGCCAAAACCGTCCCATAAACCGATTGGTCAAAAACCCTCCCATATGAGAAAATCATGTTCCCGATATATCGGGCATGTTTTAAATCCCAATTTTTTTTTTTTTTGGGGGCTACACCCGAACCCTAGCAAGACAACGTGGAAAGTGTATTGTACTCTTAGTGTACAGTCTTCAACACTTTCTCACATGAAAACAAGCTCCACAACCTAACAATTTCGGCCCTATTCTTATATAAAGGATTATGATAAATATAAGGCCATATGGGGCACTTCTTTAAAATCTCATTATAAGGTGGGTCATCATAATAGTGTTAAGGAATTGGACTTTCACATAAGCTAGAGCTATAATCTAGACTAGTTAGTAATGTGTGTGTGTGTGTGTGTGTGTGTGTGTGTGTGTGTGTGTAAGGTATACTTAAAAATATTGTGAGTAAACGAGCTTTGATCCATGTAACTACTTTGATATTGTCAAAAATTTGACTTATGAGATCAATATATGCATTTCTACGTAATTATATTTTCATTTAAACAATAAAAGTTCTCGTTATGTTTCACACTTTGTTTTGTGTATTGCATTTATGCATGATTTATCTAAGTACTATGAGAGCTACATGGTATAATTCATCTCATTATTGAGATCCCTAACCATGACTACATCATTTGGTATCAGATCTAAGGGAATAATATTCCATGTGAATTTTACAATTTCAAAAGTTCAACTTTGTTCGAGGAAGGTGACATGAGTTCACCTAACTCATAATAGTAATTGTTGATCCAACTCATTCTACATCGAGTTGAGCTATAATTTTAACCGTATTTTTGTATAGAGGATTAATAAATATATAAGAACATACATGACCTTTTTGTTTTTTAATCTCTTATTATAAGGTGGGTCTTGTGTCTATAAAAGCATAACATCATACATGTGTTAGGGACTTGGACTCGATGCGGGAGCATAACTTCATGGAGACCATAAATTTTTTTGACCATTGGATAGTCTTAAAATTTTATAGGGTGGTAGATATACATTAGTAATATCTTTGGGGTTATCTTTGGTTGAAATATTGTGGCCATTTTGACACATTTTGAGCCAGATTCCTTCATCTAGTGGCCTAAAATTGGCTCTGAACATTTTTTTCACTTTTGACTAACTCTTAGAACTTTAATAACTTTTGTTGTACTTGTTAGAATAATTCAAAATTTTGTGTGAGCCTTAATTTATGAAGGCATATTTGGCATGAAAATTTTGGGGCCCATCCGATTTGTTTTCTTTGGTAGGTAATTTTTTTGCATTTTAGGATTTTTAGAGTAGACGTGAAATATAAGAAAGATGGTAATGATGTACAAGATTAGTGTGGATTCCATAATGATAAGAAATCTATTTTGAAACTCCTGGTTTTTATTTGAAAAGTTGTTTATGTGTGTTTTGGAGGTATTTCAACCTCTTGCAATTGGATTCACATCAATTGGTATCAGAGCTGGATTTTGATCTTGCATGGAAATAGTTAAGGTAACATATTACATTTTTTGTGTAATTTTTCCTCTATTTTATATAATCATGGCTAGACGTGGGAGGGAAGTTATGCCCAGATGAATAGGCATATGTAGGAGCTACAAAGATAGGTTATTGAGCTCACAAGAGAAGTTACCCACCTTAGAAGGAGACATGCAAATGGGGATGCAAACCCAGATAGTGATACTAAAGAAGTACCTCTATTAACAAATGAAGGAGGAGATGAAGAAGAAAATGAGAGAGATGAAGAAACATTGAATGAGAGACCATTTGAGGAGAGATTGATCCAAGATTTGGAGGGAAAGAATGACGACATCAAGATTAATGTTCCTGATTATGGTGGAGGGTTATGACCAGAGGAGTTGATTGACTGGTTGAATCGCATGGGAAAATTCTTTGAGTGGAAAACCCTTTTAGAGGAGAATAATTTTAATTTTACATGCACTAAGTTGTCCAAACATGCATTGATCGGTGGGATTACCTAAAAATAAAAGAGAAAGGAATGGAAAGGGAAAGATTCAAAATTGGAATAAAATGGTAAAGAAGCTGAAAGAAAAATTTCTTCCTATAGATTATGTTCAGACACTCTTTTGAAGGTTCCAAAACCTAAGATAGAAGGATCTCAACATTGAGGAGTATACCAATGAATTTTACAAGTTTTCAATCAGGTTTGAATAGGGATATTTTGAAAAATGAAGGCTACACAAGTATATAAATGGATTGAGTTACACCATACAAGATGAGCTAAGTGTGCTCCAGATCCATAGCCTGGATTATGCTTATCAACTGGCATTAAAGGAAGAAGAAAATAACAAGAGGAATAATTTTAGAATAGGTGTGAAAAGAGGGCCATTATCATCTCCAATGAGAGGCAAGGGTAAATTTGAATCTACAAGAGGTGAATCCTCTAATGCAGAAGGGTATAAAGATTCTGGTCAAAGTCGTGGTAACTACCAAAGAGGTAGGGGGTTTAGAAGGGAGGGGAAGAGGTTTTGATGGAGGACGCACTGGAATATCCCCGAAAGGCAATATACATGTTACAAATGTAGTGAAGAGGATCACGAGATCCCTTGAGTGTCCGCACTATCATACACAAGATAGATGGCAAGGAGAATAACCACGAGTAAATATGGTTGAAGCTGAAGAGGAAGAAGAAATGGAGGTTTCTATAGACTTGGGTGAAACCCTCATGATAAGAAGGACGATGATTGTCCCAAGGAAGGAGATAGAATAGGATGCTTTGCTAGTGTTGATTTGTGGTTGTGAAAAATATATTTGAACAAGATGCACCTCTCAAGGAAAGGTATGTAAAATTCTTATTGATGGTGGTAGTTGTGAAAATATGGTTTTGAGTGTGATGGTTGATAAACTCAATCTGAAATGTGAGAAGAACATCATATCCTTATCATATATCATTCTTCAAGAAATGGAATGAGGTAACCATAGATAAAATATGTCTTATAAATTTTTCGATTGAGAATACTTACAAGGATGAGGTGTGGTGTGATGTTATCCCAATGGATGCATGACATATATTACTGAGGAGGCATTGGAAATATGATAGGAAGGTTACACATGATGGAGGGAAAAATGCATATACCTTTTGAAAGGATAGTGTAAAGGTGGTCTTGTTACCCTTTAAGGAAGAAGAGAAGCGTGAGGGTTTATTGGATACAAAAGAGAGTTTGTTATAGAAATGGAAGAACTTGGTTGGTGTTATGCACTGATGTCAAAGAAGGTGGAAATAGAGGACTTTAATATACTTGTTTCTACAGAAAAGGTATTAAAAGAGTATAAATATTTCATACCAGATGAACTACAAGACGGGTTACCTCAAGTGATATATTCAACACCATATTAATTTGATCCCATGACCGACCCTTCGAGCTAGGTAGCCTATCGGATGAGTCGACACAGAGTGTAGAGTTGAAGCAGACAAGTGACAGATCTAATACGAAATTATTAGTGAGAGAAAGCATGAGTCCATGTGAAACCCTAGCTCTATCGACTCCCAAAAAAAGATGGAACAGGAGAATGTGTAGACGGTAGAGGGCCATAAATAAGATCACAATTAAGTATCGGTTCCTAATTCCAAGATTGGATGATATGATGGATGTGCTAGCGGGAGCCCGATATTTTAGTAAGATTGACCTACGGAGTGGGTACTACTAGATCCAGATCCATGAAGGGGATGAATGGAAAACAAATTTCAAAACAAAATAAGGGTTGTACGAGTGGATGGTGATTCCATTTGGGCTATCTAATGCACCCAGTACATTCATGAGGTTGATGAACAAAGTATTCTGAGAATACAATGGTAAGTTTGTTATTGTCTATTTTGATGATATTCTGATATTTAGTAAGACAGTGGAAGAACACTTGTTACATATGAAATTGGTGTTAGACTTGTTACGTAAAGAGAGTCTATATGTAAACTTAAAGAAGTGTAGATTTCTTGAAGAAGATTCTTGTTTTTTTTTTTTTTCATATCAAAGGATGGAGTGGGGATGGATGAGGAAAAATTAAGGGAAATTTTTGAATGGCATATTCCAAGGAATGTGATAGAGGTTCGTAGTTTTCATGGATTGGAAACATTTAATAGGAAGTTCATCATGAATTTCAGTAGCATTTCGCACCCATAACAAAGTGTAAAAAGGGAGGGAGTATGTATGGACTAAGAAAACAACATATAGTTTTGAATTTTTGAAGAAGAAAGTGTCAGAAGCACCTATTTTGGTATTGCCATATTTTAGCAAGGTCTTTGAGGTTGACTGTGATGCCTCAGATGTCGAGATTGGAGCTGTATTGATTCAAGAAGGATGGCCTATTGCATTATTTAGTGAAAATCTAAATGAAGCCAGGAGGAAATATTCTACTTATGATGTGGAATTTTATGTTATTGTTCAGAATTAAGGCACTCAAGATATTACTTGGTAGCAAAGGAATTTTTACTCTTCATTGACCATGAAGAATTGAGGCATGTAAACACAGAGAAGAAAATAAATAGTAGGCATGCAAAATGGGTTTTATTTTTACAAAAATATACTTTTTTCTTAAATCATAAGTCAGGTAAGCATAATCGAGTTGTTGATGCCTTGAGTCATTGTGTAGCACTTTTGACAACAATGGAAAATGAAGTAGTAGGGTTTGAGGTAGTTAAGAAATTATATGAAGGTGATCCAGATTTTGGTGATGTTGTGAGACAACTTAAGGATCATACAAAGAAAAGTGGTTATTATGATTATTTGATGTAGGATGGTTATTTGTTTGGGGAAACAATTGTGCATCATTGCTTGTTCAATAAGATAAAATATTATAAGAGAATTGGATAGTGGGGGTTGGATGGGCACTTTGGTATAGGTAAGATAATTTCTCTTGTTGTATAAAATTATTATTGGATAAAGGTAAAGAGGGACATAAGTAGGATAGTAGCAAGATGTAGAGTGTGCCAAATGGCTAAGGGCCATGCACACAATATTGGGTGTATATATGTCATTAATCTGTCCCTACTGCACATGGACCATGGGTTGATTTGAGTATGGATTTTTCTTTAGGAATTCCTAACACATAGTGAGGGAATGATTTTATCTTTGTTTTGGTTGATAGATTCTCTAAGATGGCACATTTCATTTCTTGTAAAACAACTAACGATGCTTCTAGAGTTGCATATTTTTTATTTCAGAAGTGATTAGATTGCATAGAATTCCAAGAATCACATCAGATCAGGACATGAAGTTTTTGAGTCACTTTTGGAAGACTTTGTGGAGGAAAGCTGTGGATAGAGCTACTGATTGAGAGTGCATATTACCCCTAGACTGATGGGCTAATAGAAGTAGTGAACAAAAGCTTGGGAAATATCCTACGTTGCATAGTTGGAGAAAATCCAAAACAATGGGACTTAGCTTTACCACAAGTTGAGTTTGCATATAATAGCTTGATAAATAGGTCAACAGGAGGTCTCCTTTCTAGATTGTATATGGTAGGAATCCCAAGGGATCCTAGATCTGATTGTGCTACCTAGTGAAGATAAAACTAGTGATGATGTAGAAGCATTTGCAGAACACATTCTACAAACTACAGGATGAAGTGAGGGAAAAGCTAAAAGTGAGTAATGCACAATATAAAGCATCTCCAAATTCAGTAGGAGATTAAATGTATTGAAGAAGGATATATGGTGATGGTTCATCTTAGAAAGGAGAGGTTTCCAAAAGGGACATATAATAAATTCAAGTATAAGAAGATTGGGTTGTGTAGGATTATGAAGAAAATGAGTGATAATGCTTACAAGGTGGAGCTACCTGAAAACTTTGCTATCTCACCAATTTTTAATGTTTCTGACTTATATAAGTTTCTAGGTCATGATGAAAATGTTACAGAGGAGGATGAAATAAAATGTGATCAACAGATGTCGAAGAAGATAAAGGAAAGGGTAATGCATGTCTTGGACCAAAAGACAATCACTACTAGACATGGGAGCTACAACAGATATTTGGTACAGTGGGAAGGTTTGCAACAAGAAGAAAATACTTGGATTCCTGAGTGGGAATTAAATAATATTGACAATGCAAAATTAGATGAATTTCGTCAATTGAATTCACAGGAGCTGAATTATTTTCAACTAGGGGAGAATGATGTGGGAACATAACTTATGGAGACCATAACTTTTGATCTGACCGTTAGATCATCTTGAAAATTTATAGGGTGATAGATATACATTAGTACTATATTAAGGTGTACTATGGCTATAGAATTGTGGCCATTTTGGCACATTTTGGGCCCAGATTCCTTCATCTAGTGGCCTAAAATTGGCTCCGAACATTTTTTTACTTTTGAATAGGTCTTATAACTTTAATAGCTTTTGTTTTACTTGTGAGAATAAGTCAATTTTTCACATGAACCTTAATTTATGAAGGCATATTTGGTACAAAACTTTTGGGGCCCATCGAGTTGTTTTTGCTAGTAGGTAATTTTTACCATTTTTGGGGTTTTTAGAGTAGACGTGAAATATAAGGAGGATGGTAATGATGTAAAACATTAGTGTGGATTCTAGAATGACAAGAAATATATTTTGAAACTCATGGTTTTTATTTTCAAAGGTGTTTATGTGTGTTTTTGAGGTATTTCAACCTATTACAAATGGATTCACATCAATTGGTATCAGAGTTGGATTTTGATCTTGCGGAAATAGTTAAGGTAACATATTACATTTTTCTGTGTAATTTTTTCCTTTTTTTATATAATCATGGATAGACATGAGAGGGGAGGTTATGCCTATATGAATAGGTATATGCAGGAGCTACAAAGATAGGTTGTTGAGCTCACGGTGAAGTCACCCACCTTAGAACGAGACATGCAAATGGGGTGTAAACCTCAAAAGTAATATCGAAGAAGTACCTCTATCAACAAATGATGGAGGAGATGAAGATGAAAATGAGAGAGATGAATAAGATTTCAATGAGAGACCATTTGAGGAGAGATTGATCCAAGATTTGGAGGAAAAGAATGATGACATTAAGATTAATGTTCTGAGTTTGGTGGAGTGTTACAAGCGAGAGGATTTGATTGACTAGTTGAATCACATGGGAAAATTATTTGAGTGGAAAACCCTTTCATAGGAGAAGAAGGTTAATTTTTCATGCACTAAGTTGGTCGAAATGCAATGATCTGGTGGGATTACCTACAAAATTAAAGAAAAAGGAATGGACAGGGGAAAGATTCAAAACTGGAATAAAATGGTAAAAAGTGGAAAGAAAAATTTCTTCTTGCAGATTATGTTCAAACACTCTTTCAAAGGTTTCAAAACCTAATACAAAAGGGTCTCAGCATTGAGGATTATACCAATGAATTTTACATGTTGTCAATCGGGGTTGAACAGGGAGAGTTTGAAGAATGAGAAGGCTACATGGCATATAAATGGATTGAGTTACACCATACAAGATGAGCTGAGTATGCTCTGGATCCATAGCCTGGATGACGCTTATCAAATCATATTAAAGGCAGAAGAAAATAAAAAGAGGAATTATTTTAGAAGACATGTGAAAGGAGGGCCATTGTCATCTCCAATGAGAGGTAGGGGTTCATAGTTTTTATGGATTGGAAACGTTTTATAGGAATTTCATCATAAAGTTGAGTAAAAGTGTTGCACCCATATGAGAGTGTACAAAAGGGAGGGGGTATGTATGGACTAAGGAAACAATATATAGTTTTGAATTTTTGAAGAAGAAAGTGTCAGAAGCACCTATTTTGGTATTGCCAGATTTTAGCAAGGTCTTCGAGGTTGAATGTGATGCCTCACATGTCGAGATTGGAGCTTGAGTCAAGAAGGAGGACCTGTAGCATTCTTCAGTGAAAATCTAAATGAAGTCAGGAGGAAATATTATACTTATGATGTGGAATTTTATGCTATTGTTTAGGCATTAAGGCACTTTAGACATTACTTGGTAGCAAAGGAATTTCTACTCTTACCGACCATGAAGCATTGAGGTATGTAAACACACGAAGAAAATAAATAGTAGGCATACAAAATTGGTTTCATTTTTGCAAGAATATATACTTTTGTCTTAAACCACAATTCGGGTAAGCAAAATCAAGTTGTTGATGCCTTGAGTCAGCATGTAGCACTTTTGACAACAATGGAAAATGAAGTAGTAGGGTTTGAGGCAGTTAAGGAATTGTGTAAAGGTGATCCAATTTTTGATGATGTTGTGAGCCAACTTAAGGATCCTACAGTAGGTAGTGGTTCTTCCGATTATTTGATGCGGGAAGGATATTTTTTCAAGGGGGAACAATTGTGCATCCCTTCTTGTTGAATGAGATAAAATATTATAAGAGAATTGCATAGTAGGGGTTCATTTGGACACTTTGGTATAAGTAAGACAATTGCTCTTGTTGTATAAAAGTATTATTGGCTAAAGGTAAAGAGGGACATAAGTAGGATAGTAACAAGATGTAGAGTGTGCCAAGTGGCTAAGGGCAATGCAAAAATACTAGGTTGTATATGCCATTACATTCTAAACATGCTCCTATAGGGCCACGGGTTGATTTGAGTATGGATTTTATGCGAGGACTTCCTAACACACAACAAGGAGTGATTCTATCTTTTTGTGGTTGATACATTCTCTAATATGGCACATTTCATTTCTTGTAAAACAACTAATGATGATTCCAGAGTTTCATATTTTTTTCAAAAGTGGTTAGATTGCATGGAGTTCCAAGAATGATCACTTTAGATCGGAACACAAAGTTTTTGAATCACTTTTGGAAGACTTTCGGAGGAAATTGGGGACACATCTCGGTAAGTGCACCAAATTGGGGGACCAAAAGGGGTCTTAAGTGGACTCATTTTTTTGAAAAATAAAAACTTCAACTTATACGATTTTTTCAAAATAGTTACACTCAAAATTGGAAGATGTTGTAGAAATATGAATCGTAGAATTTTGAGTCTAGTTTCTAAGATACTAAATTTTATTGAAAACAGTGTAAGTTTATGTGGGTCAAATAACTAAAATACTAGTAGGTACTCTGTTTTGCACCATTTACTATTTTTGAAAACCCTTTGGTTGAAAGATAGCTAGAGCATCTAGTTTGTGTTAGAATTTTTATTAGATTTTTTAGCGAGTATTATCTTAATTAGGATTTTTCTAGAACATAAATTTTACGTTTTGAAAAATAATGGAGCTCTGATTGTGCCCCCTACTACTTCAAAAAATATCAAAAATTAGAATTTTTTTTTATATGTATAGAATTATTCCTATTTTGTGCTAGTATATTTTTTTCAATTTTGATGACCCAAAAAAAGATACACAATGAAAGATAGACATATTTAAACTTCAAAAAATAGTTATAAAAATGCATAGTTAGAAAATAAATAATATGGAAACCTTATATTAGTCAGAAAATTTGAAAAATTATATTTTTAGAAAGAAGAAACTTTGCTCTACATCGTGGTATAATTTTTTTAAAATGGATTGATTGTTTTATTTTGATTTATCATGGAGGAAGTGGTATTTTTTACATTTTCTTGCAAAAACACGTTATTTGTTGTGTTTGTGCAAGTCCATGCCTCAGGCTTGGGGATCTAAACCGGATCCCAAGCCTTGAGGCATGGCTTGGAAAAAAGAGAAAACACAAAACACACACGTGTTATAACGCGCACGTTGTTATAACACGTACGCGCTTATAATGCATACACATTATAACACGTACGCATTTTATATAGTATAAGATTTTCATTTTTATTATTTATATTTTTTTATTTCTTATACTTTAAATTTATTTATGTAAATATAAGAAATTAGGGTCACTCTGCACCTTATGGAACTAGTCTCACAACTCCATTAGTCACGATTTAGGAGATAGTTTTTATAGTATAATCTGGTCAATACATAGGTAATTTTCAGGATTTCAGCATTCAACCTAAATATTTTAGCATTTAAATTCTACAATTGAAACCCTAAACCCTAAACCTTAAACCCTAAACCCGAGGCCCTAAACCTAAACCCTAAACCATGATCCCTAAACCCTAAAACCTAAACCATAAACCTTAAACCATAAATCCTAAGCCCTAAACCCTAATCCTTAAATATTCAGCCCTTACCCATGAGCCCTAAACCCTAAACCTTGAGCCTTAAGCCCTAAACCCTAAACCCTGAACCATGAGCCTTAAATGTTAAACCCTAAAACCGTAAACTAAATCCTAAATCCTAAACCCTAACCCATAAACCCTAAACCCTAAACCCTAAACATTGAATCCTAAACCCTAAATCCTGAGCCCTAAACCCTAAACCATAAGCCCTAAATCCTAAACACTAAACCCTAAACCATGAACTCTGTGACCTAAACCCTTAACCCTCAACCATGAGACCTAAACCCTAAACTTTAAACTTTAAACCCTATAACTAAAATAATAAATCCTAAACCCTAAACCTAAATCCTAAAAAATCTAAACACTAAACCCTTAACCCTATACCCTAGACCCTAATCCCTAAGCCCTATACACTAAAAACTAAATCCAGAGCCCCAAGCTATAAACACTAAACGTTAAACTAGTAACATTAAACCCTGGACCTTAAGCCATAAACCATGAACCATGAACCCAATATCCTAAACCCTAATCCCTAAACCATAAAACCTAAAAGTTAAGCCTTAAACCCTACACCCTAATTCTTGAACCCTAAACCCTAAACCTTAAACCATGAGCCCTAAGCCCTAAACCCTAAATCAAGAGCCATGAGCTATAACCCCTAAACCTTAAATCCATAACTAACCCCTAAACCTTAAACCCTGTAACTCCAAACCCCGAACCACGAGTTGTAAACCCTAAACCATGCACCCTAACCACTAAACCCTAAACCCCGAGCTCGACCCCTAAACCCTAAAAACTAAACCTTAAGTCCTAAATGTTAAACCCTAAAGGTTCCTAAACCCAAAACCCAAAACCCTAAAAACTAAATCATAAACCCTATACCCTAACCCCTAAACCCTAAACTTTGTACCACTGAGCAATAAATCCTAAACCCTAAACCCTAAACCCTAAACCCTAAGCCCTAAGCTCTAAACCCTAAACCCTAAACCATAAACCTTAAGCCCTAAGCCCTAAAATCTAAACCCTAAACCCTAAACTCTGCGACCTAAACCCTTAACCCTCAACCCTTAACCCTGAGACCTAAACCCTAAATTATAAACCCTAAACCCTAAAATAAAAATAATAAACCTTAAACCCTGAACACTAAATCCTGAACCCTAAACCCTTAACCCTAAACCCTAAACCTTGAACCCTGAGCCTTGAGCCATGAGCTGTAAACCCTAAACACTAAATCCAAAACCCTAAGATCTAACCCCTAAACCTCATATATTTCTAGTAGGTCTCATGAGTGAGTTCATTTTTTGAATATCTTAGGACCATATTTCCTAGTCTTGTGCCTAGAACCATCATTAAGTCTACTTTTACAACTACCTTGTTTATGAGAGGTGGGAATTTCCCTCCTTCAAAATATCAATAGATGAAAGACATCAAATTTTGATGAATCTCTTTGAATTTTGTTCCTACAAAGTCGATGAACCCTTTTCAGTTGAATACTCTCTGTCAATACTAATAAGAATGGGTAAGACATAGAACATTACAATGAGTGAAATAGTTCACATGCAATGGGAAAAATAAGATAGTTATATTGGGTAACATTTATTTGTACCAAATTGTTCTTAGATATCTGTAATTTCCCTCCTTTAAAATATCAGTAGATGAAAGGCATCAAATTGTGATGACTCCCTTGAATGTTTTTCCTACAAAGTAGATGAACCCTTTTTAGTTGAATACTCTTTGTCAATACTTATAAGAATGGGTAAGACATAGAACATTATAGTGAGTGAATGGGTGAGCCTAATCCATGAGCCTTAAACCCTGAGCCCTAAACCATAACCCCTAACCCCTAAACCCTAAACCCCGAGCCTTAAACCCTAAACCCTAAACCCTGAACCCTAACCTTTAAACCTTAAACCCTAACTCCTAAACCCTAAACCTTAAACCTTAAACATTGACCCTAAACCCTAAAACATTAGTGTTAAACCCTAAACCATATACCATAAACCCTAAGCCCTAAGCCCTAAATCCTAAACCCTAAACCATTAACCCTAAACCCTAAAACCTAAACCCTGAGCCCTAAACCCTAAACCCTAAACCTTGAGCCCTAAACCCTAAACCCTAAGCCTTGAACCCTAGGCCCTAAGCCATAAGCCCTAACCATAAACCCTAAACCTTAAACCCTAAAACATAAACCCTCAACCCTAAACCATAAAAAATAAACCTTGAGCCCTAAACCCTGAACCCTCAACTCTTAACCCTAAACCCTAAACCCTCAACCCTGATCCCTAAACCCTAAACCCTGAACCTTGAGCCATAAACCCTAAACCCTCAACCTTGATCCCTAAACCATAAACCCTGAACCTTGAGCCCTAAAACCTAAACCCTAAACCCTAAACTCTAAACCCTAAACTCTAAACCCTAAACCATAAACCCTAAACCATGAACCCTAAGCCACGAGGCCAAAACTCTAAACCCTAAAATATTAACTATGAGCCTTAGAAACTAAACTTTAAACCCTAAACTCTAAACCTTGGGTCCTAAACCTTCAACCCTAAACCCTAAACCCTGAGACATAAAACCTAAACCCTAAATCGTAAACCCTCATCTATAGGGAATTCGTAATAAGATCATTCAACATGTTTCAGTGTGTAAGGAATAGTGTCTAAGGTGATTGATTGACTCATTTAGTTTTGATGAGAGACTACTTCCTCTAAAGGCCTAAAAAGGCATTTTGGTCATTCTGTAGTTAATTGAACACCCTTTAGAACAAGCTAATATAAGCTTGTCATGTCACCGAGCTATCAAGGACCATCATGTGTGAACTATCAAGGCATTGTTTATCTCCATAAGAGACCTATGAGAAAATCCATGTATGAAAATCATGAATTTGATTCCATGAAAGGATGCTTTTAGAGCTAGGAAAGGTGAGGGGATGATATTTATATGGAGCACCATGTTTTTAAGAACAAGAAATCATCTAAGTTCACTTGATGCATTTCACTTGGTACTATTCATAACAACTCATTCAACACCTAGTAGTGTTATCACACCTTAAGAAGGAGGCACATTAAAATCACCTCATTTTGGCCATAGGACAAGAATCTCATTCAAGGAACAATCCTCTATCTACAAAGTGAGGATCTCTTTTGAGTAAGAAGTAGACAAGCATCATAGAGTTGATTCATGGTCACTAAAGTGAATTATGGACCAAATTTTAAAAATTGTGCCAATTCAAGCAATGGTAGGGCCAAAATTCAATTTAGAAGGTCAAAAACCTAAAAACGACTATATTCTTTCCTAAAACAAAGAACGACTACAATATATGTGCTCAAAGTTTTAGGTCCTTTCTGAAATCCTAAAAATGAGTAAATCACCAGATTAGATTTTGAAAAACTATCTTCAAGATTATAAGCATTAGAGCTATGGGACCACTTCCATCGGTGAAGAATGATCCTAATTTCTTATATTTACTAAAATAAATTTAAAGTATTATTTCTAATACTTAAACATTTTCTTTTGTAAGTATAAGACACCCAAAACACATACATAGTCCATACTATACAAAACACGTACGCGTTTTGAATCCTCTAAAACACATACACGTTTTGTCTTATCTAAAACCCATACATGTTTTTCCTTCTTTAAAAAACATATGCATTATAGGTTAGGTAATTACCAAGACAAAAATATCAAAATCCGTGCGCGTTTCATCTGTTTTCAAGTTTTTGTCCACTTTTTGGCCCCCAAATTTGTGCACTTACCCCATTCTGATTCGGTAGTGCATATCACCCCTAAGTTGATGGGAAAATTAAAGTAGTGAATAGAAGCTTGGGAAATCTCCTACGTTGCATAGTTGGAGAAAATCCAAAACAATGGGACTTAGCTTTACCACAAGCTGAGTTTGCATATAATAGCTTAATAAACAGGTCAATAGGAGGTCTCCTTTCTAGATTGTATATGGTAGGAATCTCAAGGGGGTCCTAGATCTCATTGTGCTACCAAGTGAAGATAAAACTAGTGATGATGCAAAAGAATTTACAGAACACATTCTACAACTATAGGATGAAGTGAGGGAAAAGATGAAAGAGAGTAATGCATAATATAAAGCAATTGCAGATGCCAGTAGGAGAGTAAGTGTATTTGAAGAAGGAGATATGGTGATGGTTCATCTTAGAAAGGAGAGGTTTCGAAAGGGACATATAATAAACTCAAGTATAAGAAGATTGGGCCATGTAGGATTCTAAATAAAATGAGTGATAATGCCTACAAGGTGGAACTCCATGACAACATTGCTATCTCACAATTTTTTAATGTTTCGACTTATATAAGTTTCGGGTCATGATGAAAATGTTTGGTACACTACTAGACATGGGAGCTATAAAAGATATTTGGTACACCAGGAAGGGTTGCAGCAAGAATAAAATACTTGGATTCTTGAGTGGGAATTGAATAATATTGATAGTGAAAAATTAGATGAATTTCGTCAATTGAATTTGCAGGAGCTGAATTCTTTTCAACCAGGGGAGAATGATGCGGAGCATAACTTGCGGAGACCATAACTTTTGATCCGATCGTTGGATTGTCTTGAAATTTTACAGGTGGTAGAATACATTAGTACTATTGTAGGGTCAGCTTTCTTGCATGTTTTTGTCCATTTTGACACATTTTTGGGCCCGGATTCCTTCATCCAGGTGGCACAAAATTGGCTCCAAACATTTTTTTCACTTTTGACTAGGTCTTAGAACTTTAATAACTTCTGTTGTACTTGTTACAATAAGTCAAAATTTTATGTGAACCTTAATTTATGAATAAATATTTGGCATGCAAAGTTTGGGCCCCATTCAAGTTGTTTTTCTAGTAGGTAATTTTTGGCATTTTAGGGTTTTTAGAGTAGACGTGAATTATAAGGAGGATGGTAATGATGTAAAAGATTAGTGTGGATTCTAGAATGATAAGAAATATATTTTGAAACTCCTGGTTTTTATTTGAAAAGATTTTTATGTGTGTTTTAGAGGTATTTCAACCTCTTGCTATTGGATTCACATTAGACTCTCGCACAAGCTAGAGCTACAATCTAGACTAGTTAATTAAGTGTTATTGTTGTATGTGTTGTAAGCTACACTTGACAAGATTATGATTTTGTGAGATTAGATCTGCATATCTATATTTCAATTCATGAGATCACTATATGCATTCCTACGTAATTATATTTCTATTTAAATAATATTATTTCTAAGTTATGTTCCATAGTTTGTATTGTGTATTGCGATAATGCATGATTTGCTTAAGTACTCGAGGACTACATATTATAATTCATTTGAAAATTGAGATCCCTAACCATGAATGGATCATTTAGTATTAGAACTAAGGTTGTACTCCTTACATTCTTCACATTATTAGGTATCTCTATTTTCATCATTTGGTATAAAAGATTTGTATCATCGATATTTTTCATTTTCACATTTGTGAGTGTGAGCAAAAGTAACTAAAGACATCTTCCATTGTAGATTTGAGTGAAGGTGTAGGAGACCATTGTCACTTTTATTTTTCTATATCTTTTGATGAATGAGCTAGATATTAGGTGTAAAAGAGATTGGAAACAAGGAACACTTTTATAAATAAAAGATAAACAAAGGAGATAATGATGCCAGAGTACGATGAGGTAGAGGTAAATATTGAATTCTACCTAAGCTTACATAGATATGATTGGTTTGATGAGTATTATACAAGCTCATATGGAAGCTATGGAGACATCTCACCAAAAATGTGGTGTTGTTATAGATGATGCAAGTGCTATTGAAGCTAGAAAAGAGGCAAACAAAATTTAAGAATAAGAAGAAGTTGAAGAACATGATGGTAGATTTATTAAAATATGTTGCAAGAATTTCAAGTAATACTAAGTTGGATATTCACAATTATTTTGGAGGGTTGAATCTTACATAAATCAATGCCTGGAAAACTACTTTAAATATTAAGATTCGGAATATCCAAGGTGATTCAAATTTGTTGGAGTAAAATTAAAAGGTCATGCATCTCTATGGTGGGAGCATGCAAAAGATGAGAAATTTTGTAAAATGAAAAGATCAAGACATGGAATAAATTTGCTACAAAGTTGAAAGAAAAATTCATTCCACATTATTGTCATGCTTCTTTTTAAGAAGTTATAGAATCCAAGACAAAGAGATCTAAGTTAAAATAAATATGTAGATGAATTTTACAAGATGAATTTTAGAGTTGGTAAAGTTAAAGATGAGACATTAAAGATTTCACATTATATAAACATATTGTGCATGAAAATTCAATATGAATTTGGGATGATAAGAATACAATCTATTAAAGAATCCTATCAGTGTGCATTAAAGGAAAAAGAAAATTTATCACACAAGAAATAAATCATGGTGTAATGTACAGGAATCTTATACATGTTTGTGGAAAGGAAAACAATAGAAGAACATTTTCATAAGGAAAATTATGTACTTCATAATTTGAAGATAGTGTGCAAAGCCGTAGAGGAAATTATAGAGGAATAGGTCATGGTCATGGATGTCGATTCACACACACTTTTTTCAAATGTGGAAAAGTGATACATAAATTGAATTAGTGTCCTCATCCACATTCATGGTTATAGAATTATGAGTGCACGTATAACACTTTCATGATGGTAGAAATGTAGGTTTACATATTACACAAGATGAAGAAGGGAATGTTGCATCAATGTATTATAAAAATGAAATTGAAATAGGGAAGCATTCATTATGAAGTTAATATAGTTAATACCTAAGATGAATAAGAATATTCCCATACAAATATTTTTTTATAAATATTTTTAATTTCGAGGTAAGTATTTTAAGTTGATCATAGATAGTGATAGTTAAGATAGCATTATTTTCTAGGAAATTGAAGATAAGTTGAAATTAAACAAGATAACAAAAAAGTGTACAAGATTTCATGGTTATTAAAGGGTCATTGAAGGTGGGTCAATGAAAATGCTTGCTGAATTTCTAGATTTGTGCATAAAAGGATGAGGTTCCATGTCATATCATGCCTATAGTTTCTTGTCATATTTTATAAGGCCTTGGTAGTTTCAAAACAAGGTACATAAAGATAGGCATGCAAATTAATATACCTTGATAGTGAAAATTAAAGTAGTACATAGTTTGAATCCTATGAATGATAATTGTAAGCTAAAGTGGAAACTAATCCTAAGGTTACGTTGGTGTCAAGAATGGAATTCTTGAGTAAGATGAAGGAATTTGAATATTTTGTGCATTATAATGACGAATTCCATGTAGAAGTTGGGCACAAAAAAATTAAGAGAAAATTCCACAAGTAAGTGATGGCCATGATTAGTGAATTTCCAAATATTGTTTCAAGCGATATTATAGATTTTTTACCACTAATGAGAGGCATAATTCATCAAATGTATTTGATAAAAAGGATCATGTCTACCAAAACAATTAACATATAAGTCGGCATTGAAAGATAATTCTAAGGTGTAGAAGGAAGTTCAAGAGTTATTAATACCTATAGTTTTAAATAAAAACAAGAATGGTGAATGGAGAATGTGCATAGATTATTGAGAAATAAATATAAGCACAATCAAACATAATTTTTCATTTCCGGGAATGGAAAAGTTTTATGGATTTCTTGAGTGATGCAAGGTATTTTTCAGAGATTGATTTCAAGATTAGATATCATCACATTCACACCAGGAAGGTGGTGAATGGAAAATAACATTTAAGAAACATGATAGTATTTATGAATGGATTTTTATACCATTTTCCTTTTAAATTACACCAAGCAAATTCATATGTTTTATGAATGAAGCTCATAAAAGATATAAGGGTAAATTAATTATTTTCTACTAGAATGATATTTTAATTTTTAGTAAGAAAAAGGAATAACATATGTCGAATAATATGGACTTATAGTATCATCATTTCAGATTTTATATTTGTTGAAATTGGATTCCTAAATTGCTATTATTTGTTTTTTACTAGTGTGATATTAGATTCCAATATTGTTATCATTTTTTTTAATTAGTTTTATTTTGGATTCCAACTTGTGTAAAATCATATTACAATTATATCATAATTAGTCTTGATTGAATAATGTCCCATAGTTATCGTAGAACTATGTAATATTTTTCAAATGTTACCTCACATAAAATAATCACATCACTCGACATGTGTGATTGGAAAATATTAGATCACCAATGTATAAGAACACATATACACTATATAAAAGAATTGGAAAACACTTTTTATCAGCAAAAATATCATCCCATTGTACCCTATGAAAGCAAATTGGCTGCCACATAAAAATATCTAAACTTGAAAGGTTTGCACTTAATAAAGGTACATCATAACAATAAAAATAAGCAAATTTAGAATAGGCATTTTCCCATTATAAATAAGTAACTTAAGAATGTTTTTAATATAAGGATTGAGATGGAATAGAAAATTCACATTATGCATACTAGGTATAAGGTTCAATTCACTACCAATGTATCAATGGTAAGACCATGGTTGGTGTTTTTAAACTTATAAGTTTTTTGGCTTTGTTTATTAATGTTTATTAGTGTCTAATATTAATTAATGGGTTATGCATATAAGTTATGTAGTTCTTAATTTAAGAATAAGGGGAAGAGCATATAATTTAGTGGTTGTTATGAAATCATAAATCATAACCAATTCCCTATAAAACGAAATTGGTTGCCACATGCAAGTATCTAGACTTGAAAGGTTTGTACTTAATAACAATTAAAAATAAGTTGCTTTAGAATGAGAATTTTCCCATTCTAAACAAGCAAATTAGAAATATTTAATTTATGAATTTAATATTTAGGGAAGAGCATTTAATTTAGTGGTTGTAATGAAATTATAAATCACAACCAATTCCCTAGAAAACCAAACCATGGAATATTGAGACTAGTTCCTTGTAAATCATACCAAATTCTATGTAAATCATAATCAATGTCTTGTAAGCATAGCCTAATAAAGGAATTATTATGTCTTTTTATGAAATAAATTAATTTCATGGTGGAAATTAATAAGACATTAATAAAATTCATCTTCCATAATGTTGGTTGTCAAATAGGACTTTACGAAGAACAACGGTCAAGGGACAAGAAGTCCCTCCTCTTTAATGGGAGAGGTTCCCTTATTAAGAAATGAACCTATTTACAAATATACAAAACATGATTTTTCGATTAAACTCGGATATTATGAAAGTGTTTTTTCAGTAAAGATCATCAATTACAAAAGGAGTGAGGAATGAGAGTATGAGAATGAGCAAAAGGAAACATGCAAAATTATAGATGGCAGAGTAATTCTTTATGTATGCGAAGTTACAGTGAATTGAAACAAGATCATTTGTATCATGTAAATAAGATGGAATTTAAAGACACAAAGTTCTACAGATTCATTAATCAAGGACACAAAGTTCCTTCTTGGTTATACAAGATCACCATGCTTGCAAAGTTGGAGAGTATGCAATCAGCGAGACTAACAAACTAGAGACAAATGATCTTCACAAAAATTAAATGAAAGCTTAGGGATAACAGAGATCAGATAGACAAAGAATGGAAAGCCCTTCTGTATTGATTTCTTTATGATCTATTTACACTTTCAGAAAATAAACCAAGTTCTTCCTCCCCTTTAGAATGGCGTAGAGAGGCCATTATATAGCTTACAAATCAGTTACTCTTCGTAACCGCTTCTTTTAACTAAGATTAGTTAAGGACTGCCAATCGCAATACCTCAACTTTTTACAAAGAAAACGGAAAAAGAATGGGAAGAAGAGAAAAGAATAAGGAGAAGAAGACAGGTGGTTAGTTACTGGGAGGGACCCACTGACTTCAAAATCCACTGCCTGAATCTTTTCAATGCCTCGGCTATGTCTCTGCCACGAGGGACTGACGTGTTGGCTGTAGACTGACCCCAAAATCCGAGACACTTCTCCATTTCTTTATCAAACTCGACATGAGTATGATAATCTTTATTTGCTTCTTCAATGGCAGATTGAAGAGAGCAGATCTCCTTCATTTTCTCTTTGGAGATGGAGCTTTCCTTGAATAGATTGTCTTTAACAAAAGCTCTGAATTGAGCTTTGATTTCTTGCAAGGAAAGAGGCACACCAGAAGTTTCATCCTGAAGATGACAATGTATATCTTTGAAAGCAGATACAACCAGTGTCTTGAAAGCCTCACCTTTCTGCTAGCTATTCTTCAGCTCTCCCAAAGCCTCCTCCATGACTTTGATCTTCCACTCCATGCTGTAAACCCAGGACTTTGACAGATTATCTTTTGCATCATCAAAAACCTTATTCGCTAATAAAATGTTCTCATCATCTGTCTGTCCCATGAGACGGAGGTCTACTATGCAATCGCTCCAAGAGTTTGAGCTCTTTATCCATGACCTCGATAGTGGAGTAGAGCTTTTGTTGCAAATTGTTCACCTTTCCATGGAGTTTGAAAGCTTCATCGATGAAATTCAATCCTGCAACAAGCATATCTTCCACCATGGCCTCCATAGCTCTGCCATAGATAGAATACTTTGCATGTCTTTGATACTCTATATTTCATCTTGGCTCAAAATTACGAGGAGGTGGAAGAGTAGTCAATGGGGTAGGGTCCAAAATTTGTCCTTAGACAAAAGAGATTTGATAAAACTTGTGAGAATCTGGGCTTGTTCCTCCAACTATTCAATAGTTTGCTGCCCTTTCTCTACCCTCCCAATGACTCTTGTGACCGTTTCCTAGAGGTTGTGGATCTCACCTTCAGGAGTAGACTCTCCCATTGGAATTCTTGAGAGCTCTAAGTCAGATGCCTGCAAGTCCTACTCTGATTTGTCCACTGTAGGCTTAGCAATCTCCAGGAATTGCTGACCTTGAGCATCAGACACTATTTTGGAGGTGATTTTGGCTTTCTTGGCACGAGAAGGAGTAGTGCCCAACAAGGCTGCGACAACATCAAAATTTGGCCCTGAGCTCCGAGAGGAAGATTTCCTCTTTCTATTGTCAACAAGAGGTTGAACCCATGCAAAAGAGGAAGAGGAAGCAGCAGGAGGGGCAAGAGGACCAAGAGACATAGAGCTCATGACGCTCAAGGTTTGCACAGTTGTGGTCTCAAGTTGAGATGTGAGTGGGGGCGCTGGGACAATTGATGCAGAAGAATCAATAGCACTTGGAAGTTCAAGACTGACTTCCTTATCTTTCTCTGTTGGATCTTCGGGAGCATTTGCGGGGGCAGCACTTCACTCTCTTCACTTTCACCGAGAACAATGATGTTCTCTCGGTCCCAAAGGCACTCCTACCTATTAACTTTGAGGATCTTTTTCCTGGGCTCCTTCTTAACCTCTTTGAGTTTCTTCCGTACACTTGAGTGGATGAAGGAGTGGAAGCTACTGTGTCCTTGCGTTGATGAGGCGGGAGGGGTTTGGACAGGTGTGTCGATAGGAGTCGATGCTTCCCTCCTTGGTGTTGAAACATCCTTGGAAGAGGATTCTCTTGAGTGCCTTCTGAGTTCTCAAACTTTCCTGTCAAACCAGACCTTAGTCCTGACTAAGACTGGAGCAAGGATCTCAGCCAGATCATCTTTTTCTTTCCTGTTCCAATCCAAGTCCTCCAAGGGAGTGTGCTTGACCACATTGTCATACTCATATGAGTATAGATTAGAATTGTCATCCTAGAGTCCTTCAGGAACTTGGTACAAGCCAAGTTCTTGAATCAATCATGCAGGAGAACTCCGCCATAGTGCCTCCTTCTAGCTTCAAAATCATCTGCACAGTCAACCCAATAGTCTTCTGTATCTACCCTATGATGGTAGATTATCTTGATGTTCTACTCAATGAACTTCTTCAAGTCGAAGCAAGTTCTTGGCTTAAAGAAATGAACGGTGATAGGGACCAGGGCTCTTTCTATGTTCTGTGCATCCAGGGCTGTTTTACAAGTGTAATTTCCCAAAGAGATGGGAAAGTGCAAACCAGAAATCTTCTTGTCTCTACAGGTTCTGTGTAATTTGTCTAATTACCTGCATACCTCTATCAAAGCCATCTTGTCACTGCAGAACATGGGTAGCCTCAAAGGAGTGCTCTCATAGCCAGCAAGCCTGATATAAGAGAATTTTCTGAATTGAATAAAATAGGCACCGTAGTGCGATATCGCCTTCATGGCTTCATCGAAAACCTTCTAAAGAAGTTGTCACCCTTAAGAATCCCGACCACGTACATGGTGAAAGCATCATTTACCCTTCGAAATTGAGATTGCTGGTCTCTAGGGTGAATCGATGGTAGTAGGCGTATATAGGATCATCCTTGTGGGCATCAATGTAAGAAAAACCAAACCACTGCCTTGATGCCGCCAGAGTATACATCAGGTATGAAGTCATGTAGAACTTCTTCGTTTGCTATACGTTGACAACTACTCGCCAAGTTCATGCGATGATTTCCACCAGCTTGATATTTTGAGTTCCTCGCACACACCATGGAGATAAGCGGGCACATCTAGAAATGGAACTCGTTAGTAGAAGGTAAGCCCATCACCCGAGCCAGTAGGATTATGAAATCTGACAACTCTTCATTGAAATCTGCTCGGAAGAGAGTCTTGGATAGGCGAGACGCTCCCTTCTTAGGGTTTTTAAGCCATGACTTCGCCACCCGCGCCTTGTATTTGTCGCTGTCTTGGTTAAACAGGGCCTGTGCTTGATCCCGGGAAACAACTATGGCATTATCCATCTCGGGATCCTCAAAGCGATCTAATGGCTAATGGCAAAGAAGATCCAGCTTGGTGATGAGTTCCCCGTGTACATTGGTTAATTCACTCGAATTAGGGTTGAAGTGAGCTCCGCATGAAAGCACCGTGATCAAAGACACCTGCACCGAGATTGGAAACCTCCAGCGAAAGCCAAACCACTGTCGTGAATCATCTGCGCCATAGGTGTAGGGTTTGCATCCGCCATCCTTGCCCAAAAATCACCGAAATCAAGATGACGAGCTTCACTGTCCCCAACATTGGAAACGACAGATTCTAGTGGCGAGATTTGCTCCTGTCCCTGAAATTTGATCTTCATATTGATAGTAATTCGGAGGACAGAGACGCGAGCTAGAATTTGGGAAAGAATTACAGAGGGAAAGGATACATGCGCAGGAAATTATATTGCAAGGGTTCGAGCAAAGGATAGCGTGGAAGTAGTGTGAAAATGCAAAGGGGGAATGCCCGTTATATAGCCAATTAGGAGAGAGAAAGATAATGAATGCGGAGTTAATACATACCTACCAATTTGAATACGCATGATATTCGGGTAGAGCGGGAAAAATAAGCACAAATGGCACTTGGTTCATTTGGGACATGTGAGACGCGAATGCGTGAAACACGCGGCTCGGCCGATCGGGCGAAAAGGTGACAATGGGTCCGGAAGAGTTTGGGACATTTGGGGACGTGAAAGCGTGAAGTATGCAATTGGACGAATTGGCCGAAAATGGAACAACTTGCCTGATTGAACTTGGGACACTTGGGACAAGAAAGTGCGAAGTACGTGGTTCGGGTGTTTCGGCCGAAAATGGAACAACTTGCACAATTTGACTTGGGACATTTGGGACAAAAAGTTCGACGGGCCCAAAAAAGACAAACTTCGGGGAAATCAGCCGATCGGGGAACAGAGCGCACTTTTGAACTTGGGACATGCGGGACAAAAATGTCCGACAGGCCCGAAAAACACACAAAATGACCCAAAAACGCAGATTTTCTCAATTTCATGACTTTTAACATTTTCAGTACAACAGAGAAGACACTTAAACTCAAAATTTTGAAAATTCACTTTCTTAAGAGCAGGGAATTTTGAGTGGACAACAATTTGGCTCCTTCTGGGGATGACTTGTCATAAATTCAAGGAATGAGACAAGGTAAGAACTTAGAAAAACTCGGGGTAGTAGACCAAGACCTTGTCCATGGGCCACTTGAGTCAAAAAGTAAACCAATATAGAGGACAACACACCAAAACAAAAAGGAAAGAAAAACAAAAACGTTGTACAGAATATACAAAGGACTTCCTAATCACCTAGGACTTGAACAACTTAAGGTACTACCCACTATAAGGAAGTGGGAGAGGAGAACCATCCATGTAATCAAGATAAAAGGAATTCTTACTAGCAAAGTGTCTGATCTTGAAAGGTCCGAGCCAAAGGGAATCAAACTTGCCATGGCTGCCATGAGGTTCATGCCTTTTATCCCATAACAACACAGTGTCTCCAACTTGGAAATCTCTGAACCTAGCTTTCTTGTCAAACAGGACCTTTACCTTCTGCTGGTGAATAGATATCCTATCAGCAACCTCCAATCTATCCTCATTCAGTTTGTGAAGATACATAATTCTCTTATCCAAAGCATCACTGAAACTAGTATCTTCAATGGCCTTCATTAGATGCAAGGTGGCGGCAGTTCCATGTTATTCTTGGTAGTTGAGCTTCTACTCCATATACCACTTGAAAAGGGAAATTCCAATATCTCTCTTTGGTGTGATCTTATCTCGCCCAAAGAGCATCATAGAGCTTCTTGTGCCAGTTTCATTGAGACTCATTGACTAATTTCCTTATAATAGTCACCAAATTTTTATTAGTGGATTCTGCTTGCCCATTTCCCTGAGGATAGTAATCTAAGGAGTGAGCCAAAGAAATTCCATACCCATAGCAAAAATCCATTATCTCAGTTGAAGAGAAATTCGAAGCATTATCTGTTACAATCTTGTTAGGTACACCATACCTTACCAAGATGTTCTCTTTGATGAAGTTGCACACCACTTCAGAAGTAGTACTCTTAACTAGAATAGCTTCCACCCATTTGGTGAAATAGTCGTGGCAGTTAGTACATGAGTATGACCAGCACTAGAAGTAGGATTAAGTGTTCCAATGAAGTCCAAACCCCACTGTTGAAAAGGTTCTTCAATTACAACTGGCTTAAGAGGCAAAGAGGCCAATTTGGGTCTTCCCACGAAGGTCTGACAAGCCTCACATTTATCAACCCACTTGGATGCATCTCTGAACAAGGAAGGCCAGTAATATCCTCCACGAAGAATCTTGTGAGCAGTGACCATTGATGAATAGTGCCCTCCACATGCCTGATCATGAAAAGCTGAGAGAAACTTTCTCTATTGTTCCTTGTCCACACATTAGAAAAATTTCCCATCTAACCCACGTTTGAACAAGGCGTTTTCCCACAACACGTATTGCACCGACCTTAATTTAAAAGTCCTCTTTTCTTTGGCGCTTAAATGAGAGGGGCATTCCCCATAGGTGAGAAAATGGGCGATGTCAGATACCATTCATCAACTGAGCTAAGGCAGAACGGTAGGAAGGCCAACTTTGTTCTCCAGTAATTCATGCTTAGCTCCTTCAGCAATGAGCTCACAAAGACCTTTTCCACGAACCAGCTTGGTCGGTTTGATGTCAATGTCATATTCTTGGACCTTAGCAACCCAGTTCCCTCTCTTGGATCCAAATTCTTGTTGTGTGAGAATTGACTTAACAGTTGTATCTGGAACCAACACCATGGAATGAGAGTTGAGGATGTAAAAACGAAACTGCTTAACAGCTTTGACCACTGCAAAAGCATGTTTCTCCATCATGGTGTATTTTAACTCATGATCTTTCAGAATATAGCTCATGAACGCAATTGGGAGTTCATGCTCGTTAGAGTCTTCTTGAGTCAAAACAGTAGCCAAGGTATTATCTGTGGCATAGCAATAGATAATAAAATCTTTGCTGAAATCAGGACAGGCTAAAACAGGAGTTTTAGCGATAGCTCTCTTGATACCTTCAAAGGATTCCTTTCCTTCAGAAGACCAACCAAATGTTTGTTTCCCTTTCATCATCTGAGAAATATTCAAAGTTAACTCTACAAAATCAGGGATGAACCTTCTTAAAAAATTGATCTTACCAAAGAAAGAGTGCACGCCCTTTTTGCTGGTTGGGAGAGGAATTTGCTGGATAGCTTGAACTCGCTCAAGATCAATCTTAATACCATCTTTGGAGACGATGTGCCCTAATAGTTTTCCTCTCGTGACACAAAAGACTGATTTTTAGGATTCAAAGAAATCCCATGCTCTCTACATCTTAGCGTAACTGCTCTGTGTGATCAAAATGATCGCCTCGTTTTAGAAAACACTGTCAAAGTCATCAAGGTATATGACAATACACTTCCCTTTCAAACTTCCAAAAGCTAGATCCATAGCTCTCTCGAAAAGTGGCACTTGCATTAATAAGCCAAAAAGGCATTCTCTTGTAAGCAAAGGTACCCCAAGGAGTAGTGAAAGCTGTTTTGTGTTGATCTGTAGTATCAACCTCTACCTGATTATATCTCGAGAATCCATCAAGCATAGATAACATTTCAGATCCTGTTACTGCTTGCAAGACCTGATCCATCATGGGAAAAGGATAATTATCTTTCAAGGAAGCCTGATTTAGGTTCCTGAAATCAACACAGATGCGGATCTCACCATTTTTCTTCCTAACAGGCACAATATTTGCAATCCATGTTGAATGGTGAATGGGAAAAATGATTTTGGCCTTCAACAACTTCTGAATTTCCTGAAAGATGGTGTCAGCTATTTTGGGGTTGTATTGCCTCTGTTTCTGCTTAAAAGGCTTAATTCCAGGCTTGAGTGGAATAAAATGCTGCATATCTTTTGGTTTGAAAGCTTTCAAATCTTCATAAGAGTAAGCAAGAACATCCTTATACCTCTTTAAAAGATCAATTGCTTTCTTCCTTTCATCTGCTGTGCAACATTTTCCAATGTTCACAAGCTTAGGATCAGTAGAATTCCCAATATCAATCTTGTCATACTCAGCTGATTGTTGAGGTCCAGTGGAAGCTCTAGACTTCACATACCTGTCATGTTTATCAAATAGTTCCTCCAAACTCACCAATCCTTTAGGAATCTTGTTTCCTTTGAGATTGATGCATCCATCCCGATCCGTTTCTTCTCCTCGAGTGACTGCTTTGTCAAAGGGCACACTTTCACGAGGTAGGTTGTCACTTCCTTCAAAATACAGCTGTTTGAAATTACCCTTGAGTTCAAGGAAGGAAAGCAAGTGTTGATCATCATTGAAAACTTGCCAGTTATTGGTATTATCAGGTACACTAGGCCGATGGACCATCTCAATGGTGAACTTATCCTGAGAGAAGTCAGGATGAGGAATCAGTAGTGACCCTGAGACTGCTAGTGAATCAGCCCTACTGTTCTTCTCCCTAGGTATTGCCTCAATGGAGAAAGCATCAAGAAATTCAATGGAATCCCAAACCTGATTCCGGTAATGTTTCAACCTTCCATTTTTTACCTGGAAAAGGCTTCTCACTTGCTTTACAATCAATTCTACATCACCACGAGCCAGAAGATTCTTTACACCTTGTTCTTTGGCCACTTGCAGTATCCAAGAATGAGAGCCTCATACTCTGCTGTATTATTAGTATTTTCGAACTACAATTTGAATGAAAAAGGATGTAGGCTTCCTTCAGTGACACCAAGAGGACACCAAAGCACGTAACCACCGAGGAACAACTTCCATCAAACTCTAAAATCCAAACAAGCATTAGGATCTTTAGGTGACACTTTGGGGAGTTGGATTTCATCAGGGGACATAATCATGTAGTTGCCATGACCCATATCCTCATAGAGTATTTGTGCTTTGGGATCATCCGTTTTTTGCACAATATACTCAGATTGCTTCTCAGGCATCAACTTCTTCATTTGCCCATTAACAGGTATGAGTGCATGTGACCAAACCATTTGAATTTCTCCACCCACATCCTTACAGAAGTTCCTACTTAGCAACATCCCATATGAAGGAGGAATATCTGCTACTAAGATGGTAGCCAAAACTCTCTTTTCAGGCAAAGCAGCAAAAGCCACTTGTGCATCTTTAATTCTTCCGACCAGGGGCACTTCCTTACTCTCCATGGAGTAACAAGATCCATAAGTGCGTGTGAGGGTCAAGCCTAAAGCATGAGCTACTTTAGCAGGCATCACATTATCTGAGGCTCCTGAGTCAATGACACAATTACTGAGCCTATGACCAGCTATAAGAAGTGTTACATAAAATGGTTTAATTTTGTCATTAGGTGAGGTGACAGCAGCTACCAGACTAGGCTGTGGTGCAGAAGGAGGAGTAGGTAAAAGGCCTTTAGAGGTGGTTTTAGAATGGGAATTAACAAATTGAATCATTTTGGCAAAAGCTTTGGGATGGGTTTGATAATACTCAGCCTCTGAGATTTGAACCTTAGTCTTTTTCAGATGATCAATAATATCAAAAGACCCAGAAGTGGATGGGCCATCATCATTTGAAATCCTAGGCTTATCAACTTTAGGAGAAAAAGAAGTAACTTTACTAGTAGGATTGACAGGACTCACCTTTGGTGTAGATGAAACGGGATAGGAGATCCTCTTTTTGCAATTACAGGGATAGTTGTCGGTTGCTCCTTAGATTTCGTGGGGGGCTAAACACTTTCTCCCTCTGATTTGTCTGCTCTCGAGTCATGACAGCAAATGATTCGCTATTCATATCTGCTATCACTTCATCATAATCATCTCCATCATCAATGCCCTCAGTGGTGAAGAAATTAACTTGAGATCCCTCAAGTTCATCTACTTCATCATCAAATTCCTCCACAAACTCCTTCGCAAGTTTCATTATCCTCGCCATCATCCGGCTCTTCAACTTCATAGGTTGCATTGACAGGAACTTTAACAGGAGGTCCTTCAAGTGCTAATCTTGTTTGAGAAGCAGGAAAATGATTTCTGGGCTGGAAATTCCTCCTTGGAACGTCTGCATAAGGTGCATCTTTGGGCCAATTGTTTCTTTATAGCAATGAGATCATTCAAAAGTTTTTGAACTAATGGATCAGTATTAGGTCCAGGGGTGGAAGAGGAGGAAGCAACATACTTAGATTTGGAAGGGTCTCTCCTCAACTTCCCTGACATGATTAAATCATCCTCGACACTAACAACAAGAGTTTGATCTTCAGTCAATGTTGCGAGATTAGCCCTTCTTAGCGCATAACTAACTTCAGGTGATTGGGCATTTAGGAAGAAACATTTTTGGATTTGATCAATAGGTCGAGTATTTACAATTTTATTGATCAATCTGTTGAATCGGGCCACAAATTCTCTCATGGGTTCTGGTGAATCTTTCTTTATCTGAGAGATTTGGGCTAGCAAGGCATGCACATCTTCTGCTGGTTTGAAACGGTTTTCAAACCTAGTTCTCATGGTGTCCCAGCTAGTGATAGTACCAGCCGGAAGGTGATAGAACCAATCAACAGCATTATCTTGTAAAGTCTCAACGAACAGTCTCACGGAGACGTCTTCATGTTCAACTCCCAGAACTCCACATGCAACTATGAAGGCTGCGATGTGTTCATCAGATGCACTTTGCCATCACTGAATTTAGGAAGTTCT
The DNA here is from genome assembly GCA_018340775.1 of Taxus wallichiana var. yunnanensis. Taxonomy (NCBI): domain Eukaryota; kingdom Viridiplantae; phylum Streptophyta; class Pinopsida; order Cupressales; family Taxaceae; genus Taxus; species Taxus wallichiana. The sequence continues at coordinate 566,882,033 of CM031242.1, read as the reverse complement.
TCCGGTTACCTCTGCAACTCATGCAAAGGCTAAAGAAGAGCAAGGGCCCGACACGATGACCCTAGGGAAATGGTACCGCCATTCTTGGAAAAATGGCTTGGAGAGGAACCGTAACACCAAGCGTAGAATCAAAGCTCGAAGATTAGGACTAGCTGGCTCTGAGGGAATACCACCCGTAGGACTTCTATCTTGAACAGGTGGAGTGCTTGTCGAACGAGTCCTTCTATCTCTCGCTGAAGGGAAAGGAAAACCCTGCTGCTCCAAAACCGAAACCGAGAATCTTCAATACCAAGGGCCCTCCTCCTCGAGTAAAAGTGGAGTCTCCGATCAAAAGATGATCAAAAATTACGTAGCAGAATATGATTTTCCCTAGCGAAGTCGCCAAAAATTGTTGGTCATCAAAAAGGACTTTACGAAGAGCAACAGTTAGGGGACAAGAAGTCCCTCCTCTTTAATGGGAGAGGTTCCCTTATTTAGAAACGAACCTATTTACAAATATACAAAACATGATTTTCTCGATTAAACTCGGATATTACGAAAGTGTTTTCTATAAAGATCATCAATTACAAAAGGACTGAGGAATGAGAGTACGAGAATGAGCAGAAATGCAACATGCAGAATTATAGATGACAGAGTAATTCTTTATGTATGTGAAGTTACAAAGTGAATTGAAACAGGATCATTTGTATCATGTAAATAAGATGGAATTTAAAGACACAAAGTTCTATAAATAACATCTGTCAGAACACAAAGTTTCTTAACGCAACACTGATTCATTAATCAAGGACACAAAGTTCCTTCTTGGTTATACAAGATCACCATGCTTGCAAAGCTGGGGAGTATGCAATCGGTGAGACTAACAAACTAGAGACAAATGATCTTCACAAAAATTAAATGAAAGCTTAGGGATAACAGATATTAGATAGACAAAGAATGGAAATCCCTTCTATATTGATTTCTTTAGGATCTATTTACATTTCAGAAAATAAACCAAGTTCTTCCTCCCCTTCAGAATGGCATAGAGAGGCCATTATATAGCTTACAAATCAGTTAGTCTTTGTAACCGCTTCTTTTAACTAAGATTAGTTAAGGACTGCTAATCGCAATACCTCAACTTTTTACAAAGAAAACGGAAAAAGAATGGGAAGAAGAGAAAAGAATAAGGAGAAGAAGACAGGTGGTCAGTTACTGGGAGGGACCCACTGACTTCAAAATCCACTGCCTGAATCTTTTCAACACCTCGGCTATGTCTCTGCCACGAGGGACTGACGTGTTGGCTGTAGAATGACCCCAAAATCTAAGACACTTCTCCATTTCCTTATCAAACTCGACATGAGTATGATAATCTTTATTTGCTTCTTCAATGGCAAATTGAAGATAGCAGAACTCCTTCATTTTCTCTTTGGAGATGGAGCTTTCCTTAAATAGATTGTCTTTAACAAAAGCTCTGAATTGAGATTTGATTTCTTGCAAGGAAAGAGGCACACCAAAACTTTCATCCTGAAGATGACAGTGTATATCTTTGAAAGCAGATACAACCAGTGTCTTGAAAGCCTCACCTTTCTGCCAGCTATTCTTCAGCTCTCCCAAAGCCTCCTCCAAGACTTTGATATTCCACTCCATGCTGTAAACCCAAGACTTTGAAAGATTATCCTTTACATCATCAAAAACCTTATTCACTAATAAAATGTTCTCATCTGTCTGTCCCATGAGACGGAGGTCTACTATGCAACTGCTCCAGAGTTTGAGCTCTTTATCCATGACCCCGATAGTGGAGGAGAGCTTCTGTTGCAAATTGTTCACCTTTCGTGGAGTTTGAAAGCTTCATCGATGAAGTTCAATCCTGCAACAAGCATATCTTCCACCATGGCCTCCATAGCTCTGCCATAGATAGAATACTTGTGCATGTCTTTGATACTCTGTACTTCATCTTGGCTCAAAATTACAGGTGGTGGAAGAGTAGTCAATGGGGTAGGGTCCAAAACTTTGTCCTTAGACAAAAGAGATTTGATAAAACTTGTGAGAATCTGGGCTTGTTCCTCCAACTGTTCAATAGTTTGCTGCCCTTTCTCTACCCTCCCAATGACTCTTGTGACCGTTTCCTAGAGGTTGTGGATCTCACCTTCAGGAGTAGACTCTCCCATTGGAATTCTTGAGAGTTCTAAATCAGATGCCTACAAGTCCTGCTCTGATTTGTCCACTGTAGGCTTAGCAATCTCCAGGAATTGCTGACCTTGAGCATCAGACACTATTCTGGAGGTGATTTTGGCTTTCTTGGCACGAGAAGGAGTAGTGCCCAACAAGGCTGCCACAGCATCAAAATTTGGCCCTGAGCTCCGAGAGGAAGATTTCCTCTTTCTACTGTCAACAAGAGGTTGAACCCATGCAAAAGAGGAAGAGGAAGCAACAGGAGGGGCAAGAGGACCAAGAGACATAGAGCTCATGACGCTCAAGGTTTACACAGCTGTGGTCTCAAGTTGAGATGTGAGTGGGGCGCTGGAGACAATTGCTGCAGAAGAATCAATAGCACTTGGAAGTTCAGTGCTCTGGACTTCCTTATCTTTATCTGTTGGATCTTCAGGAGCATTTGCAGGGGCTGGCACTTCACTCTCTTCACTTTCACTGAGAACAATGATGTTCTCTGGTCCCAAAGGCACTTCTACCTGTTTACTTTGAGGATCTTTTTCCACAGGCTCCTTCTTAACCTCTTTGAGTTTCTTCTCGGTACACTTGAGTGGATGAAGAAGGAGTTGAAGCTACTGAGTCCTCGCATTGATGAGGCGGGGAGGGGTTTGCACAGTGTGTCTCGATAGGGGAGTCGATGCTTCTCTCCTTGGTGTTGAAACATCCTTGGAAGAGGATTCTCCTGAGTGCCTTCTGAGCTCTTGAACTTTCCTGTCAAACCAGACCTTAGTCCTGACTAAGACTAGAGCAAGGATCTCAGCCAGATCATCTTTTTCTTTCCTGTTCCAATCCAAGTCCTCCAAGGGAGTGTGCTTGACCACATTGTCATACTCATATGAGTATAGATCAGAATTGTCATCCTGGAGTCCTTCAGGAACTTGGTACAAGCCAAGTTCTTGAATCAATTACAGAGAGAACCTGCCATAGTGCCTCCTTCTAGCTTCAAAATCATCCACACAGTCAGCCCAATAGTCCTCTGTATCTACCCTATGATGATAGATTATCTTGATGTTCTGCTCAATGAACTTCTTCAAGTCAAAGCAAGTTCTTGGCTTAAAGAAATGAACGGTGATAGGAACCAGGGCTCTTTCTATGTTCTGTGCGTCCAGGGCTGTTTTACAAGTGTAATTTCCCAAAGAGATGGGAAAGTGCAAACCAGAAATCTTCTTGTCTCTGCAGGTTCTGTAATTTGTCTAATTGCCTGCATACCTCTATCAAAGCCATCTTGTCACTGCAGAACATGGGTAGCCTCAAAGGAGTGCTCTCATAGCCAGCAAGCCTGATATAAGAGAATTTTCTAAATTGAATAAAATAGGCACCGTAGTGCGATATCAACTTCATGGCTTCATTTGAAAACCTTCTAGCAGTGTCACCCTCAAGTAGCCTGACCACGTACATGGTGAAAGCATCATTTACCCTTCTGAAATTGCGATTGCTGGTCTCTAGGGTGAACTGCGGGTAGTAGGCGTATACAGGATCATCCTTGTGGGCATCAATGTAAGAAAAACCAAACCACTACCTTGATGCCGCCAGAGTATACATCAGGTACGAAGTCATGTAGAACTTCTTCGTTTGCTATACGTTGGGACAATTTGCTCCACCAAGTTCATGCCGATGATTTCGCCAGCTTGATATTTTGAGTTCCCTCGCACACCATGGAGATGAGCGGGCACATCCAGAAATGGAACTCGTTAGTAGAAGGTAAGCCCATCACCCGAGCCAGTAGGATTATGAAATTTGACAACTCTTCATTGAAATCTGCTTGGAAGAGAGTCTTGGATAGGTGAGACGCTCCCTTCTTAGGGTTTTTAAGCCATGACTTCGCCACCCACGCCTTGTATTTTTCGCTGTCTTGGTTAAATAGGGTTGTGCTTGATCCCGGGAAACAACTATGGCATTATCCATCTCTGGGATCCTCAAAGCAGTGCTAATGGGCTAACATCCAACTTGGTGATGAGTTCCCCGTGTACATTGGTTAATTCACTCGAATCAGGGTCGAAGTGAGCTCCACATGAAAGCACTGTATCAGCACACTGTACCGAGATCGGGAAACCTCCAGTGAAAGCCAAACCACTGTTGTGAATCATCTGCGCCATAGGTGTAGGGTTTGCATCCGCCATCCTTGCCCAAAAATCACCGAAATCAAGATGACGAGCTTTATTGTCTCCAACATTGGAAACGGCATGCATTCTAGAGGCGAGATTTGCTCCCGTCCCCTCGAAATTTGATCTTCATATTGATGATGAATTCGGAGGACAGAGACGTGAGCTAGAATTTGGGAAGGAATTACAGAGAGGAAAGGATACATGCGCATGAAATTATATTGCAAGGGTTCAAGCAAAGGATAGCGTGGAAGTAGTGTGAAAATGCAAAGGGGGAATGCCCGTTATATAGCCGATTAGAGAGAGAAAGATAATGAATGCGTAGTTAATACATACCTACCAATTTGAATACGCATGATATTCGGGTAGAGCGGGGAAAATAAGCACGAATGGCACTTGGTTCATTTGGGACATGTGAGACGCGAATGCGTGAAACACATGCTCGGCCGATTGTGCAAAAAGGTGACAATGGGTCCGGAAGAGTTTGGGACATTTGGGACGTGAAAGCGCGAAGTACGCGGTTCGGGTGAATCGGCCGAAAATGGAACAACTTGCCCGATTGAACTTGGGACACTTGGGACAAGAAAGTGCGAAGTACGCGGTTTGGGTGTTTCGGCCGAAAATGGAACAACTTGCACAATTTGACTTGGGACATTTGGGACAAAAAGTTCGACGGGCCTAAAAAGACAAACTTCGGGGAAATCGGCCGATCGGGGAACAGAGCGCACTTTTGAACTTGGGACACGCGGGACAAAAATGTCCGACAGGCCCGAAAAACACACAAAATGACCCAAAAATGCAGATTTTCTCAATTTCACGACTTTTAACATTTTCAAGACAATGTGAGAAGACACTTAAACTCAAAATTTTGAAAATTAACTTTCTTAAGAGCGGGGAATTTTGAGTGGACAACACATAAACAAAAAAATTGTTTTCTAGAATTATATAGAAAAATCTCCTTACTTTACACTTAATCTTCCATTTAAATTTCAAATAATAGTACAACTATAATGTATTATCATAAAGTATGCTTCGAATAAAATTTAAAAATACCCACATCCGAGGCCAAGATGATGTCACATACTAATTTATGATCTTCAATAATTTCACCAAGTTAACATTCATTACCTTGTTCAAGTAGTTCAAGGTATGATTTAATGGCCTTATGCCTTTTATTGAGTATCTCAATGAAACCACTTTACCAAAAAAAAATTGGTGTCTATTCCTGCACGATGTTAGCCACATCAATATCTTCTTTAATTTTTCCGACATGGTCCATATTTTATTTGTCCTTAAACAATCCCAATACAATATTGCACCTTATCCTCTCATTGTAGGTTTCAATATTAAACCGTCACATTTTTATCCACATTCTTTACTTCCCATTTAAAGTAAATATCCTCATCTACTCATCCCATCCATATCTTTTCATTGTCATTTTCTGTCCATATAAAAAGCAATTGTCCCTCAAACACATCCTTCAATGGATTTATTTCTTGTTTAGATCTTCCACAATAGGACCCAACATAAATATCATTATTACCTAGGATATGTTGGACTAAGGTAGTCTTCACCGTGAAAATGTGTAGCTCACATTAGTTGGTCATATATATATTTTTTTACTATAGTATATGTGGCAAAAACACGCATATGACATCCTGCTACAATTTACAAAGGGTTTATCCAAAGCACACAAAATATTTTCCGATGCGTTATTGTTGGAAGCCAATATTCACTACCTTCACCTATTGCACATTTTCCCCAATGTTCAATATATGATTTTATTTCCTTTTCAAATATTTCATTTCTTTGAGTTCTTTGAAAGGTGCTAAAGGATGTTTTCCTTTCGGAAAGTTTGCTTCACCATTATCCTTTTTACACCATATTTGGATTGGATGAGACCATTATAGATCCTTTATTGTTGCTTTATACTCCATCACTAGTATGCCATCCACAACATGTGAGCTGAACATCTTAAGTTAATGATACCCACTACATTACGGCTTCTATCCAACAAGAATATCTCCACAAAGTCCTTGAAGTTGTACACTTCATCAATAAGGTAAGGAGTAAATGTACTTAACCCTTCTCAACATGTTTTGTAGGATTCCATGATGTGTGGAAAAGAAAATGTTTCTACTTTATGTAACAATGTTGCTAATCTTCCACAAGTCCCATCTATATCCTCAAAAGTGTGTCCCCATTTGGAAGGAATCTTAGATACACAATGTTGAATACCTTTTGGCTATCAACATTGATGTAAATTCAAATAAGGTATGATTCTTGTTATCACTTGAAGCATTATCTAGTCATAACTAGAGGATATGCGGTTGCTTTTTTAATTAAGTGCTTGTAAAGCAACACGAATTGATTTAGAAATGGTCAATTTTTGTTGTTGCAAATATTAGTAATACTATATGTTAGTGCTTGCATTATTGTATGGGTTAGTATATTAATATTGCGTATATTATTATTAATGAGTTAATATAAATCATATTAATAATGTAGTTAGTGTGAGTGTGTGAGTGAGTTATAATTACAACTTAGTAGCTATTTAGAAGTGTGAGATATTGTGGGATAGGGTGTTGAGAGATTATGGGAGAAGTTGAGGATTATATGGGATTGAAGATGAAGGTTGACTCCTTATTTTAAGGAGCTTCTAAACCTATATAATTAAATACTCTTCCATTGTAATATATCCCGCATGAATACAATTCAATATTTTTCATATTATATTTTCAATCTTCATGTGTTAAGTTTTATTGTAAATTTGTACCAAAGATTAATGGTATCAAAGTTGGTCAGCCTTTAGCTATGAGAGTCTTGTACAAGAGTTTTTGGAGAGTTTTGAAATCTTCATCTCACCGAGCATACTCTCACCTGTTGTGGACAAATGGTCTAACTTCTTGGTGTAAACGTATTGAACGTGTTGAATGGTGTAAATCAAAGTGAAAGAACCTACATGAGAGACATTCATAGCGCACATTGGAATATGACTTCTTTCTCAATAGACCTTCCATAGACGTGTCCGAGAATCGGTTATTATTCGAGCCAACATTACTATTCACATATTCTCGTATTCGCTAAACGTGTGCACAGACAATCTTTTGTTCTATCGTATTCATCATTTGTCCTCATATCTTCTTTATACGCATCTTGTGCAACCCTGATCCATGCCCATTCGATCTGCAATATATAGACGTTTCAAAATCGTATCAAAGATTTTTGTTTCTAATTGTTTTAGTTGAAGCTAATCCGCACCACGTTGCATAGTTGTCAATTTTGCATAGGAATTTGTAGCTCACCAAACATTTCAATAGGAATCTCACCCAACATTCGTTGAATATTGTCACTCAGAATTCTCCATTGGTTTTACACTGAATTGAAATTGAAATTGAAAGATTTTAATTACGTCCACGAGACCAACAGTTTATGGGACCACAAAATAGTACCAAATCGCCTTAGACTAAAGTGGGCTTTTTGACCTCTTTTAGAAGGTTGTTCCTCTGTCGGCTGATCTGAGACAACATTTCACCCAAGCTCTTTATTCTGTTTTCTTCAAATAGTTCCACCATGGACCCGCTAGTTAGGATTTCTGCATACTTGGATTGAATACCCGTGAACTTAGGACATTGCAAAATGAAGTGTGTTTCCGTCTCAATTGTCCTCAGTATTACACATTAGAAATATGCGTCACCGCCAAACTCTTTGTTATGACATCCACGTGTGAGTCAATTGTTATTTTGTCTCAAGTCTTTATTATTATGTTGTAGTATGTATTAGTTTCTTTCTTTTAAAAGCATTTTAGTTAACTTTGATATTTAGAGTTATTTTGTTTTGGTTTTACATGTTTATGTCAAATCATTGTGTTGGAGTCCTTATAATAAGAGTCATCTTTGTTGTTTATTGTTTAGATTATAATGTTGTAATTAATTGGATTAGTTCTTATTAATTGTGTTAATATTCAATAGAGTCAATTTTGTTATCCCCGAGTTGTAAAGTATCGTCATCCATCTCATCAAAAGTTGTTGTCAAAACTATAATAATTTTTTTATTGTTTCGCATTGTCAAGTATTTTGTTCATAAAATTTTGTCATTATAAAGGTCCAAAACTAAATAAATAAATAAATTTTCCTACATTTCACCTAGACACATTTTCGCTTGTGTGCGAAGTTTAACTTGTGGGGAGTATTTTTCAGCTTCATCATAAAATACAACCGAGTTAGCAAAGATACAAATGGAGGAAGAAGGTCATTCAATGATCTCTCGTCACCCGCAGTTTAAGGGGCCACACAATGAATTTGTGGATTTTTTTGGTTGTGTGTTTTAATTTTTGTTATGTGAAAATAAGAATAGAAGTATCATGTTCAAAATCGTAATATGTGAAAAAAATCCTGTATTTTCTCCTGAATGTAAGAAGGTGATGTGAACTAAAAATGTACACTACTATGAAATGGATGTTGGTTTCAATAAAAAAACTTCTTTTGAGTTATTGGTTCTCTTAGAAAACCTTATACATAATAATTGTTGGTTCCATTAGAAAACCTTCTTGTGAGTTATTGGTTCTCTTAGAAAACCTTCTTTCTACTATTAGTAGTTGGTGGTTAGCAAATTTGTAAAACCATATGTAAAACATAAGTAGGTACATGATAATGTTTTCCCCATGTTCATACTAAGGGGGAATGTTAGGAATACTATATGTTAGTGCTCACATTATTGTATGGGTTAGTATATTAATATTGTGTATATTATTAATAATGAGTTAGTATAACTCATATTAATAATATAATTAATGTGAATGTGTGAGTGAGTTGTAATTACAACTCACGTAGCTATTTAGGAGTGTGAGATATTGTGGGATGGGGTGTTCAGATATTCTAGGAGAAGTTGAGGATTCTATGTGATTTAAGATGAAGGTTGACTCCTTGTTTTAAGGAGTAGCTTAACCTATATAATTGTATATGCTTCCATTGTAATATATCCCGCATGAATACAATTCAATATTTCATATTATATTTTCAATGTTCATGTGCTTAGTTTTATTGTAATATTGTGGATTTTTTTGGTTGTGTGTTTTAATTTTTGTTATGTGAAAATAAGAATAGAAGTATCATGTTCAAAACTGTAATATGTGAAAAAAATCCGTATTTTCTCCGAATGTAAGAAGGTGATGTGAACTAAAAATGTACACTACTATGAAATGGTTGTTGGTTCCATTATAAAACCTTCTTTTGAGTTATTGGTTCTCTTAGAAAACCTTCTACATAATGGTTGTTGGTTCCATTAGAAAACCTTCTTGTGAGTTGTTGGTTCTCTTAGAAAACCTTCTTTCTACTATTTGTGGTTGGTGGTTAGCCAATTTGTAAAACCATATGTAAAACATGAGCAGGTACATGATAATGTTTTCCCCATGTTCACACTAAGGGGAATGTTAGGAATAATATATGTTAGTGCTCACATTATTGTATGGGTTAGTATATTAATATTGTGTATATTATTAATAATGAGTTAATATAACTCATATTAATAATATAATTAATGTGAATGTGTGAGTGAGTTGTAATTACAACTCACGTAGCTATTTAGGAGTGTGAGATATTGTGGGATGGGGTGTTCAGATATTCTAGGAGAAGTTGAGGATTCTATGTGATTTAAGATGAAGGTTGACTCCTTGTTTTAAGGAGTAGCTTAACCTATATAATTGTATATGCTTCCATTGTAATATATCCCGCATGAATACAATTCAATATTTCATATTATATTTTCAATGTTCATGTGCTTAGTTTTATTGTAAATTTACACCAAAGTTTAATAGTACCCTTTACATTTTTCATGCACTTTATTTTGTAATAGTGCATCATGAAATGGTTCTTAGGATTATCCATAACTATACAATAAATCTCCATAATCATAAATTACAGGTTCTTCAAGGTTCCCGAGGTATAATATAATGACGTGACTATGTATATTGCTCCACTTTCAACAAATTGCAAGACGAAGTGGACGAATGATCTAGACAACAACCCAGAAACAATTCTAGTTGGGAAACTTCTGGGAGTCATAACTTTTGTACTGTAGCTTTGATTAACTCCCTTCAAAATGCATCGGAAAGCTTGAGACATGTATAATATGGTAATATGGTGTGGAAATATATTCAGAAAAATTTTACCCCCAAAATATGCTTGTAAAGGCCTCTAAATTTAATTTTTATAGTGTTGTCTAAAAAAAGTAATTTCACAAAATTATTGCATATATAAATCGAGGAAGGTGAACAACCTCATCTCCCTCGATATTGGTGACCTTTCACATTCTTCTAAAAGTCTTAATATTTATAAAATTAGTATATAATTATATGTAACCCGCAAGGGAAGGACACACATCTCCTTGTAAAGATAGCTCTAGTAATCATGGTCTTTTGAGAAATATACAACTCTTTTCCACGATAGTTTTACTATTTACATATGGCACAATTGTTATTCTATCCTTTAATCCTAAAAACCTCTCGGGTTTTAGATTAGTGGTATTAGAGATATTTTTTCTTAAGAAATAATGATTTTTAGAACAAGGTCGGGATGTAAGAAGATTGGGTGGTCCACACAAGATCCTTCAAAATACTTGATTGCTCATTGTAGGAGACCTAAAATAGCAGACAACATTAGGAAAAATGATCCTCTTAAGGAAATCAAGAAATGAATCTCTCATGGATCAAAAGGAGTAGATGTTACAACAATTTTACCAAATCCTTCAACATCTACAAATGGGAAATCATGCCTCCTCATCTCTGATTCACCCCTTCGGTGTCAGGTGCCGACACCCTTCAAGGTTCAAGTAAATTTTGATAATCATATTTTTTAGGGTAAAATAAATTATGATGTAGTAGAAAGTTATTCAGACCAATTATCCTCCTAAATTTTTGTCACTAAATTAAATGATAAAGAGAAGATAACATTTACTCTCCTGAAATCGTTACTTTCTATCAAAAATTGGTGGGGTGTACAAGAACATACTTAATAGGGATGAACTTGGAATTGGAGGAACCCACATGGGATGATGTTGTGCTCGTGGATGTAATAAAGGAAGAATACTACCTTGTTGTAGTCTATGATGTCTACAATATCCTCAAATCTTTCGTAGTGGTCTATAATAATAAATATGGGAGGACATGGACCTATTTCAATTTCATACCCTCGGTGAGGTGTAAAATTTCACGATCAATATTGAACAAAAGCATAGAAAGAGAAATACAAAGAACCAACCTCTAAGCGGGAAAATGATAAGGAAGGTCAAACTTGAGGTCAATGTTGGAAACAAGGAGTCGCAAGGAAATAAAACATAGAAGGAGAAGACATGGAAGTGGTGCGACATCCACAAGACTAATTACCATTCTAAGGAAGAATGTTGAGCCATCAAGTCCTTACTAACCGAGTCACAATCTTCAACACCCACTGCTCCACCAGGTGAAACACCCCGAGGTCAAAGCTGAACATGAGGAAATTATAAATTTTGAACTGGATGTGATCATTTCCACCTCACAAGTCAAGAAGATGGATGAGAAGGAAAGGATATTTCACTCCAAACTTTGGGTAAAGGGTAAGCCTTTACATTTTATTCTTGATAGTGGAAGTCAAAAGAATTTAATTTCTACTAATATTGTGAAAATTTTGAACCTTCCTATAAAGCCACATCCCCAACCATATAGTATTGGGTGGTTAAACCTAGAAGAGATATCCATGTGACATAACAATGTATCCTCCTATATGTAATCAAACCCTTCCACGATGAATTCTTGTGTTATGTTGTTCCATTGAATGTTTTTGATGTGTTCTTAGGCCAACCATTCATGTGGGATAAACATGGAATCTATGAGTCATGACCTCAAAGTGTCACTATTATAATTATAGGTCGGTGTTATCGATACCGAGGTCATCCCCTCCACTCGATTTACCTCATCGGGCCCAAACAATGTAAGAAGTTGGTGGAAAAAAGAGAAAATTTTCATCCCCATTATCAAGCCAAAAACCATCAAGAAAGTTGTTGTGGCCACCTTGACAACAAAAGAAGAAAATGGAACAAATCATAGATGAGTATTATTATCTATTCCCCTGTCACCCATAGGGGTGCCACTTGATGTAAGGAAAAACATGTTATTGATTTTGTCATGTGATCTCTTTTACGTAACGACTCTGCTATCATAATTTGGTCCTTAAAAATGATGAGATCAAGAGGCAAATCTAAGTTTTGAATCAAAAGGGACACACTAGTCCGAGCTCTTAACCCGGTGGAAGCCCAATTTTCTTTGCACCAAAGAAAGATGGAACATGGAGACTTTATATTGACTATCGGGCCTTGAACAAAATTATTGTGAATAATCGTTACCCCTTCCTTATGATTGATGATTTTTGGACCAAATTTGTGGTGTGAAATAATTTGTTAGTGTAGGTTATTATTTATCCTTTTATTTATTTATTAGGATAACTATTACACTTGTGTTAGCCCTACACTTATTGGGTTAGCTTGCTTAGGTGTACTAGTTGTGTGGATTATGCCTAGTAGTTGTGTTGAGTTAGCTTCTCGGTTATGTGGAGTTAGCTTACTAGTCTTCTAGAGTTAACTTAACTACCAAGATCGTTAGTGGGAGATCTTCAACATTGAATTAAGTAGTATTTGCACTTCCCTCCTCCTATATGTACATCTTTCTTATTGATTAATTCAAGTTATTGTATTATAATGTATTGAGCATTATGGATTATGATGAATTTCCGGATATGGTTTTCTAGCTATTCTGTTTTGCAAATTTAATATGGTGTGCTATTATCATCCAAGATCATGGCTTGAAATAATCTTCTTATTGTTCCTTTCAAGGTATTAGAGCCATAGATGATGTAAACATCCATCTGTAAGTTTTTTCTTTGCAAGCAAGGGTTTATTATTTTCATGTATTCAAAATTTACTAGCACTTTTCTGCAGCATGCATTTTTATGCAAAATGGAGTGCGTCATTAGATTTGGAAGGTGCCAAAACCCTAGAATCGACTTTAAACTCAGACTTGTTTTGAGACACTCAAATCTAGATGCAAATTTGTACCCTCTAGGCGCATTCTTCTATCCATTGGATATAAGCGTGTACCTTCCAGATGCATTCTTTTATCCTCTCGTATATTTTAGTATTTGGAAGCAATATTTTATCCACTTGACACGATCAAGTATCATCTGGTGCATTTTTTTATCCATTGGATATAAGCGTGTACCTTCTAGATTCATTTTTTTACCCTCTAGATATTTCTGTTTTGGATGCGTCTTTTATCTAATGGACGCATATCCATACCCTCTCGGTGCATTATTTTATCTGTTAGATATAAGCGTGTACCTTTTAGATGAATTCTTTTACCCTCTAAATATTTCTAATTTGGATGTAGTCTTTTATCCACTAGACGCAGATTTGTACCCTCTCGGTGTATTCTTTATCCATTGGATATAAGCGTGTACCTTTTGGATGCCACTTTTTACCCTCTCGGACATTTAGGTTTTAGGCACAGGATTTTATCCTTTCGTCGCAAGCGTATATCATCTAGATGCACTCTTTTACCCTTTAGACATTTGGGTGTCATGTGTAACATTAAGAGAAACATCAACATTAAAATATTATTTTAATAGAAAAACCTTATAGAGCTCATAACTTTTAATTCGTAGCTCGGATTAAGGTTATATTTTTTAAAATTGTGTATGTTTTTAGATCTACAAATTTGTGAAACTTTTATAAACATATTTCAAATTTAAAAGGTATTTTTACTCATTGTAATATTTAGATGCACTCAATTATAAAGTGTCAAATTTGGGAGGGTGTTGTAATCACTTGTGGACGCAATTTTGGTTGAGCCCGATGTCCTAAAATTTTGGTTGTTTCATTTTTGTATCTATCGATGTATACATTTAAATCTCTCTCGTATGTTGAGATATTTTGGATCTATATTTTGACACTTTTTTTTTTTGGAATCTTAACAGTCTCTCTTGGGGGCTATTCTGGTGAAGCTCGGTGTTAGTTTTTCAGTGTTCGAGTAGTTGATTTTGGCAACTCATACAGATCTATGGTGTCACTCTACCCATTTAGAAATATGGGAGGGTGTGGTGTTGATACTAATTCTTTGGGTTTCGTGTCCTTGCCTTGTTACGTGTTGATCCGCTTCTTGGGTTTCGTGTCCTTTCCTTGTTATGTGTTGATCTTTTGCTTCTTTGGGTTTTGTGTCCTTGTCTTGTTACCTTGGATTTTATTAGATCATGACACTCCTATTTATTTGGATCTCGTGTCCTTGCCTTGTTTCCTTGGTTATTTTTCTTGGATCGTGACACACCTATTTGTAGTAGTTGATCTTGCTTCTTGATTTTGTGTCCTTGCCTTATTACCTTGGCTTTTCTTGGATCGTGGCACTCCTATTTATTTAGATCTCGTGTCCTTGCCTTTTGTTTCCTTGGTTTTTATTGGATTGTGGAACACCTATTTTTGTGATTGATCAAATTATGTTTGGTGTTTGTTTACAATTTTAACATCACTCCATCGATGATATCCTCGCATGGAGCTATTATGGAAAATCTCAAAGTGTCCGTTCTTTTTGAGTTCTATGATTGAGTAGTGGATTTAGACCAAGTGTGCACCAAACTTCTTCAACATTGTATGTTTTTTTGGAGCTAATCTTCTTTGGATATCTTACATTGGGATGTTTCTCTCTCTACTTTGTTATTATTAATTTTGGGTACCTTCTCGGTGTCTAATTTTCCCGATTATTGTATGTGGGTACTTCATTAGGGTTATTTTCTGGACCCACCTTTTTTTCCCACCTAATCTATTATTACGGGAGGGTGTTTATTATTATAATTCTTACACGTGTGTTATCCCTACACTTGTTTGGTTATCTTGCTTAGGTGTACTAGTTGTGTGGAGTTAGCTTACTAGTTTTGTTGAGTTAGCTTCTCGGTTATGTGGAGTTAGCTTGCTAGTCTTTTAGAGTTAACTTAACTAGTATCGAGTCGCTAGTGGGATTTTTTCACCATTGATTTAGGTAGTAGTATCACTTCCTCATCCTAGATGTACATTTTTCTTATTGATTAATTCAAGTTATTATATTGTCATGTTTTGAGCATTAATGATTATTATGGATTTTCATATATGGTATTTTAGCTCTTTTGTTTTGCAAATTTAATGTGGTGTGTTATTATCATCCAAGATCACATCTTGGAACAATCTTCTTATCGTTCCTTTAATTATTCACTAAAATGTATGTCAAGTCTAACTATCACGATTCCCATTGAGCCCACATATGTCTGGAAGACTGCATTTAAGTCTCGGAAGTTCTATTCAAATGGTTGGTCATGTATTTTATCATAAATAAATATCTTGTGATATTCATGAGGATAAAGGATGACTTCATGTGGCCCTACACTATTTCCTTCATGTTTTTCTACTTAGATGATATAGTCATCTATAGTCAGATGTGGTAGCAACATCTATAACATGTTCGAGAAGTACTTCAAACTCTTTGAAAGAATAGGATGTATGGAAATATAGAAAAAAACACATTTGGAATGAGGAAGGTTTAGTACCTAGGATATGTTGGGGATGAAGAAGGATTCCATGTTGATCCAAAAAAGATCCAGGTCATTTAGAAATGGCTTGCTCTAAAGACTCTTACAAAACTCCATAGTTTCTTGGGTTTTTCCAATTTCTATCTTGATTTGTCTAGGGATTTCAACATATTTATTTTTCACGAAATAACTAACTAAAGGAGGAAATTAGGCTACATTCCAATGAAGGGAGGTGAAATAGAGAGATTTCAAAAATTTGGAAGGAATATTATTCCCGGCCCCTATTCTCTCCTTATGTGACCTACATCAACCTTTCAAATTAATAAAAATATATTTGATTCGTAATGGGAGTTGTTTTCATGCAAAATGTCCACCCCATCACATATAATAGTGAAACATTCAATAAAAAGTCAAGAAGTACCAAACATATGATAAGGATATTTATGCCATCACCAATGCCTAGAATCAATGGAAACACTACATCCTAGGGAAGGATAAATTCATCTACACATCTTGGAGGCCATTAGAGTTCCTTTGGATGCATTAAAAACTAAGGAATGAGAGACACTAGAAGTAGGCCACATACCTACAATAGTTCCACCTAAAAATTAAACATAATTTAGAAACATATTTCGTGACCCACCCTCCAATTGCATCCCTCAAAACTATCCTTGACCTCTATGGACATGATACTTCTAGTTGGTGCACTTTGTATGAGACAGATCCTGACTTTTCAAATACATATCAGGTTCTCTGAGGAGGGAAAGCATTTCCCTATTTTATATCTATAAGATAATCTCCTTTACCACATGGGGCACATATGTAGTCCAACTTTTGAACAATAGAAGATGATATGGGAGGCACACTTTAGTAGGAAATCTAAATACTTTGGTATGGAAAAAATAATAGTAATACTACAAAAGAACTTTTCTTTTGGACCAATGTACATAATGATGTGGTTAAGTACATCAAGTCTTATACCCTCTGTGTAATTTCCAAACCAAATAATAAGAAACAAGGATTGTATACACCATTTCCAGAATCGACCAAGCCTTAGGCCTCCATATCAATGGACTTCCTCTCAGGTTTTCCAACTTCAAAACATGGAAATGATTTTTTTTTCATTATAATTGATTGATTTTATAAGTTGGATATAAAAATTTCTTGTAAGAAAAATATTTCTACTAAAGAAACTATTAAACTCTATTTTATTCATGTATGGATCACCTTTGGGCTTCCCACATCTACTATTTTTGATAGGGACAATAGGGTATTGAGAATATTATGATCCACCCTATGGGGAATGATGGATACTAAGTTGATGAATTACACATCCTTCGGCCACATATTAATGAATAATCGAGAGGTGGTGAACTATCTAATTGTCAACATGCTTCGTATGTATCACTCTAAAAACCCACGTACATGGGATGAATATCTTCCCTATATACAACATGGATCTAATCAAGCCCTACACAAATCCACCAAGTAAAATCCATTTCAATTTTGTTACAAATTCTATAATTTCACACCCATTTATGTATACATTCTAGTGCATACAATGGAATACACACCTCATGGAAAAAATGAAGAAGGAGAGGTGACAAGGTTTGTTGAATAGATCAAATATACTCAATTTTATAGAAGATGAATGAAAAGTATAAGAAATGCTGTGATCAACTAGTTCCATCTTTAGAAGGAAAGGATTGTAGGTACACACAAGAAAATTTCACCTCTATGGTATGATCTTTACATCCAAGCAATAAATTATTTCAAGTTGAATCTTCAACCCTTTGGTATGCATCCCTTTTAATCAATATTGATGAGGCTAAAATATGTCTCATTAATTGCAATAAATACTCTCTTTTACTTCCCTTTTTTTGTTTGATCTTTTTTTTTTATCTAAATATAATTTAGGATGTAATTTTCCATATTTTATTGATTTAGTTCAAATGTCTAAAACTCTATAATTCCTAAAAAATTGTGTGGAAATTCAGTTTTTAAAAATAAACAGGTCATATTTGTCGAGATAAGTGAAGTATGAGGTAACCAACACCTTTTCAAGGAAGATGGCCAAAATACGGCTTAGCTCGGAACTCGGTAACTTAGCTCGAGAAATCTATCACTTTTACGAAACTTTATCACTTAGCTCCAAAAATTTAGCACTTAGCTCGAAATGTTTCCCTTTGGCTCCGGAACTTTAGAGAAGTTCCAAAATAAATGGGAATCTCCTTATTCTATTAAAATTTGGTTATGGAGAAAAGAAGGGGCCTTCCAATAAGAAATAGACCAATATTTTCTAATTCTTCACACTCCAAAAATACATATGTGAGACCAATAGTTGTATGTCCAACTAGTTTTCTAAATTTCATATCTACTTTGGGCACTATTTGGTTCCACTAGAATCTGTAAACATCTATTCAAAAATCAGAATTGTAAATGCATCTTTAGATGAGAAATATATATATACATATACACATATACACGAGGGAATTGAATATCTGAGTTAAGTTTTGTAAGACAAAACAATTCAATAATAAGATAGCCATTTTATTTTGAGAGCAACATATTGTGTTAACTCCTGATTCAAGGTGGAGCAAGGGCCCACTCCTCCAAGAAAAATGATCTTTTATTCTATTGGTATTTATATTTTCAAGCAATTTGTATAAACCTATTATTTAGCAAGTTTTAAGTACTTTTGATTCTTCAATTAAAATTTGTTACATAAGTTATCTATGTCCTGCAAGTGTTCTAGTATATGTTCTTATTTCTTCAACAACATTTTAAACAATATCTTCAAAGTGTGTTTAATTTTGCAGTAAAAGTGTGTTTAATTCTGCAAAGTGTGTTTATTTCAATGTGTTCAATTCTACAAGATTTGTTCATTTCAGCAATGTGTGTTTATTTCAGAAAGTTTCTTATAGTTTAGCTTTAATAAGGATTTGGCCAAGAAATCTTAAGACACTTTGAAACCCCCCAAAAATAAAAAAATAATAAATATCTATAATCAATTACTAGTTCTTGAGATTTCTCTTGTTGCATATAGCTTTAGACACCCCTAGTTTGAATATGACATCAACCATGAGTTGATTAAATGAAGGGAATAATGACACCCATCATTTTTGGTGCCATTTTCGGGACCACTAGTTAGAATTTTCTAATTAGGTGTCAACAAGAAAAACAATCACACATCTAGTAATTGAAAAATCTTCCCTATGTTATCATAAAATTTATGAGTAGACCAAGAGACTCAAAGGGTAGATTTATCCCAAAAATATCTCAACAAGAATTATCAGCATCCCTAGTTCAAATAAGGAATTTGAGAAAGAATTAGAAGCACCATTCTCCCTGTTAGAAGAAGAAAAAACTCCCGCCTTTGGAATTTCTGGATCAATCACCAGAAGGGAGTGAAACTTTTAGAAGAAGGATTATATCCCAAGACCCATTTAGAGAAAGTTTTGATTCTCAATTAAGCAGTCAACCTCCTACTCCTGACTTCTCACCTTCTCCAAAGTAGATCACATACCACATTGATTGGGAAAAGGATTAGAATATATTACAGATATGGCTCGAGAAGATGAAAGAGAACCTGATAGGACTTTTACTTATCCAATTCAGTTGGAGGATGATGATACACCCATGAAGAATATTTCACCTGCACACTTGCCTACATTTAGAGGAATGTCATCTGAGGATCTTGACCAATTTTTGTTTGAATTTAAAGTATTATGTCAAACTTATGACTATAAAATAGATAATAAAAAACTCAAGTTGTTCCATCTACCAAAAAGATGCAACAATGAGGTGGTTTATGGGATTAACATCCAATTCCATTACCACTTGGGGGAAAATGGAAACTACCTTCTTAGAAAATATTAGGACTATTGTAGAGGGAGAAACATGAAGGAAGAATTTTTAGGATTAAACAGGAAGAGGATGAAAATTTGGAAGATTATTTAGATAGATTCCTCTTCATAGGTAAAAGGTGTGGATTTGTACTTCAAGAAGAGCTAAGAAAAACCATTTTTCTTAAAGTTCTGGATGATGAATCTAGGGAAGCCCTTAATTTAATGGGAGGTGGAAATGTCAATCAATTGAGAATGAATGATATTAAAGACCTTTGTAGAAGTTATTCAAGAACAAGGGGTGGACCTAGGAAAGGAAAAATTGTGAAAGGTACGAATCCAGACATAAACAAACTTATGGATGAACTAGAAAATTTTAAAACAGATATCCTAGTTCAATTAACTTCCACCATGGATGGATTGCAAGCCAAAACAAATGCTAATACTTGAACCATTAGCTATGTACTGTCCTAGATGTAGAAAGAAGCATGCAATAAGAGATTGTCCTCTGGATAAAATAGAAATATGTCTTATTTGTGAATCTAGGGAACATGAAGTTAATGTTTTTCTCTTCTTCCATTCATAAAAAATTAGCTTAAACAAACCAACACTTCATCCACTATAGAAGAAGTAAACTTTTTCTAGAGACAACCTAGTCAGGGGAAGTTCATACCAAGATCTATTCCTAATCCCTGGATGATGCCATGGGTGGCTTAAATAGTACCAAAAATTGGGGACAACCCCTTGGGCCCCTCAACCAACATGGAATCCCTAGGATTGGGCAGGACAAGCTTGGTATGCTCAAGGACACCAACAACCATGGTCTGGTCAAGGTAACCCTTATGCTTGGTCACAACCTAGGTGGAACCCCAATAACTATGCTCAAGGGAAGACATATCCCAACCAACATAAAAAAGCCATAATGGGTTCCCCAACACAAGGTTCACAAATTGAAAATGTGGTTCAAACACAAATACCAAGCACAACTAGTGGCTAATCCCAAAAACAAACAAACAACCCTTGTTTATGGAACAAAGAAAGAAAAACCAGTTGATCTTAATGCCATGGATTGTAAAGATATTCAAACCAAACCATATCGGTAAAATAATTAATAGTCCACCTATTATAATTACCAAGATGTTAGATGAGATTGAAACCCCTAGTTCAGTCATCCCTAAGGTTGATGGAAAAGAAAAAGAGAAACAACCAGATAAAATTCCACAGAAACCCCTTTTCCAGAAAGACTTAATGAAGTTATTGAGACCAAGGAATCTGAACTAGTGTAGGAGTTGAGGAAATTAAATATTGAAATACCATTATTACAAGCAATCAAGGACATTCCTAAATTAAACAAATTAATCAAAATGTTATGCTTAAAAATAACCTGGAAGGAAGAAGTAGTACCCTAGGACTATTAAGGTAGATGGGAAACTTGTTGATTTATTAGTAGGAAAAATCTCACTTCCCAAATATGGGGATCCTGGAAGCCTTGTTATTTCTATCACTATAGGGAACAAACATATACATAATGTTTTGGTTGATTTGGGAGCAGCTATAAATGTTATGACAATAGACACTTTGAAAACATTACCATTGAGAGGTATACAACCTACTAGCACCATATTGTAGATGGAAGATCAATCAGTAGCTAAACCTAGAAGGGATCATTGAAGATGTTGTAGTCATGGTGGAGTCATGGGAGTATCCAGTGGACTTCCTTATATTACGACCAAAAGGTAAAACACTTGGTTATCCCATCATTTTGGGAAGACCATGGTTAGCTATAGTTGTTGCCTTAATTGATTGCAGATCAGGTGATATGACCATCTCTAATGGTAAGAATTCTAAACAAATTTCCCTATATCCTTCTATAAGACATTTTATTGATAATCAGGAACAATTATGGGTTGATGATCTTGATACTAATAAACCAAACTTGTCTTCTTTGGCTATGATAACATTGCAGGATCATGTACGGGAGGTGGAGAATATTATTAATCACCCATTGAGTGATCACCAATTGTCTTTGGAACAATCAGAGATAGTTATGGAACCTTTAGAATTAGTTCTGGAACCTTTAGATTTAGTTGGAACATTCGGACTTAGAATTTAGTTCAGAACCTTGAGAATTAGTTTCAGAATATTCATACTTATCTCGGAACCACATCAATCCCATACAAGATGTAAATAATTTCACTCTAGAGGAATGTGAATTCTCTTTGGGAGGGGATGGAAATAGCTATGGAATCAGTAGCATTAGTCTCGGAGATATCAGGAAATAGTAAGGAATCTCTGGAAAATGTCAGTGATGAGGAGCTTGACCAACATCAAGATAAGTATCATAACTTTGCTTACTTATCCTTTATCTAGTATTCTTTCTCAAGGGAACTTTAGAGACATTACTACATATCATATGTTGTTACCTCATTCATGTCCACTAAACACCCTAATGGAACCTTTTCAACAAATCAGTTCATCACACACTGGAACCAAACAAATTGAGATTCAACTAGGTAAGATTTTGAACATTAATAACTGGTTGGAAAATGATCAAGAAGCTAAATTGTTTGATGTTTTGAAATGTCATACTAGAGATTTTTCTTGGGACTATAAAGACATGAAAGGAATCCACCCAAGTATTTTCACCCATCACATTTATACTAAAAATGTTAAACCAGTTAGGCAACCTCAGAGAAGGATCAATCCAGCCTTAAGGGACATAGTCAAGCAGGAAATTGAAAAGCTATTACAAGTAGGCTTTATCTACCCCATCTCAGATAGTCAGTGGGTGTCTCCTCTTGTAATTGTGCCTAAAAAGAATGGAAAATGGAGAATTTGTGTTGATTATAGGGAATTGAACAAAGCTACACTTAGAGATTATTTTCCCTTACCATTCATAGATCAAGTTTTAGACAACCTCTCAGGTAAACAATACTTTTCCTTCCTAGATGGATTTAGTGGATATAATCAAATTAGGGTGGCTGTTGAGGATCAGGAAAAACTACCTTTACTTGTCCATGGGGTACCTTTTCCTACAAGGTATTTCCATTTGGATTATGTAATGCTCAACAACTTTCAAAGGGTTGTACTAGCAATTTTTGTAGATCTAACTAATGATTGTGTAGAGGTATACATGGATGATTTTACTATGCATGGAGACACATTTGATGATGCCTTGAAAAATTGGATAGAGTATTAACAAGATGTGAGAAACACCATTTGTCTCTTAGTCATGAGAAATGTTTGATGATGGTTGATGAGGGAATTTCTTGGGACACCACATTTCAAAAAGAGGAATTCAAGTTGACCAAGACAAAAATAAGGATTATTTAGACTTACCTATTCCTCAAACCCCCATGGATATCAAGTCATTCTTAGGACATGTTGGGTACTATAGGTGTTTTATCAAATATTTTAGTAAAATTGTTTCCCCCATGTTTGGTTTTCTTACCAAGGATTGTGAATTTATTTGGGATGAAAAATGTCAACATGATTTTGAAGAGATTAAAGAAAAAACTAATCATTACCCCAATACTAAGAGGACCTAATTGGGAGAAACCTTTTCACATCCAAACAGATGCCTCAAATAACTCAATTGGTGTAGTTTTGGGACAAAAAGATGAAGAAGGAAAAATGTATGCTATTTACTATCTTAGTAAAAATATTACTTCCCACTGAAATAAATTACACCACCACTGAAAAATAATTTCTTGTTGTGATCTATTCAATTAATAAGTTCAGACATTATATTACAAGGTACAAAATATTTGTACATACAGATCATTCAACAATTAGATATCTAATGAACAAACCAGTGGTTGGAGGTAGGATAATCAGATGGTTATTACTTTTACAAGAATTTGATATTACTATTGTGGATAATCCAAGAAAATCTAATGTGGTAGCTGATTTCTTGTCAAGATTAACCACTATAGGGGAACAAGATCCAGTTAAGGAAAACTTTCCAGATGAACAATTATTTTTTATTTCAGCTGATACACCATGGTTTTTTGACATGGAAAATTATCTTGCAATAGGGAAGTTTCCTCCTTTTACTAAGAAACAAATGAAAAGGTTAATCAAAACTAGTGCACAATTTAAATGGATAAATGAAATGTTATTTAAATGTGGTCTTGATTTGGTTTTACGCAGGTGTGTGAGAAAAGATGAAATTTTTGACATACTTAGGGCATGTCATGATGAACCAAGTGGAGGACACTTTTCAGTGAAAAGAACAACCCACAAAATACTTGGCACTAACTATTATTGGCCATCTCTGTATAAAGATGTGAAGAAATACATCAAGCAGTGTGATCCTATCAAAGGATGGGACAACCAACTTTTACTAGTGAAATGCCTCTGCAACCTCAAGTGGTGATTGAACCATTTGAAAGGTGGGGGCTGGATTTTGTTGGTCCTTTTAGTCCTCCTTCATAGGAAAGGAGCACATTCTTGTATGTACTGATTATGTAACAAAATGGGAAGAGGTGCAAGCTTTAACAAATGCTAATGAAGATGTAGTTGTTGATTTCCTTTGGCACATAATTATGATGAAGTTTGGTGCACCAAGAAGTATAGTTTCAGACCAAGGCCCATAGTTCATGTCAATATGATCCAAGCCTTCACAATGTACTATCAAATCAATCATAGGAAGTCATCTCCCTATCACCCACAATCAAATGGACAAGCAAAAGTGACAAATAGGAATTGGAAAACATTCTCACCAAAATAGTTGAAGCAAGTAGAAGAGATTGGGTGAAAAAGGCTACTGAGGTTGTCTGGGCTTATAACACAACTTGGAAGACTACAACAAGATTCTCACCATATGAGTTAGTCTATGGGAAGAATCCCTTGTTACCCATTGAATTTGAACTACAAACATTGAGGACAACAACTAAATTGGGTATTGAATTAGATACAACACAAAAGGAAAGAATTCTACAACTCAATGAATTGGATGAGCTGAGATTGGAAGCACTTCAACAGATAGAGATAATCCAAGACCAAAGGAAGTAGTGGCATGATACACATATCAAGGAAAGGAAATTCAAGATAGGATATTGGGCATTACTATTTGATTCCAAGTACCAAACAATTCAAAGGCAAGTTGAGAACTAGTGGTTAGGACCTTATCAGATTGAGAAGATATATGAAAATGGCTCTATTCAGCTACTTCCCATTGATGGCAGTAGTAGGACACTTTTGGTCAATGGACATAGGTTAAAACTCTATAGGAAGCCTCCTACTAGGGATGAATTCTTGAAGCAAATTGAAGTAGACAAGGAATTTGATCATATGGAAGAACCTAGTTCTTCCAAAATGATCAAGTAATCAGATGTAAGGATCTAAAATAAAGGGAAGGGAATGAAAACCAGAAAATGATGTTCTCTTCCCAAAAAAAAAAAAAAAAAAAAAAAAAAAAAAAAAAAAAGGGAAGGGAATGAAAACTAGTAAATGGTGTTCTCTTCCCCAAAAAAAAAAATTCTCTCAAAAGGCCAATTGAAAACTAGAAATGGCGGTTGGTCTCATCAATAAGTGGCTAATTCAAATAAAAGGAACTTCTTTGGAATTCAGTTGTCTTTTCTAACCATTTTTCTCTTTCACTTTTTTAGGAATGATGAGTCATCAAGGTAGATGGATTACATCAGCAAGGATGGTAATTATGTCTTGATCTTATTAAAGGTTAAATTAAAAGTTTGCATGTGTGATTAGACTTGATTTAAGTGGTGGTATAATGAGTCATTTATTACACATCATGATTAAAGGGGAATAATCATGGAGGTGATGCTAAATAAATAAATGAAAGTGGTGGCATATTAATAATGAACTGTCATTTAGGTGGAATAAAAGAAAATTGGGAATAGTTGCTAGAGAAATTCAAGGAGGTAATATGAAGGCATATTTGGAGTTCCGGTAGCTAAATCAGTAGTTCCGTAAGCTAAATCCAGTAGTTCCACAACTATCTCTTGGAAGAGAAAGGGTTTGAAAGAAGAAAGAATTTGAATCATCCTCTTGGCCATGGGTATCAAAAATAAGTCAGATCCAGAAGATGATACACAACTCCTTGTAGATGGAGAAGTAATAACCATTTTTGAATAGGCAAGGTTGGCTAGAGTTTCTGAAAAAATTCTCAAAATACAATGATGAACTAGTAAGAGAATTTTTTGTGAATTTAGAGAGTAGTCTAGAACTAAGGTTAAAGGCATTGTAATCCCTTTACTATTAATATAATGAGAAATGTATCTAGTGTACCAATTGTAAATGTTCCAAACTCTATAAGGGGAACTCTGAAGGAATTGGTAGAAACCTTAAGATAGGAAGGTGAACTGAGCCCCAATACATTTATACCTCTAAGAAAATCATAAAAGGGGTCAAAAGAGCTAGCTTACCCACACCCTTTGATAGAGTAGCATTTTGGGTAGTAAAATACCTGACATGTGATGGCCAATATGGGACTATTGGAAGGGAAGTCCTTAAAATGTTGATATATCTTAGGTATGGGGAAACAAAGCAGGAGTATATAGTAAACCTTCTAGTTTCCTCTTTGATTCCATCCATACAATGGCTTAGAGATATTCTTGGGGTGTAGGGACAATTAGACACCATGGATTAATTCATCTGGTCTGTCAGCATCATTTTCTCTCTAAGAAAAATGGGGAAGAAGCATGGGAAAAATTCCTCCACAAATTTAGGAAAACTCCTGATATTATCAGAAGGGGAATACCAACCCCTTTCTCTCCTAAAAGTAACTTAGAAATTAATCCCTTATGATGAGAAGAAGAAGGAAATAAGTGGGGTTAAAATACCAAAGAGGAGGAGGTCTGAGAGGATGATCAAAGCTGCAAAATCTACCATTTCTTTAAAAGAAACTCCTTCCCCTTTAATAATACTAGAAGAACCAATACATGTCTCTGATAGTGATAGTTCACCCAAGCTGGACTTTGGAGAAAAAATCAGAAGAAGTTCAAGAGGGAAGTCCACTTCAGAAAATGTTGAAGCTCCTAAAAGGAAAAGAATTCATAAAAAGTCTAGGGAAACTCTAGGAAATATTGAAGTACAGGAGGATTTAGAGAAAGAAGTTGTTGATATTCTTGGTAGCATGGAAACTTCTCCTCCTCTACAAAGTCAAACTGAGGAGTTGGAGAGAGAAGCTGAAATAATGGAAGAGAAATCTTTTCAGGAGATGGATGACTCAACAATACTATCACATGAGGAGGAACAATTGGCATCTTGGAGGTTGAAAGGAAAATTCCCTTTGGTGGAGGAACAATGTTCATCCCTGAGGAACTCCCAGAAAAAGAAGAAAAATAGTGGTTGAAGTAGACTTTGTTCTTGTCTAGGGAAGAACTTATAATTAAGGAGAAAGATGAGGAATTGAACTTCCTCAAACACAAATTGGAGCATAGAGAAATGCTTATTGAACAATTGAAAACTCAGCTCATAGATAAGAATGAAGAATTGGCATTAGTAAAACAACAAATGGCTGAAAAAGAAAAGGAATTGCAATTGGCTATTGAAAGAGTACTATGAAAAAAGTATATTCAATGGATCAAATTGTACAAATAGAGTTATCTTACTTTCCACTCAAACAAATATGGGATGATACATAGGAAGCTTAATGAGTTCAAAATATCAAATCAAGAACTAAAAATCTAGTTGGAAGAAGAGAAGAAGGAAAGGAAAGAATGGGAAGAAAAATTTTATAAGATTGAGGAAGAAAAATTTAAATGTTTGGAAAAAATATAGATGGTCTGTATGATGAGTGAAAAATTACTCACATGTAGAAGACCTTCTCCTACATACAATGTCTTTCTAGAAGAACAATTTATCCATTGGTAGTTGTTGAGGATTTCATGTGGCCTTCCACATGAATTGAAGGATGAAGTAAAATTCATGGCAACATATTCCTTAGCCATTCAGAGCAGAAAAATATTCTTTGTGAATTTTATCTCTGCAACTTTATGTTAGAAAATAATACAAGCTTCATGATTAATCTATATGTGGGGAAATCCAACTTAATGCATTTTTTTATGCTCCAAGAATCAAATAGCCTGGAAAGAAAGGGATACTAAACACTTAATAAAGGCTAGTTCATCTGGCCTATGTATGAGAGCTCATTATGGGAAACCATATGCATTTGTTATACATTTCAGGTCCCATGCCTTTGACAGCCGATTTAAAGAACATTATATTTCCAGCTTAAAAGAGTATTGATGCATTCACCTCATATGAAGAGAAAATATTTGAAGAAATTTATGATGGATGCCTAAAGAGATGGGAATTCCTTATTGTAGCATTAAGAAGAAGAGAAGTGATATCTCCCACAAATCTAATATGGAGTCTAGAAAGGGCCAAAACTTTATGTACACTCATTCCTCAAATTTGTGAAAAATGTAGGGTATGTGGATGGGTATGAGAACAAGGCCTCCTCTCCTTCTTACACCCATGTCTCCATGGAAGAATAGAGAACCTCAAGATCCCACTCATTTTGAGGATTGGACAGAAAAATCTAGAGGAAGGATTAGGATACAATAGTTCTGATCAAAAGCATTAGGACATTCAATTTCAACCATTTGACTCAATAGTCAGTTGGAATGCAGAATTCATGATCCCAATTTTGAAGAATAGAGTTTGTAAGAGGACTTACAAACAAGTAAGTGTGGGGGAGATGATGAGGCTAAAATATGTCTCATTAATGTGCAATAAATACTCTCTTTTTACTTCCCTTTTAATCAAGTTTTTCTGCATTTCATAAATTTTGTTTGATCTAAATATAAGTTAGGATGTAATTTTCCATCTTTTGTTTGATTTAGTTCAAATGTCTAAAACTCTATAATTCCTAAAAAATTGTGTGGAAATTCAGTTTTTTTGAAATAAACAGGTCATATTTGGTCAGATAAGTGAAGTATGAAGTAACCAACACCTTTTTGAGGAAGATGGCCAAAATGCGGCTTAGCTCTAGAACTCTGTCACTTAGCTTAGAACTCGGTAACTTACCTCCATAACTCAATCACTTAACTCGAAACTTTATCACTTAGCTCGGAACTTTAGCAGTTAGTTTGTGGAAGGTTTCCCTTTGGTTCCAAAACTTCTCCAAAGTTCCAGAATCAATGGGAATCTCCTTATTCTATCAAAATTCAGTTATGGAGAAAATAATGGGCCTTCTAATCAGAAATAGACCAACAATTTTTTGGTTCTTCACACTCCAAAAATACATATGTGAGACCAACAATTTGTATGTCCAACTAGTTTTCTAAATTTCATATCTACTTTGGGAACTATTCGGTTCCACTAGAATATGTAGACAACTATTGAACACTCATAATTGTAAATGCATCTTTGGATGGGAAATATATATATACACACACACACACACACACACACACACACACACACACACACACACATGGGGAATCGAATATCTACAATTAAGTTTTGTAAGACAAGAACAATTCAATAATAAGATAACCATTTAATTTTGAGAGAAGCATATTGTGTTAACTCTTGATTCAAGGTGGAGAAAGGGCCCACTCCTCAAGAAAAAGGATCTTTTATTCTATTGGTATTTATATTTTCAAGAAATTTGTATAAACTTGTTATTTAGTAGTTCTGTAAGTACTTTTGATTCTTCAATTAAAATTTGTTACATAAGTTATCTATATCCCTGCAGGTGTTCTAGTATATGTTATTATTTCTTCAACAACATTTTAAACAATATCTTCAAAGTGTGTTTAATTATGCAAAGTTTATTTAGTGTGTTTATTTCCAAAGTGTGTTTATTTTCAATTCTACATTCTCGCAAGATTTGTTCATTTCAGCAATGTGTGTTTATTTCAGCAAGTTTCTTATAGTTTAGCTTTAATAAGGCTTTGGCCAGGAAATCTTAAGACACTTTAAAACCCCCAGAAAATAAAAATAATAAATATCTATAATCAATTACTAGTTCACTGAGATTTCTCTTGTTGCATATAGCTTCAGACACACCCTTGGTTTGAATATGACATCAACCATGAGTTGATTAAATGAAGGAATAATGACACCCATAAAATATTACCCACCTCTTTTGGATGCCTTGGTCATAAAATAATAGTTGGACATATCAAAACTCAACCCAATTATATTTTCTCCAGTTGAAGAAGATCAGATTGTGGACACTTTGACAAAGACCACCATAGGACATCCTATTCATCTAGATCGGGTGATCAAGAAATTGAATATAAGTAATCAAGGTGAGTGGCTCACTTGTTTACCATATAAAGAAAAAAACTACACTCGATGGGAACTCTTTGTGCAATGGGGACCATTACTTCGAAGGATGGAGGAATGATCCAAGTAAACAACCCAAGCAAAAATTCTAGTAAGGTAACTTTTTGGAGTCTTAACTTTTTCTTTGTATCTCTTCTTGAATCCATTAAAAATATATGTTAGAAATCTTGGGATGTGTAGAATATGGTGATAGGGTACATAACTCTATTCGAAAAGTTGGCCTCATAAATCAACTTCTAAAGGCCTTGAAATGAGTTTTTGTAGTGTTGTCTAAAAATAGTAATTTCACGAAATTATCATATATGTGTTTCATGGAAGGTGAATCACCTTGTATCCCTTGAGATTGGTGAACTTTCAAATTATTCTAGATATATCTTCATATTTCTTAAAGTAGTATATAAGCATATGTAGCTGCGAGGAAGGATACGCATCTCCTTATAGAGATAGCTATTGTAATAATAGTCTTTTGAGAAATATACATATATTTTTAGAGACAATTTTATTTTTACATCTGGAAAAAATGTTATTATGTCCTTAAATCCCAAAATCTACGAGTTTTAGATCATCGAATCCCCCTGTTTTGTGTCCATCGGTGAGCATCCAAGTCAAAGTAACTTATAGTTCATAACATTACTTATTGGATTTTCTTTTTACCCATCCTTGATATAGAAGTTTTCAGTTTTTTCAAATTTATCATGCACAATGTTCAAGAATCCATTATGTTATTATTCTAATTATAATCTATGGGAATAGTAAGTTGCGTGACAACTTTGAATGTACTCATTGTGTAATGTTTGTTCCTCTTCAATTTTTAAGATTTTTCATTGATGAGTACATTATTTGGTTTATTTATATCATTCATATGATTGATAATTTGTAATTTAAACATGATTTTATAATACATGGGGATCATTTGTATAGGTATATCTTAGTGATTTTAATGCATTTTCCTTTCTTTTACTAATGTAACTTTGATTAACGGTATAATTTCCTACTAAGCGCCTTTGTGAGAGAAATGTGGTGATGTGTGAAGGAAAATAATGAAATTTTATTGTTAATGCAATAAAGGAGCCCGAGTTTGGAGTTGAAGTGTGGAAGTGGAAGAACTTTTCCATCTATCGCCCCTATAAGTATGAGTCTTTTTTTTTTTAGCAATCCTATAGGAATTTATGAGTCTTAATCAATACTATTAGTGGAAGACATTAGTGCCGATAATTTTGGCATATTTCAGAACTAGTGTGTCTATCTAAATACACCTCCTTGAATAACAATGTAGTAGTTGGTAATATTTATAATCTGTGATATAGCTTGTTGCATTTGGTACTTTTCCTTTCCACACTGAATATGTCATGGAAATTATTTGAATTAATATAAGGAGACATCATTTTGAGAATCTTGAGCTGTTAAGATTTCCTCTGTCCCAAGGAAGAGAAAGGGACCACTCAACCAAGGACACAAGAGGATGTTTACATTTACGTATGCGTATCATTTTCTGATAATTTATAATCTCTTAGTTCCTTTACTACAATTTCTATTTCAGTGTGTTTCATGCAATTCCTGTTCCAGTGTGTTTATTTTACTTATTGAAATTTCCATTAAGAATGTGTGTTTTCTCTTATGTAACTCTAGTTAGCATGTGCTTTTACTTTTATTGCAAGTTTTAATTATGAGTGTTCAATTTCAATTCTATTCTTTTAATTTTGCATGCACATTTCCATTTGAGTTAGAAGTACGGCTTTCAGAATTCATTTTATCATAGTAACTTAATTCTATAGATTTACATTGAGTTTCCGTAGATTAGTATCAAATTCAGAAAGATCTAACAAAAACCCCCAATGAAAGACCCAATAGTATAACTGGCTACATAGGACTCCATTGCATACATCCTAGGACACAATACTAGTTTGATAATGACACTAGTAGATTAATCTAATAGTGAAATGATTGGAAGAATACAAGGACCCATCACTTATGGGCATGTGATGGCTCTACATGTTTTGCACAAACTTGTACACTCATCACACATGGAAAAGAATTTTTGTACAATCAAAACATGTTGAAATATTTTTGTCATTATGTTATTGAAGCTTGGCTATGACACTAGAGGAAGTTTCAATAATTCAATGTCCTCATTACACTTATTTCACAATAAATTTTGGGTATAGAATGTAGGAAAAATATTGAGGAACCTTTATTCCATAGTATCTTATAAAATGTGTCAAATTTGGATAGATATATCGATTTATCTCAAAAATTCTTGATATGCAAGAAATTATTGTGGTGGTATTTATCTTTTATTTCTGTTTTCAAGTGCTACCATTTACTACATTCTTACCACCACTTATCCAGTCATATTTATGATTATAGAAGGTGCTCCTTGGGTACCCATAAAGTTTGTGCTATGCATCCTAAAAAATATCCATCCCATTAAATTTAATTTTATTTACCTCCATATATTGGTTTTCCATATTGAAGATGGCATTTTTTTGTAAAGGCATCTAGTACAAGATTCTTTCTATCAATTTCATCCATGGATCTAGTTTTGCACCATAGATTTTGAACTCTAAGCTGAATCACAAAGTAATTCTTTGGAGTCAATGAGATTTTCAAAAATAATTTTTCACATTTTCCAATTCATCCATAAATATTGACCATTTTCTATCCTCATTAGATTTTTTATTTGATGGATTGGCTAGAGGGGTACCCAATTTTTGACATTTTTAGGATTGTAAGATCTTCTTGTCATTTTTGGAATGATTTTGATTAGTAGAATCAAAAGAAATTAAGTTTTCAACATTGTAAGATCTTCTTGTCACTTTTTGAAATGATTTTGATTAGTAGAATCAAAAGAAACTAGATATACTAACTAAGCTTGTCTCTTTTCTAATGTATCCCATGTGATGACCTTAACTTTTTTAGGACTTATTTAAATCTAATATCCATATACAAATTGTTTATTTCATTAAATTTCCTACTAGGCCAATGTATGAGAGATCCTTTAGATAAGGAACATCCTTTGTAAGGAGGGTTGAATACTCTATCAATATACACACCAAAACTATTTTCATCCAATCTCTTAAAAGGTACTATGTCTCCTTCAAGTAAATTGGTGATTGTTCCCTCTACAACATATTTACTCAGAAATGAGCATAGAAGGATTGATTTAGTGTAGCAACTACCTTGAATTTAAAAATTTGTTCACCATTATGTACAAGCTGTAGATCATACAAATGAGAACTCCCTAACTTAACCACAAGGGAGCTTCTTGTTTCATAGAAAATCAAATGCTTTATTGTCCAAACTATTAATTTATTAGGGTGTAGAAATTGTTAACAATTAGAACATAAATTTACCACATTTTTAGCATCACACACAATTTCAAGGGACCCAACCTCTCTCCATTAAATTTATGATCTTATAACACATGAATTATAAAACCCAAGGCTATATCATCGTCTTTACTAGAACATTTTTGTTTGAGAATAACATTATATTTTATAAAATCAATTGGGTTTTTAGGAATTGTATTGATAGTGATTTCAATTTCATCATTGCAATATCCTTCTCTCGTAGCATTATAATCCTACGAGACACTAAAAATATGACCGCTACAAATAGGGGAATGTATGAATCTATAAGATTTGACAATTTACTCTCTTCCCACAAAATGTAGTATCCTTTATTCCCCACATCTACCAAGGTTTCCAATTTATCAATTGAAAAAGAAAAGTTTATTCTTCTATCCAATATTGTGTTAACAATGACATCAAAAAATCCACTTCCCACATCTGTGTAATGTAGTGTCCTCTTGCTTGGATATACTTTTTCCTTTGAAACTTTGGTACCTTTTGAGAGAAAGTCCATATGGTCATCCTCTACAAATTCAAGAGACATAGATGTTATTGCACCACAAAAACAAACATGAGATGAAAGAAAATCTGTATATGCAAATTGTAGCTAGCACCAAAAAGGAGTAAATCCATAAATAAACTAATAAAAAATAAATTAACTAGTCCCATATAAAAATTGGGTTCCTACAACAACATATATTCATATGTGTATGTGTTATGTATGTATACATAGTGTTATCCTAAATTCCCCCTACAATGTTTTGGTAACATACCATTTAAAATGGAATTAACAATTTTAATTGGT
The DNA here is from genome assembly GCA_018340775.1 of Taxus wallichiana var. yunnanensis. Taxonomy (NCBI): domain Eukaryota; kingdom Viridiplantae; phylum Streptophyta; class Pinopsida; order Cupressales; family Taxaceae; genus Taxus; species Taxus wallichiana. The sequence continues at coordinate 566,847,905 of CM031242.1, read as the reverse complement.
TGTCGATGTTTAAAATGTCCATAAAATTACATGCTCACAACATTTAAATGTCCCATGTTTAAAACTTAGACTTAGTGGGTTTTTATTTTTAACGGAGCATGGGAAGTTTAAATGTAAAGTGGCACCAAAGGACAAGCCACATCTCACATTTCCAGCCTCCTTGATGCCTTTGAGCTTAAAGGATCTCAAATCCTTGAAATAAATTATAGTGGATAAAGGATCTCAGGTCCTCTAGGGGTCCAAGGAGTGCACTGAGAAGGTCAATACGAGGAAACACGATAGGCTAGGATAAGGGACATGTGGTAAAGATCAAGTGTTGATGGCGGTTAGCATAGGTCAAAGGAAAGACATGTGACGAGTTAGAGATGAACCATGTGGTGTAGATGAATGGTGGAGAGGATTCCACACATCACCATTCTGCGGGAGAGGAAAGGAAGATTTGATCCTGTAGATGTGAATTCCATGGAAAGAGGTGGTCTTAAAAAGTATTTTGAGTCCGGAAGGGAGAGAAAAAGCCAAAAGAAATAACACGTAGGAAGAAAGTGAAAGAGGTGGCGGTGAAATAATAGACACATAGGTAGACACGTAGGTGAACCCAAAATGAATGAGAGGATTTCACGTTTCGAATGAAGATCTAATTAGAAAATTCCATGTGTCATAGAAACACTATTCATTCCTCCTGTGCCCTAAAACTTCATATGATTGTAACATTTTTTCTCCATCTCCAAAATTAACCAAATTACTACCATTGGAATTTTTTTGATGATCTCTTCACCTTAGTATTAACAAAAGTAGAAATTGATGAGAGAGGGAAAAATAGGGTAAAAATGGGGGTCATTCCATGTCACTATCAAACAAGAAAAATAGTCCAGGAGTGTAATAATGCATTTTTAATATTCTCTTGCTTTGGGACCCTCCAAATTTCCTCCAAATGGAATATTCGTCCATGCTTGACTGGAATGATGAAATAACAACCTATGGAATCTGATTTAGGATATTTGGTAATGTTTTATGCATTCCATATCTAGTTTTTATGGGCTTCCATCGATTTCAATGAAGTTCTTGACCTAGAACTATATTGTTTGAGTTTCTTGCATGCCAAGGAAAAAAAAAGCCATGAGAAATCATGAAGGAATGGAGTAACCTATTAGAGATAGTTTCAGATAAGAGTTATATGGTTTAGCAAGTCATTTATTCTATGAGATATTTTTTATCCCCTCTCCTCTCCTCTATTCTATAAAATGTTACACTTTCTTCATTGTAAAGGATCCCTCTCTTTCTTAGCAATGTTAAAATGCCGAATTGTAGAAAAAATAAGGAGTTGAAAACTTGGACATGCATTTTTATGAAGCATTTTACCCCAATACTTGATTGTAGTAGTCTATGCATTCAAAAAAATAGTAATATGATGTCAATTTTGGCTTAAATAAGCCCTTGCGTCTGTTATTTTGTTCATACTTAATGTTATTACAATTTTGATAGAGTATGCATGGTGTTTTGTAGAATTTTATCACAAATGTGTCTAAAAAAAAAGGATGCGATATGGTTGAGTTACATAGTTAAAATGTGGCAATAATATGCCCATCTACCTTTTAATTGATCTACTCCCTTCTCTGAAACTTCAGAAGATATTGACCACCCCCAATCTTAGTGCTATCACCTCACTTTTAGCTTACGATTTCTTATGTTTTACTATCCCTCTCTCCTTGGTTACTTGGATCTTTTACACTAGGATTAGATACCTTTTATTTTTACTTTAGGAGTATTTTTAGCATTAGGAATAGGTAGAGGAACCAAAACACTTTAGAGGATTAATTCATATTTCAAGGCCCCATACTTGGAGATAGTATAGTGTTTTCCATAATTTCTTGGTCTTCCATGATCAAATTCATAGGGTCCAATTCGAGCCACAACAGTTTTTGACACGCTTGATGTGATAATAATTATGAGCTTTATATCCTTTCACTAAGTTTTTTTTTCTTGGTGATATCCACCTTTGGATTCTTGATAGAAACACATATGGCAACTCCCAATAGCATATCAACTGGTTTCAACATTAAAGTATGTTGTTTTCATAAGAAGAGTGCAAATAAGGAAAAAAATCGAAAGAGGTGAGTTATTTGAGTGCATGAAAATTTCCCCAAGGAGGAGAAAAATCCAGTCAAGAGGACTTTATTTAAATCACATAGATCTCACTCAACCCCCCATACATTAGGTCTCCATCTCCTACACACACAAATTTAAGACCTATCTTTCATATGGCCACTAAGACAAATCTACCCTTTGTTAGCTTCAATAGAGGTATCCTATTAGCTTTAAATGCACACCATGATATATCAAAAGATGCATGAGCATCCCATTCTTCATAGGTGAAAACTCAACTAATCTTATTGAGAATATTTTGGATGTATGATTTTTTTTTTTTTAGTTCATCACATTTAAGAGGATGATGTAGTACTCATATTACTAGCATTATGTTTTAAAGGGAAAGAACTAAAATGGTATAGAAGTCTACAACACAATTTTATTTAATATAAATAGAATTAAATCTAATTATAGAATAACTAATGTAATGAATGATGTATAAATGCTAATATATAATAAGATGCAAGAAAACAAGCATATAAGTGAGAAAACCTAAGAAAGAGAGGGAGATAGAGAGACTTAGCAAATTTCTAAGAAATATGGGAGTGATCTGGGCAAGTTAACTACTAGAATAGACTAAAAAGTGTCATAGAAGCTCTGTGAGGATTCTAAAATGTAAAAATACATAAGATAGAAGTGCTTGAGAGATGATAAGAGTTCTGACGCTAGTTTCGGATTTGGGCATTGGTGTCCAAATAGATGTTGTAGATTTGATTCTTTTAGGGATGGATGATGTTTTTGTTTTCCTATCAATCACTTAGGATTCAATATCTGATCTACAAATGTATGTGTAACTTGCGGGAAATAAGTTCACTTGCACATACCCACAAACCACATCAAACCTAAAAAGTAAAATGTAGAATGGGCATTTGGATTGACCCCAATGATCACCCGAAGAGTGAATTTATGATCGAGTGCTGCACTATATATCATACTTCATGTATTTCTATGTGAGAGAGTGTGTAATGTTGCCCTGTGATGGCCTTATGAAAGTTGCACGGTGATAGTGGGATAGATCTATAATGTAACCGATGTATAGAATGTGTGGGAAGGAATAGAATAAAATTCCCCTTGTATATTGTGTATGGATAATAATACATCCCTTTTCCCTTGAATGAGTTTACTAAATAGCTATTTTTGATGCTATTATGCTTTTTGATACAAACTTAGTTAATAGTATGTGATGCTTAGTGCTTGGTCCCTTATTTGAGAGCTATAAATATGTATAAATATTTTCATTTGTTTGAACTTCATAATTGAAAATTATAAGGCCAACCAAAAAAGTCTACAAGATGCCAAAGGAGTAAAAGAGACCTAAAAGAGTGAGAAAAGTGGAGAAAGGGTTAGTAGCACCCAATAGGGGCATGAGTACATGGGTGCTAGTGTTTGAGGGCATAAAAGATAAATAAGTCAAATATTGGTAGGGATGTATGGTATGTAAGGTCAATAAAAGTATAAAATCAAAATCAAAAGGCCTAAAAGACATTGTCAATTACTAGGTTTCTTGTTTAGGAATCATGTATGTATTAGTATTCTCTAGGACCTAGAAATGTACATAATTACATGGATTTTTTGTCTACAATATTCTATTCGTATATGGGATGAACTTGGGGAAGAAATTTCAAACATTTTAAAGATAAATGTGATCATATTTCCCTCATTGATAATGTGACCGCCACTAAAAGATCCCCTCATGAAGTCATGACTAATTTTAATACCAAATTACATAAAACATGGGATAGAATTCCCCCTTTATTTAAGCCCTCTCTTAGTAGTGTAGGGATTTAAATAGTGATATTTATGTTATGTTCCACAATATATGTGGTGAAATATTACCAAACAAATATGATTTAGATATCAAAGAGGATAATTATTCAATACATGTTAGGAAAATAGCTCATAAACCGTCAATGCCTCTATTCCCGAACTTATCTCAACACATCTGTTTTTACACCCATTCCCCAATCAACTAGTCATCCCACTCATTTTTCCTTTCCTCCTAATAAACTACATGGATTTATGACTATGCTACAACATATTGGAAATGGGATGACGACCATAAAAAAGTAAGTAGCTTAGAAAGGAAGACCTTATCAGCCCTTCAATCAAGCATATCAACCCAATAAACAATCCTATAAAATTAATTATGAAGGAAAAGGAAAATTAGCTTATCCTAAGCCCTTGAACACAAAATTAGCAAGTTGGGGGACAAAAAAGGGGTCATATGTGAACGTCATATTGCAAATAACAACATAGTATCAACTTGTAGGGATTATTATCAATGCATACACTCAAAATTAGAACAACTTATATCAATATGAATCGTATCATCCGAAACTAGTTTCTAAACTACTATTTTTTTAAAATGGACAAGTTTAGCTATATTAAACTATAGTGCCCCACAAAATTTTAAAAATAAAATAATAAAGTAGTTAGCACTATGTCAAATGTAGCTCTCACTTTTAGCTGCCCCAAAACCACTTTCTTGTGGTTTAGACTTGCACATGATAACTCTAATGTCTTGTCACATCACTTGTCACAAATTTAACTAACATGGATCTGTATTTACATCTAAAACAAGGCAGTCTCTCATCAAAAGGGTTTCTTGATCTTGCTATGGTTTTGTTTCTTCGCTCTCTTGTTATAGTGTTTAACCAAATGAAAGAGGGAGACAACCTCTCATGGAGTATTTCAGTTGTGCATGGAATGCGTGGGTTTCCTCAGGAGACAGTCACACCGTTTCATACATGCATCAAATAGGTCTCCAACCTGATGAGTTTACATTTACCAATGCACTCCTGGCCTGTGCCAAAATACGAGCTCTGAGATAGGGTACAAAGACGTCCATGGTTTACTTGGAATGCCTGTGAAGCCGCTATAGTTTACGCAGATTGAGAGGCAAGATTGAGAAGTGTATGATCTGATTGCATCTTACTTGCTAGAAATCAATGCCAAAGTAAACCATCTGAACTATTTCCTGGAGTTGTTTGTTGTAAAAATTACTCAACTGTTGCTTTATGTTGTTTAAACCATTATTCATGTTATTGCTTTCATCCTTGATTGCTGATTATCTAAATTGTTGCTCATGGATGGAAACATTTGGAGGTTTGAATAAAAATGTGTACAGTGCATCCTTGCATAAGAATTTATCAATGATTTTACAAGTGGATAAATATTGTTTGGGGTAAGAGATTCCTCTAAAGTCTCCTGCATTTAGTCTCATGTTGCTAGCCACGTGGAGTATTCTGGTGGATCCTCGTGTGGGACAACATGTGTTGAACAGGTACTATGGTGTGTGAAATGCATATCAGTTACTATATTGTGAGTTCAATTGCCTGAGGAGAAGAGATGAGAGATCTTAAGGAGGGTTGCGTGGATATCTAAGAACACATAAAAGACATGTTTGACCAAATGAAAGAGTGAGACATCTCCTCATGGAATATGTTTGAAGTAGTGTCAAGACGTGGATTTTCTCACGAGGCGACCTTTGTGTCACCATATGCATAAAATAGGGCTCCAACCCAATCAGTTTACATTGCGAATGTATTTCCAGCCTATGCCAAAATGGAAGCTTTGGAGCAGGGTATGATATCCATCAAAGCATAATAAAGAGAGGAATTTTATCAGATGTTGTAGTTGTAATTGCCCTGGTAGACATGTATGTAAAATGCTGAAGAATAGACAAAGCACGTGTATTGTTCTAGATTGCAAGAATACCCTAAAAAGATTTGTTCTCCTGGACTAAAACGATAGCAGGATATGGACAAAATGGATTTGTTGAGAAGGTGCATGAACTATTTGATAGAATTCCTCAAAGAAATGTTGTCTCATGGAATGCCATGATTTCAAGATATGCACATAATGGATTTGTTCAAAAGGATTTAGAAACTTTCAAGCAACTACACTCGTAGGTGTAGAGCCTCTTGTCCATTGCCTACATTCTCTCAGCCCGTGTGCAAGAATGGAGCCTTGTGCAGGCCCTAGAAAATTGTCAGAGCATAATGGGCAACTTATTCTGTTGGAAAAACTTCAAGTGATTAGGAAGTTTGTGTGACGTTGTGGAGGTTAGATCGAGGCTCGTGAACTGGTTGATGAAGTGCCCAAGCGAGATGTTGAACCAAAGCCTACGGGTTTGACCGACTCTATTCCTCCTAGGCATGGTTCATCTCCCCTTACCTCTCATAATTCTCGTGCTTTAGTTCTCATTTGCAACTTAATAGAATTTTAAAATATTAGGATTATAATACAGTTAATTGTTTTTATCAACTCAGTTGCAAAACAATGAAATGTCGTGTCGTAACTCACGAAGTCAAAATAACTCATTTGCATTAAAACATGAACTTCCACCCTCATTTTGAGGTGATTTAGAAAACTTTCTACCCAACTAGAATTCTACATTATTGTTTTATCGACAAGATGAAATTGAATTCCCGATAATAAAGTTGATCATCTCCTGTTTAAATAGTTAATTGTTTCATTTTTAGAGACCCATTAAGTACCCTTTGTAACTCGAAAATGAGATGTTAAGATTCATTTGTGTACCTTGTTATGTGAGGAGTCACCTTAACCTTTGGATTGACCCCAAACGAACATACATGATATTTTTGACGCTCTTATAGGAGCCTGTTACACTATTTTGTAGTGGTAGGAAGTTGTTAAATTTAGAAAGTTGACTTTCATTTTGGACCACCATTTGAAACCCGGATAGAGAAATTTAATATCCGTCTTCGTAAACCTCTAGTGTTTTTACTAGAAAATTGCATGGAACCTTCAGTTTAGGGAAAAACACTTTTCTGGATAGTTTGACAATGGCATTTTATAGGCCTCTGGTCACAATTTGACTAGGTCAAATTGGAAAAATTAGGGACCGGTGGCTTGAAAAACTTGTCGCGTTTGAAGACCGTTCTCGATTTTGAGTTTTTGTCGACTTTGTTGAATTTTCCTTATATAGGAAAATTGTAGGAAGTTTCTCGTTGCATGTTCATCCTTCAAACGTCAATTTTGGATGTGGTTTTCTGAGCCCTCGAGCTAACTTTTATTCATTTGCAACTGGGTGAACTATGACCGGTGGCCCCGAAAAATAGTCACTAAGTGCAAACCGCTTTTGCTTTTTCCCAATTCCGCCAGTTGTTTTGAACTCTTGGTATATCTAGGGACACGTAGAAAGTTAATCGTGGTGTGCGTTCTCATCAGAAGATAACTTTTGGAAGCGGTTTCTTAGCCTCCGAGCCCGTTTTGAATGTTTTGTAGCTAGTGAGAAAATGTAAAAATAGAAAGCTGCAGGACCCTCGTAGGGTTGCCAAACCACCCTAGAAACTTTTAACACATGTAAATAATTGTTTAAAACACTATAGTGTAACTTGTTGTGTGAAATAAAACTTTTGACAAATGGTGTTTTCTCTCTCTTCCCTTCTCTTTCTCTCTCTTAGGTTACAAAAGAAGTAAAATGAAATGTAATGAATACATGTCTCTAAACCTTTTATTTTGATTGCAAATTGTAATTATTATCATATGTAAATGGGAAATTGAAAAATGATAATTATGTTAGATTAGGGTGGATGCCATGCCAATGATTTATCGCGATATCATGCCACGTGGTTTTGCGGGATGAAAGAATATGACGATGAAAAGGTGATGCGTAATTCATTAAATATCATTGTAATTTATATAGTTCATTGTTAAATGAATAAATGTATAATGTAGTCTCATGTTATAGAAGGTTATATTTGATAATTTGTTGATATGTATGAGATCTGGTTTAAGGACATCTAGGAAATGTGCATTTACTCATAGGTCAATTTGATTTATAATACACTTGGTAAAAGGGTTTAATATTTATATAACGTAAATGAATTTGAAGTAATATCTTGTAGTGCATATTTAGTGTTCTATAAATGATTAATGAGTCATCTTGTGCATTCATACTTTGTTAATTTAATAAAGAGATTTAATCGAAACACTCTACCCTTTGCATAATATCGGAGCATAACTTGTTTTCTTGTGTGATACTCCTTACCAGTAGAAGACTTTGAAAACTATAGAGTGGACTTAAACCCTGCACTTTATGGAAATCTCCTAGTTTGAGTAAACAAGAGCCCAAGAATGGGTTTATCATCTTAGTCAAGTATGGATAGTGACATACTCATAAACTTTCTAGATAGTAGATAGGAGTCACACATTCAAAGAGTATGTAGAGCTAACTCCCCCTTCGTATCCTATTGGACTACCTTTTCTTCCAAGGATAGATCTAAAATTTATTATCTTCATCAAATGAAATACCTATGGTTCCAGGATGACATAGATGGAGGTTATGACTTAGTGGTTCTAGGTCTTAAACTCATGTTAGTGAACCCCTTAGCTCCGCTCATCTAAATGTGTTACCTTGGTTTCTCTCAACATAACACCTTGGTCCTTTCTTGAAGGTAGTTTAGCATAAATTTGTCCTCTCACTTAAAACTCATATATAGTTGAGGGTAGACCCTTAGGTGAAGTTGGAATTAATCTAAACCTTAGTTGATTTGGATGTTAACTTAGGGTTCGTGTGTAGCTTCAAGTCTTCTAATCATTTATGTCTTCAAGAGGTTAGACAAACATTTCGTAACTCCTTTTCAAGACAATGCTAAAAATAAGACCATAATGTGACGTAGAAAATAAAGCATATAAGAGTAAAGATGAGATTTGAGGTTTGGAATAATGCCACCCTTGAAGACCTTATAACTCAATTAAACATATTCTTTTGTTTCAAAGAATATGAATTGTTCTTGGTGTGATCAACCTTCGAGAAAACAAAATACATATATAAATCAAAATGGAATTCCTCAAGTCATTGAATTGGAATAACTATGGTAGGGAAATAACTAACCCATGATCGAGGTATGTTTTTGGTAAAAGCTATCTCGCATCTAAATCTCCGTTAAAACCTAATATCACTATATGGACACCAAGTCACATCCACTTGAGTTGTAAGAATAAAAAGGTAGACACTGAATATATGTTTGAGAAGAAGATTTTTAACATAAGAACAAGATAATTAAGTATTTTATATGCATTTGAATTATGCCAAATAAGTATGCAAGTTATGGAAAATTTTGTAAAGAATAAGAAGCCAACTTAAAAGGGGTCGAACGGTAATTTAACCATGGAATGAACTTAGAAATATGTAGGTGGCCAATCGAGAAATTTATCCTTGTGCAATAATGTTCTTGGAGTGTTAATCGTAACTAAAATACAATTAAAAAAATGATGTGTTGTGGGTTCGCCATTCCTGAAGTCATTTTTCTTGTGGTTGGGTCATTATTAGAAACCATTCATTGGGAAAAGTGTGGCATCAACATGCCTATGTTTTTTCATGTGCCTATGTGAGTCGAGGACTTATGTAATGGTCGTATGTGAGTCGATTTCATGTACTTGGAGTCCTTGCTATGTTGTGTGTAGTGAGAAAAGTCAAAAGTAAAAAAAAAAATTATCCTAGTTATTTTCTTGTTGTAATTGGGTGTGTAAAATGTGGGCACTACATATGGTATCAAGAGAGGTTCATGCCCTCAAAACTCTTGGATGGATTAGAGTTGTGGTGATTCGCATTATGGTGGTGGATATTGGAAGAGTAATGTGTAATATATGTTGTAATTGTGACCTTATGGAAGCACATGTGGTTCATGTCACTTAGTGCGTATTTGTTGTCATGTTGATGTGTTGATGATGAGAGTATTCACTCTCTATTTCATGGATCCAATGAGGAATTTGAGTTTGGTGTACTACCTTGTTGTGTGTGAACGGAATGTTATTGTGGATTGCAGAGTGTTAGAAACATTTTGGCATTATGTGATATGAAGGTGTATTGATGTATTGCATGACAAAATTTATGTAAAGTGAATGGAATTTTATCATGATGTCATCACCGTATTGTGATGAGTTGTGTGCATCATCATGTTGTATTGTAATTGACTATATGTGGTAAGGTTAGACATTGTGTTCCTCATACGTATAATTCATGTAATATGTGATGGTTCATGTCATGAGTTAGGGGCATATGGTGAGTATGATCCCTAGTGTATAGTGATTGCACTTTGGGTGCGGGATGTGGTAATGTGATGTATCGTAACCCATGAAAGTAGTGATTATGTTATACCTTGTATATAAATACCATGTGTAAGATGTTATGGTTAATTTGTGTGAATCACCATTGTGTTAGTGATGTAGTTATGTGTATGTTGTGAACCTTACACTAGACGACCCTAAGGGGATAAATTGTCAAGAGTGTATGTGTGGAGAGAGGAGGCATGGACCAGGTTCTCATAATCTTGAGCTAAGTACGAGTGAGGAAGTGGAGTCTTATATAGACTGAAAACCCACTTCTATTTGTTTAGTATACTTCGAGATTTCTCAGTATATTGTGGGTGCGCACCACCTTAGGCTCAACTTATGCAACTAGAGTTCCCTGCTCTTTCTATTGGATTGTTCATTGGATAATCCTATGTGATTTTGACTATGTTGATCCTTGTGGGAGTATGGAGGAATGATTCAGGTAGAGATGATGACAGTTACATTATTTGATATACTCATTTTTGGTTACATGTATATTTTTACGAGCTGAGGCTCGATGTCCGAGTGCCAGAAACTCAATGAGTACCCCTTTGGTGGTGGTATGAGGCCACATAGTGATTGTAATGTGCTATTTCTCTATACATATTTTATTCATAAATTGATCATTATCTCTTTTAGCTAGAACCAACTATTTTCTTGATTGACATGTTCTTATATTTTGGGCATTTATTTGATTGTTGCATTAACATTTGGATTTTACACTAACCATGGCTAATTAGCCATTTTTTTTCTTAGTTTTAAAACTTTCTTTTCATATTTAAAAGTTTTGTAGCCTAGCCCAAGGATTTTGATTTTGCCACTTGGCATTTGAATGGATTGTTATACTAGTTCTAATGTCGTAATGTGTTAGAATAGGGTCATGGTATTAACCATGGAGTGGTTGAACCTATGGGCCCACTTCATTATATGGGGGCACACCCCAAGTAGTTACTGAGATAACTAGTAGGTTGTTGAACCATGAGTTATTATGTCACTTGGGTTGGGGGTGATAGGCCTCTATGTGCCCAGGGGCCATAGGGTGACCCGGCCTCATTAAAATAAGATGGGCCTCTATGGTTGAGTGACCTGATGATATTCTTGATGGGGGTCTGATGGTTGAGTGACCTAACTTGTTTTTGTCACTATGTTTCTTTCTCGTTGGGAGGTATATAGAGTGTTTGAGGTATATGGAATTGTTTTGGGATGCTTCAAGATATATATATATATATATATATATATATATATATATATATATATATATATATGGAGATTATTTGGTGATACTTTGGGAAGGTATATGGAGTTTTATTTTGTGCTCTTGGAGATATCTGGGGATTGTATCGTGATGTCTGGTTATGTGTGGAGTCGGTATAATGAGTTATGTGTACTCTTGTGAGTCTCGTTAGACATTGTTATGGTTGAGGATTGACATTTTCATTGGTATGGACTATTGGATATTGTCTTGGCACTATGTTGGTACAGTCATGGATTTCTTTGGGTCTTGTGATACTCATTGTATATGTATCAGTGTGTTGATTCTGTTTGTCAGTCACATCGTACTGGATCGATGTCTGTGACATAATTGTCAGAAATTATTTGCTATGTGGTCTGCTTGTTGTCATCCCATGGTGGAATTAATGGTCTTGTGATGTGATACAATCATGAAAGTAGGTAGCAAGATGTCTCGTGGGTTGTTTGTGTTGTGTTAAGTTTTGTGTGACATCTTGATGTTAGTTATTGTTGGGCACCCACGAACTTAAGACAACTGAAAAATTCTAAACAATGAATATTATAATCTTGAGATAAGAAATACTATAAAAGAAAATGCTAACTAAGTAATAAGGTAAAATGGAACTACCAATCTTCACAGAACCTTGAAAGTTAAAATTTCTACCAGATGTTCCTAGGGCCACCCGTGGTGTGATTTTGTGTCTGAAATCTTAACCTTAGAGCATACCTTCACCCATATTTGTTCCTTGTTGCTTCCCATTTCTCTTTCATCATTGTATGTCGCATCGAGGATGATGCTCTTATAAGGGGAGGGGGATGTAGTGCCCCACACAAATTTTAAAATAAAATAATAAAGTATTTAGTACTACGTCAAATGTAGCTCTCACTTTTAGCCACCCCAAAATCACTTTATTGTGGGTTAGACTTGCCTGCACACATGACAACTCTAATGTCTTGTCACATCACTTGTCACAAATTTAACTGACATGGATCTGTATTTACGTCTAAAACAAGATAGTCTATCTGTCAAAAGGGTTTCTTGATCCTACCGTGGTTTTGTTTGTTTGCTGTTGTTATAGTGTTTGACCAAATGAAAGAGGGAGACAACCTCTCATGGAGTATTTTGGCTATGCATGGAATGCGTGGGTTTCCTCAGGAGACAATCACACCGTTTCATACATGCAGCAAATAGGTCTCCAACCTGATGAGTTTACATTTACCAGCGCACTCCTGGCCTGTGCCAAAATACGAGCTCTGGGACAGGGTACAAAGACATCCATGGTTTACTTGGAATGCCTATGAAGCTGCTACAGTTTACATAGATTGAGAGGCAAGATTGAGAAGTGTATGATCTGATTGCATCTTACTTGTTGGAAATCAATGCCAAAGTAAACCATCTGAACTGTTGCCTGGAGTTGTTTGTTGCAACAATTACCCAACTGTTGCTTTATGTTGTTTAAACCATTATTCATGTTATTGCTTTCATCCTTGATTGTTGATTGTCCAAATTGTTGCTCATGGATGGAAACATTTGGAGGTTTGAATAAAAATGTGTACAGTGAATCCTTGCATAAGAATTTATCAATGATTTTACAAGTGGATAAATATTGTTTGGAGTGAGAGATTCCTCTAAAGTCTCTTGCATTTAGTCTCATGTTGCTGGCCACGTGGAGTATTCTGGTGGAGCCTTGTGTGGGACAACATGTGTTGAACAGGTTGTACGGTGTGTGAAATGCATATTAGTTGCTATATTGTGAGTTCGACTGCCACCGAGGAGAAGAGATGAGAGATCTTAAGGAGGGTTGCATGGACATCTAACAAAACATAAAAGACATGTTTGACCAAATGAAAGAACGAGACAACTCCTCATGGAATATGTTTCAAAGGCAGTGGTGTACGAAGAGGTGGGTTTCCTCATGAGGTAGTCACATAGTGTCACCGTATACAGCAAAAGGGCTCCAACCCAATCAGTTTACATTACCAGCGATATTTCTATCCTATGCCAAAATGGAAGCTTTGGAGCAGGGTATGATATCCATCAAAGCATAATGGAGAGAGGAATTTTTTCAGATGTTGTAGTTGCAACTAGCCCTGGTAGACATGTATGTAAAATGTAGAAGAATAGACAAAGCACGTGTATTGTTTGATAGAATACCCCAAAAAGATGTGTTCTTGAGATTGCAATGATAATAGGATATGCACAAAATGGATTTGTTGAGAAGGCACATGAACTGTTTGATAGAATGCCTCAAAGAAATGTTGTCTCATGGAATGCCATGATTGTAGGATATGCACATAATGGATTTGTTCAAAAGGCTTTAGAAACTTTCAAGCAACTACACTCATAGGTGTAGAGCCTCCTATCTATTGACTAAATTCTCTCAGCCTGTGTGCAAGAATGGAGCCTTGTGCAGGCCCTAGAAAATTGTTAGAGCATAATGGGAAACTTATTATGTTGGAAAAATTCAAGTGATTGGGAAGTTTGTGTGACGTTGTGGAGGTTAGATCGAGGCTCGTGAACTAGTTGACGAAGTGCCCAAGTGAGATGCTAAACGGGAAGCCTGCGGGTTTGACCGACTTCATTCCTCCCAGGCATGGTTAATCTCCCCTTACCTCTCATAATTCTCATGCTTTAGTTCTCATTTACAACTTAATAGAATTTTAAAATATTAGGATTATAATACAGTTAATTATTTTTATCAACTCATTGTAAAACAATGAAATGTCGTGTAGTAACTCACGAAGTCAAAATAACTCATTTTCATTAAAGCATGAACTTCTACCCTCATTCTAAGGTGATTTAGAAAAAATTCTACCCAACTGGATTGCTACAATATTGTTTTATCGACAAGACAAAATTGACTTCCCAGTAATAAAGTTGATCATCTCCCTGTTTAAATAGTTAATTTTTACATTTTTCAGAGACTCATTAAGTACCCTTTGTAATTCTAAAAATGAGATGTTAAGCTTCATTCGTGTACCTGTTATGTGAGGAATCACCTTAACCTTTGGATTGAACTCAAATGAACATATGTGATCTTTTGACGCTCTTATAGGAGCCTGTTAAACTGTTTTGCGGTGGTAGGAAGTTATTAAATGTAGAAAGTTTTTTTCATTTTGGACCACCATTTGAAACCCGGATAGAGAAATTAATAATCCATCTTCGTAAACCTATAAATTTTTACTAGACAATTGCATGGAATTTTTTAGTTTAGGGAAAAACACTTTTATGGATAATTTGACATGGCATTTTGTAGGCCTCGGTCACGGTTTAACAAGGTCAAACTGGACCAATTAGGACCGGTGGCTTCAGAAAACTTGTCGCCGTTCGAAGACCGTTCTCCAGTTTTGATTTTCATCGAATCTGTTGAATTCTCCTTATATAGGGAAAATTGTAGGAAGTTTTTCGTTACACGTTAATACATCAAACATCAATTTTGGACATGATTGTTTGAGCCCTCGAGCTAAATTTTGTTCATTTGCAACTGGGTCAACTACGACCAGTGGCCCTGGAAAACTAGCTGCCAAACGCAAACCGCCGCTTTTTCCTTTTTCCCAGTGCAATCGAGGTTTCTTTGAACTCTTGGTATATCTGGGGACATGTAGAAAGTTAATCATGGTGTGCATTCTCATCGGAAGATAACTTTTGGAAGTGGTTTCTTAGCCTCCAAGCCCATTTTGAACGTTTTGTAGCTAGTGAGAAAATGTAAAAATAGAAAGCTGCGGGACCCTCGTAGGGTTGCCAAACCACCCTGGAAAATTTTAACACATAAATAACTAGTTTAAAACTCTATAGTGTAACTTTTTGTGTGAAATAGAACTTTTGACAAATGATGTGTTTTCTCTCTTCCCTTCTCTTTTCTCTCTTAGGTTACAAAAAGAAGTAAAATAAAATGTAATGAATACACGTCTCTAAACATTGTATTTCGATTACAAATTGTAATTATTATCATATGTAAATGAGAAACTAAAAAATGATAATTATGTTAGATTTAGGGGATGCCATGCAAGTGATTTATCACTAATATCATGCTCACGTGGTTTTGCAGGATGAAAGAATGATGACAAAAAGGTGATGTGTAATTCATTAATTATCATTTTAATTTATATAGTTCATTGTTAAATGAATAAATGTATAATGTAGTCTCATGTTACATAAGGTTATATTTGATAATTTGTTGCTATGTATGAGATGTTGGTTTCAAGGAAATCTAGGAAATGTGCATTTAATCATAGGTCAATTTGATTTATAGTACACCTGGTAAAAATGTTTGATATTTATATAAGGTAAATGAATATGAAGTAATATCTTGTAGTTCATATTTAGTGTTCTATAAATGATTAATGAGTCATCTTGTGCATTCATACTTTGTAAATGTAATAAAGAGATTTAATCAAAACACTCTACCCTTGTACAATATCAGAGCATAACTTGTTTTCTTGTGTGATACTCCTTACCGTAGAAGACTTTGAAAACCGTAGAGTGGACTTAAACCCTGCACTCGATGGAAATCTCCTAGTTTGAGTAAACAAGAGCCCAAGAATGGGTTTATCATCTTAGTCAGTATGGATAGTGACATAGTCATAAACCTGGTAGATAGGAGTGACATAGTCAAACTTCATTTGGAGTATGTAGAGCTAACTCCCCTTCGTATCCTAGTGGACTACCTTGTCTTCCGAGGATAGATCTAAAATTTATTTTCTTCATCGAATGAAATCCTTGTGGTTCCAGACGACATAGATGGAGGTTGTGACTTAGTGGTTCTAGGTCTTAAACTCTTGTTAATGAAATCCTTAGCTCCGCTTAGCTAAATGTATTACCTTGGTTTCTCTCAACATAACACCTTGGTCCTTTCTTGAAGGTGGTTTAGCATAAATTTGTCCTCTCACTTAAAAATCCTATATAGTTGAGGGGTAGACCCTTAGGTGAAGTTGGAATTAATCTAAAACTTAGTTGATTTGGATGTTAACTTAGGGTTCGTGTGTAGCTTCAAGTATTCTAATCATTTATGTCTTCAAGAGGTTAGACAAACATTTCGTAACTCCTTTTCAAGACAATGCTAAAAATAAGACCATAATGTGACATAGAAAATAAAGCATATAATAGTAAAGATGAGATTTGAGATTTGGAATAATGTCACCCTTGAAGATCTTATAACTCAATTAAACATATTATTTTGTTTCAAAGAATATGAATTGTTCTTCAACCTTGTGATCCACCTTCGAGAAAAAAAAATACATATATAAAAAAATGGAATTCCACAAGTCATTGAATTGGAATAACTATGGTAGGGAAATAACTAACCCATGATCGAGGTATGTTTTTGGTAAAAATATATCTCGCATCTAAATCTCGTTAAAACCTAATATCGCTATATGGACACCAAGTCACATCCACTTGAGTTGTAAGAATAAAAAGGTAGACACTGAATATATGTTTGAGAAGAATATTTTTAACATAAGAACAAGATAATTAAGTATTTTATATGCATTTGAATTATGTCAAATAAGTATGCAAGTTATGGAAATTTTTGTAAAGAATAAGAAGCCAACTTAAAAGGGGTCGAACTGTAATTTAACCATAGAATGAACTTAGAAATCTGTAGGTGGCCAATTGAGAAATTTATCCTTGTGCAATAATGTTCTTGGAGTGTTAATCATAACTAAAATACAATTAAAAGAAATGATGTGTTGTGGGTTCGCCATTCCTAAAGTCATTTTTCTTGTGGTTGGGTCATTATTAGAAACCATTCATTGGGAAAAGTGTGGCATCGACATGCCTATGTTTTTTCATGTGCCTATGTGAGTTGAGGAATTATGTAATTGTCGTATGCGAGTTGAGTTTCTTTACTTGGAATCCTTGTTGTGTTGTGTTTAGTGAGCAATGTAAGTCAAAAATAAATAAATTTACTGTTATTTTCTTGTTTTAATTGGATGTGTAAAATGTGGGCACTACATAAACACTCAATTCAATGACATGGTATTTTTAAAAAATGCCTATAAGATTCTAGTCCGTTTACCCGCAATTTGGATGATCAAAAATTGATATATATATTTTGTGAAGTTAGATGCGCTATCTATCTTGGGATAGATTTTATTTTGTATTTTTTTGAGCAATATTTTATTTTTTATGATTATTTTTCTTGAAAGTGGCACGAAAACATAAATAAAACAAAGCACTTTACATTTTCCCGCCATAACTTCATCAAAAAATATTGAAATCAAATAATTTTTTTAAACATGTATATAATTTCACCACGGTTGGGATGGTATAAGTTTTATCACATTCTGATAAGTGAAACAAAATTTGTAGTCTTAAACATAGACATAAACATTCACGGGAAAAAGTGTCTTAAAGACCTACTATTAGTAAAAATTATAAAATGATATTTATCCTATTCTATTCACTTTAAAATCAATATTTCTACAAATCTAACAATCTCCCCTATGTGATGGTACCATTTTTATGACATATTTTTGAATTTTTGGCATGGTTCAAGTCCGTGGAAGACTAAATTTGATGTTTTTCTATTTTTGATGTAAAATTCAGGATTTGATGTCCACTTAATTGTCCCCCAACTTGTTGCACTTACCTTGCTACAAGATATTCTAAAGCCATTATCCCAATTAAAAAGAATTTATCACATGATTATAAATGGTGTTATCCATGCAATTTTCCCCATGATCAAAATTCATGCAAAAATGGAATTCTCGGTCAAGATATCATCATCCAAGTGCATACATTTCAATAGATTAGTATAAAGAGTAGTATGCAAAGGGAAAAGGAGATCAAGGAAAAGAAATGAATGAATCAACCTTTATCAATTGGTAAGTGGATACTTTTTGTGGATTGAATCAAAAAGATTCTAACAAAGTTTCTAATTCATTTACATTCAACACAAGGTCTAAAAAGAGGGCTATATAAGAGGAATATTCATCCCCAAATGGATTATCATCCACCCCCAAGGAATGAAAGGAGGTTATAACTATTAAACCCTTTGAACTACAAGAAAATCAGACCAATAAGAATGATAATCCGTTACAAAATTAGACCCAAACCAACCAATAATTAAAATAAGATGTTGCTACCATAAAGGTTTAGTAAAAGGTTGGCCATATTCTTTTAAATATAGTGAAACAAATGAATGTAACTAGTGTGAATATTATCATGCGGGAAGTACTCTCCATTCTAACACAGAGAAATTTTTTATAAGAAGCTTTGAGGCACTTTGGTTATGAGAGTGAACTAGTAGAAGAAAAATCAAGTGATACTACAAGATTGTGCAAATGAAAAGAAGGATAAACCAATAATATCACCAAATCACATCCCTTCTAAATCTCTCTAATCATTGGTAAGTACCTTGTCCACAAATGCATGATATATTCTAAATCTAGTAGTTCTATTATGCCTAAGAATATTGTTGATTTATTAGGCATAAATTACACACCAATTACCAAAGGAATTGTCTAATTAGATGGAACTTCTTTTAGTATAGTTATAATCATAAGCGATTTGAGTATTAACTTGCATGCATGCCTAAACATCTCAACCTTGCAAGAAATTTCAGTCATTGATCTCCCTCCCTTCTTTTCCATATGCATTTCTAGAGACACTACTATTAAAGTGGGGGGTTAATTGTTTGTTGATTGGTCTCACATGATTCTTAGAACTAGGTATGGGACTAGAATAACCATAAAAGATGAGCCTATTTCCCATAACCATATAGAGCCTTATACACCTAGTCCTAGGGATATGAATTTTGTAGTGCATGATCAAGAAGAGAATTTTTATTCATAAATCTTCCACATCTTTAGATGAGGTCCTTGATATTTTACTTGATAATTGGGAAACGAAACACTTTGATTTCTATCCTTATGATCATATGGAAGAAACAAGGTTAGGAGCTTATTCTATACATGAGTAAATTAATTTCATACCTGGCCTACTGAAGGTACAAGAGGATTGAGATAGAGTATTTCAGTTTTACTTTGATGGATCTAGAAGTAAAAATGGTGTTGGTGCTGGAGTTGTGTTGATCTCTCCTAGTGAAGAGAAGTATTTATTTGCATTTAGAATTCAATTCAGTTGTACCAATAATATGGAAGAGTATGAGACATTGATATAATGCCTCCAATTGGAACAAAAATGAGGAATCAAAATTTTACAAGCATTTGGAGATAGTTAAATGGTCATACATCAAGTCATAACTCAATGTGTTGCTAAGAAATAGTTTATCAAAAACCTACGAGCATAGAGTTTGGGATATTATTGAAGGTTTTGATGCTTTCAACATCCAAGTAGTACCAAGAGTGTAAAAAAATAATGTATATAGAATGGTATTAGTTTGACATTAGTATGAGAACCCTCAAGGCATCAAGGAAGGTTTAGACTAGTATGTCAAACTTGTGGTTAGGCCTCAATGCCAAATAGTGCAACTTGTTAGTAGGTCTTCGACAATGATAAAAAATTTATTAAATATTTATAGGATGAGGTAGAATCTTTAGCTATAAATCATGAAAAAATGTAAGAACAATATGAGGATCAGATCATCTAACAAACTTAAAACCAACAAACTTCATTAGGGAGTAATCATCTTTGGATAATGTTTTCAATCGATGATCAATTTAGAGGAGAGAAAAGGGGCATAAATGTGAAAGAGGAGAACTATGAACAAGTGACCATTACAAGGATACATTCTTAAAATTTGGAAAAGGTACATAGTATTTCTAAATAATCTCGTATAGACCTTTGAAAAGAATATGATGATGTTTTTTTTTTTGGAGTTGTGAAAATATTAAGGGTTTCTACCCAAGCGTCGCATAACATACCATTGAATTAGATCCTAACACCAAACTTATTAAGTAGAAATAAAGGAATGTAAACCCAAAAGTGGATCTCTTAATGAGAAAGTAGTTGGCTAAGATCATAGAGGAAAATATCATATTTCCCATGAAGCATTCTTCTTGGGTGGAAAATATGGTCCCATTAAGGAAAATTAATGGAGGTATTAGATTATGTGTAGAAATTAGAGACTTTAATAGAGAATCTATGAAATATCATTATCCTCTTCCTTCCATGGAGTAGATCCTTCAAATAATGGTTGGGGAAGAGAGGTTTTCTCTCTTAGATGGTTACTCAGGTTTACAATCAAGTTTTATATAAGATCTATATTAGTTTAAGATAACTTTCACCAACAAGTGGGGTACTTATGATTATAAGAATAAACCCTTTAGATTAACAAATGATGGTGGAACCTCTCACGAGAGGAAATGGATATGGCCTTCAAAGGAATTATTGGTGACATAGTATTAGTATATTTTGATGATATAATAGTCTACTCATAGCAAAAAAGTGAACACTTGGCTCATTTTAAGAAAGTATTTGATAGATGAAAATAGTTTGGTGTTTCTTTACACCCCAAAAAATGCATGTTCTTTGTTCGTGAAAGAAAATTTCTTATACATATAGTGTCAAAGGATGGCCTTGTCATAGATCTAGATATGGTGAGTGCAATTTTATTTCTCTCTCTCTCTCTCAATCCCTAATCACAAGAAACAATTTGTAAAATGTCTTAGGAATAATAAATTTTGTGAGGAAATTTATTCCTAATTTTTCTTCGTTAGTTAAACCCCTTGCCTCTGATAAAGAATAATTTTTTTCTTTAGATGGTCATAGGAAGGAAAGGAGAGTTTTGATAAAATTAAAGAAGCCATTTCTTAGGTCCTCACTCTCAAAAATCCCAATCACACAAAGGAATTTACTCTATATTTTTAGTAAATGACAACATATCATCCATTTTAGACAAACAAAATGATGATTTCTTGGAGTAACCCATTGCTTACTTTAGTCAAGCACTAAAATTAGTATTTTTAACAAAAATGTATTGACTATCATCTGTGTATTCAAAACTTTAAACACATGCTCTCAAACAACAAGATTCAAATGATGGTATCTCATCTCAACATGAAATAATTTCTCTAGAATAAATAAGTGAATGAAAGGAGATCGAATGGATCCCTAAAGTCATGTAGTATGATGTCTATATCAAAGTCACCAATATTGTGAGAGGTAAAGGATTACATGAGTAGCTTGCAACAAGCTTAAGAGATTACAAAGAGTTATGTATGTTAGAAGAAGATCAACCACCTCTTCCTCGTGTTCTTGAAAATTCACATCAAAATATGACAAAATTTTTGTAAACAAGAATCTATTCCTAAGGTTTAAACAAGGAAAAAAGAAGGTACTTCAGATTACAAGTTATTCCCTATGTGTTTATAGATGGTATCTTGTTTAAAAAAGACATTAATGGCATTATTTTGAGATGTGTTGAGGCTAACCAGATAGAGAAAGTTTTGCAAGAATTCCATGATGGACTAGCAAGAGGAGTTTTTATCTAAGAACTACCACACTCAAATCATGAAGGGTGGATACTATTAGCCTAATATATTTAGGTAATTCCATAAATGGATCCAAAAATATAATAAGTGTGCCTTATTTATAGGAAAATAAATCTTGCATTCATTTCCCTCTATCCCATTTCAGTTGAGAATCCATTTGCAATGAGGTTTTAAATTCACGGAGTAATTAACCCACACTCAATCTTGGGGAAAATTTTGATATTAACTACAATTGATTACTTTAATTGATGGATTGAAGCCATTTATTTGAAAGAAGAAAACCGAGTAACATTCGAGATTTTTATGAATTAATTGTAATAATATTTGGGGTCCCTTATATAATCATATCCGATAATACCAGGAATTCTTGGGAATTGAAATAATCGAATGGGACAAGAAAAATGTAATTCATCTAAGTATATCTTATGAATATTACCCCAAAGGAAATGGGCTTCCTGAATTTACAAACAAGAATATTTTAAGGATTATCAAAGTGACCTTAGTAGAGAACCAAAGGACTTGGAACAAAAACTAGAATAAGTCTTGTGGGGTGATATAATTACTCCAAAGAGATCAAATAGTAGTTCACCATTCATTATTGTTTATGACAAGGAAGAAATATTTCCTATCGCTTTGAAATCCCAACTTTAGAGCTCATAAACCAACTTGATATTTTTAGAGAGTAAGAAATGTAGGTTAAATATGTAGAGATGATGGAACTAGAAGAATTGAGAGATAATTCCATGTAAATAATGGAAAAATAGACAATTCAAATCAAGCAATGCTTTGAAAAAAAGAAAAAGAAAGACCCTTAAAGGAAGGATATATTTTCCTCATTTGGGATAAATATGGAAAAAAACCGAGATAAACACACCAAATTTGATTCCATTTGGAGTGGCCCTTATGTGATCTCGATTGCAAATAAAACAATTCTTTTCAATTTTCTGGTTGAATGGAGACAATATCCTATCCCAGTTAATAGAATGTACCTCAATATATGTCATTAAGGTAAGGTGTCACCCTCTACATAGTTATTTCTTCTTGCACCATAAGTTCCTTGTCCACACCCTGCATGTTTCATTTGAAAGGTTTATTTGATTTTCAATTTTCTACATATTTTTATGGGCCATTTTTTCTATTTCACATTATGGTTCGACAAGTTCATGGTGGAAATAATAGTTTAAAGTATTTCCAAATGCATGTAATCCATTTTTAAAATTAGTATGTGACTCATAACTCTATTGCTTCATCCTTGCCAATAAATCAGTGATTTAGTCCATTTTTAACAAGTTTTCCACTCTCATTAAGGGTTAAATGCATCGAGTTTCTCCTTACTTGGATAAACAAGATATATGGGGCGTTTATAAAGTTAAATCATATAGCCCCAAGTTCGGGTGCAAAGATCGAGTTCCTTGGTTTTTATTTCGGTATTTTTGGGACAACTAAAAAGGTTCAATATAAGATCCCAAAATCAGTTCAAAGTAGGTTTAATGGTTGTTCCATATCAATTCTAAGGCCATTAAGTTCTTTACTCGAGGCTCTCTGATAAGATTTACAAGTTTATATCATTTTTCAAGTTTTCAAGATGGATCTATCCCCGATTGATTGCAAACAAGGCTATTGGTCAAATTTAGCAAGAAAATTACCCCTGGAGGTTGCCAAAATTGTTATCCTCAATTTCCCTATGAAAATTTGGGCACAATACCATTTTAAATGGACATAACAATTTTAATTGGCTATATGACATTTAAAATTCCTATAAAATTACATGCTCACAACATTTAAAACTTAGAATTAAAGCCTTCCTGTACCCAAGAATGAGGGTTGTAAACACTAAATCACACACTTGGGTACATTTCTAGGTCCTAAAGGTATACTAGTATTCTTATGATTCCTAAGAAAGAAAATTTGTGGTGATAACTATCGTTTTCCTCTTTTCTTTGTTTCTTATTTTCTATTTAGTCTTACACACCCTACATCCCAATTGTAATTTCACTTATTTATCTTTCATGACTTTGGAAACCAACACTCAACCAATATAACAACATTCAGTGCTCCCCTCCCTATGGGCACCCTTAGCCCTTTCTTACCTTAATATTTTTAGTCTCTTTTATCTTTTAGGCATATTTTTCACTTATGAGTTGGCCTTCCAGTTGTCAATTATGAAATTCAAACAAGGGAATCATATAAATACATAGTTATGTGTTTAAAAATAAGTACCAAACACTAAGCATTATTATTATCACCTAAGCTTGCATTAAAAAGGAACCTAAATCACTCAAAGCCATTCACCTAGAATCCATTGAAGGGATAAGGAGCTGCATACTCTACATATACAATATAGGAAGGGGAAGTTCATTCTATTCCATTCACACATGATATACATTTCTACATTCTAGCTACATCCTAATATCAACTACACCTTGCACAAGGACATCCTAGGGCACAATATCTACACAAACTCACAAGAACTACATGGATTTTGTGATGTATTATAACACTCAAATTTAATTTCACTCTCGGGTGGGTGTAGAGGTCATCTAACTCCCCATTCTACATTTTTGTTTTATGTTTGATGTGGTTTGTGGGCTTGTGTAGGCGAACTTATCTTTTTTAGGTTACAGGTAACTTTGGCGATCATTGTGTGATTACTAGGTGATCAACATGGAATAACTGTGACACCCTTGTGACTTAATACAAATTAGATTCAAATCTTTTATGAAGTCACGAGTGCCAGGATATAGTCATTAGTGCCCAGGCACCCATTTCTTATTACGTGTGCCCCTATCTGACATTATTCTTGAACTCAAAAATTTACAGAGATTAATTACAATGTTGTTTTCATCTTATTCATAACTTATCCTTACCAAGATCAGTTCCATATTGTGTGTATGTCAGCTAAGTATTCTCATCTCAACTTCTTGCTTATGGTTTTATACTTTACATCTTAATTTTTTTGTGTCATTATTGTATTGTATCATTTATACATTAGTTATTTTAATACTGACTTTGTAATTATATTTAATTAAAATTAAATTATATCATTTGGTGAACCCCACCATTCAAACCCCACCTTTTGAGAATGCATCGCAATCTATCCCCTTCTTCTAAATTCATGGATCAATCTTCATATCGGTATTTTTCTCCCACCAAGGTTTCTTGCATAGATGTTCACTCACTCGATTTTATGCAAGTTTGTACTCAAGATCCTCCTCACTTCATCACTCAAATGCATGATCCAAACATAAATGTAATCACCACCCATTACACTCATCCTTCATGGCTCCACCTATCTCTTTCCCACCACCTATAAATCCTACTGAGTTCATACCACCCCCTCTAAGGGTTATGACATCATTGAGTAGCTTAAGAATACAAAAAAACTCTCTCTTTATGATATCTTGTGTAGTGCACTTTCTTTTTGTCATACATTAGAGGTATCCCTTAGTTCCATTCACATTAAAAACAATAATTCCCTCATTTCCTTTACTCACCTCATTCAATCCCTCAAAAATATACCACATGCTATATATTTTAGTGATGAGGATATCCCTCCCTCTGCTATTAACAATACCTTTGCACCTTTTCTTATTACTACTGATATTTGTGTCATCTGTATTAAACATGTACTCATTTATAGTGAATCTGTTATAAATCTATGTACTTTATTCCTCCTAATAAAAATTGGCATTAATGAGGTTTTAATTAATAAATCCTCTTAAGTCATTTTCACATATGATTCCACTACTCGCACATGCATGGGAACTATCACCCTACCTCTACAAGTTGGGCCTAAAATTTTTCCTATTGTATTCTTTTTATTGATGCCACATTCTAGTTCAATTTCTTACTTAAAGATCCTAAATTCATGTAGTGCATGTTATTCCCTCTACAATTCATCGATACATTAAATTCCTAAATGATGGCTATGAAAATACCATTTTATGGACCCTTATCCATCCAAGTTTTTCCACATCGATCCCATCACCACCATGCCCATCCCTCCATCATAGCCTATTCCATATCAGAATATTAATACATATGATGTTGGTAAGTCTAGTGCTTCACATCCTTCTTCTACCTCTACATGCATTCCATTTATTCCTACTATTAATACTAATATCATATAACCTACCATCTCTACCTATATGACTACTACTCCACCTATCATGGATCCTCTCAATTCTACATCTAGCTCCATCCCTACCAATATCCTTGATAATGTTATCCAATAAGATAATATTAGTGCCGATGATTTTGATGATGAGGTTGATGTCGTAGAGCTTAATGATGACACATTGTGCAATCTTAACTTTACTCCTATTGAAATAGATGAATCCTACTTCCAAGATACTTTTGTTTCTATTGGCCCTGGTGAATATCAATTCAAAAATCATCCTCCTTCCACTAATGCCATGATACCTTTCTAAGGAACTGTCCATACATTGGACATCTTACCATCTATTACATCTCCCCAAGTTCACTCTACACTATAGCTTGATCCCTTCACATGCACTCTTTTCATACATGACTCTTATTGGCCTCACATTCCATTTGACCCTACTTTCTTTGACATTGTTTTCATGCATTATTGATTGAATCGGTTAGGAGTAAAACTTGTTGATCGCATTCCTTCACCTCACTCTCCTCACCTTTATCATGGATGTGCTCTCATTAATGTTATTTATGGCATCCATGTCATCATATATCATAATGGTGATCTTATGAGTGAGCATTGCATTATATCTCAGACCCAATCTATTTCTATGTGTGTGTGTGTAGATTCGTTCCCTAGGTGGCTCTTGTGTGTATCGCACTTGATAGTGAGAAAAATATCTAGATGTAAAGAAATGTAATAGATGTGTGCATGGAATAGAATAGACTCTCCTCCTATGAAGTGTATGTAGAATAATATAGTCCCTTTCCCTTTAATGGATGCTAGAATGGATGTTTTAATGCTCTTAAATAACCTTTAGATGCAACCTTAGGTGGTGATAGCTAATGCTTAGTTCTTGGTCCTTTATTATGATCACAAGCTTTATATTTATATGATCCCCTTGTTTAAATTTCCTAATTAACCTGAAAAGGTTGAATGATCAAATGGATAAAAATTAACCAAAATATGTGAATAAAATACAAAGAGGTCGGGGTGCTCGAGAGAGGACGGGAGCACTGACGCGATGTCCTAGTTGGGTCTTTGGTGTCTAGTCTTAGAGAAACTAAAGGGTTGGAGGTCAAACTGAGCAAGAAGGTGTGCAAGACAAAAAGTGGTAGTAGAAAGAAAGAAAAGATGGAAAAATACTTTGGTGAATTAGTAATTTTCTTACCTAGGAATCATATGAATAGTAGTATGTAATCAGGACTAGATAATTACCCAAAGTGCATGGTTTTATGTCTACATTTTCCCCACTTTATTTTGTTGAGAGAAAGCTCGATAAAATAAATTATATAAAGATGTGTACTTGATAACCATGTATATTAATGGAGAGAAGTGTTTTGAGAGACAAGGAAAAACATGGAGTGATAAAAAGGTGGAGCATGGAGACTAAAGATGAGAAAGCTGTTAAAAGTGATGATATATTGACCCTAGGGTAGAATCACATGTTGTATATGTTGCGAAATGTGTACATTATTGATGTCGATGTTAATGTGTGTGATGTTGGTTATGTTTTTAACAATGTAGGATGGTGTTGAATGCCACTTCTCTTATAGATAGACCTGCAAAAGAGAAGAATGAACAAGTAGTCAAATATACATGTATATGTGTAAAAATCATGTAAAATGAAAAATGTGAAAAAGGAACAGTGTGTACTGATTTGTGATGAGGAAAATATTGTATAAAATATCTTGTATAGGTTATTGATGACTAATTTTTGGGTGATTTCATACCAATTATGCCGGTTGCGAGTTTTCAAGTGATCTCATGCCAAAGATATGGAAGAATTATAAGGACAAAAGTCTAGTGTCATCCTACATCCTTTATCTTCTTCCCACAATGTAGAACATCGATCACTGGATGGTCTATAAAATTATGATCTAGTTCAACCATTTCCAATCCTTTGTTTTGTATGGGAAAATAAGTTATAATGTATGAATTATGAGATCTAAAGGACTATCTTCCTTGTTAAAAGATGTTGTGTGGAGTGATGTAGGCTGTGTTACACTAATGAATTATTTTTAACTTTCCCTTAGTCATAGGATTTCGGGAAGGGTAGGAGTGCCCATGCACTATTTTCTATATCTGGGCATTGGTGTGTGTGTGTTATGTTAAGGGCTGAGTTAGGATATGAGCCCTATCATATGTTTATTATTGTTTTGTATTGAGTCTTTGTGCTATATTATGTAATGACTAAAAATTCCATGTGAGGTGAATGATTCACCCACATTATGCCCCCCTCATTTGGGGTGTATGCGATGTCATTGAAGGAGTATGCAGCCCAAAGGAGGACCTACCATTGTGTTAAAAATTAACCCAACAAGGGGAGGGAGTGTGCTTAGTAAAAACCAAGGCACACATAAAAATGTGTCTAAAAGGCGAGTGTTAGTACAAGAAAACATGCATGTAAACTTTTAGCTAGTAAACAAGATGATAACACACAAGAAGATAATGTAAACCTGTGAAAAGTGGGTTTCAAACATGGGACATCACTCAAAATGACGTAAAGCAGTCAAATTTGACTAGGAGAAAATAAGACAGGTTGTGTATATAAGAAAAAAGGAAAAGCCCACAAACATTGGCAAATAATGACAAGCAAGAACAAGTAATATAACAAACAACCATGGTGGTAGATAGGCCTGTAAGATAATTTTTTTACGTGAATCACCCTTTAGCATGTTAGAAAGATAAAAATTATCTCAAGGTGTTATAATACGATAAATTAATGTGATATGAAACGAAATTAAACAAGAAAGTAGCACTTGTAGTGTATGAAAGTCGACACCCCCGAGATCTGTGTGGAACTAGTAATTGTTATTATGCTAAGAATTTGTGCTTATGTGTATAGATTTGTAATCAAAAATAGAAATCAAGTTAACTAACATCTATGTATGATAAATAAAATGACATATAAGATATCTATCTAGTATGTGTAATAAAGTGTGCATGTAACAAATAAATGTAAGAAAGACTAAAGGCATACAAGATATGTAGTATGTTTTGGACGTGATGGAATGTAATGCAAAGTGAATGATAGGATCAACATGCCCCCTAAGTGGATGTGTATGTATGATATCAGATTAATTTATATAGGCCCCATCAACACGATCAAGAGTCAACCATAAACGAGAGTATGTCATTAAGAAAGCTTGATTCAAAATGTGTGTACTAGATATATGTGATCATTAAAGCGCAAAGTGTAGAGTGTGTGAGTGAGTGAATGTGTGAGTGTTGTTGGTACCTGAATTTAATCTTCTTCAAAGGCCATGCAACATCATGGATTTGACAAGACACTCAGAGGTAGATAGATGATTATATGTGTCATTTTATAGCGGGAAGAAGATCTATACGGCTTTTTAGCACTTATGCTTTGAAAGAAGTGGGTAGCACCTTAAAAGGATATTATCTTATCCTAACTATTTTAGGTTGTGCCTTTCAACCAATGTAAGAGAACCTATTGTGTAACCTCTATTATTGAAGGAGATGTAGATACCTTTCTTTTGCACAAATTTTATAGAGAAGACCTTGGGGAAAATATGTTTCCTTTCTCTTCCTAGGCTAGTTTGTAAGAGATTTCTTTGACAGCCCCTACCAAAGTTTTAACATCCTCCTCAAGATCCACACTATTTATTACTTGAGGTTTTTCGGGTTTACCATTTTGGGACCCTCCCTCTTAGGATTTTTTCCAACTACTTTGATATTGTTCTCAATTTGCGAGCCTTGGTGAAGGTCCGCCTTAAAGTTATAGGGTTTTTATCCCTCAAATAGTATGTGACCTTCTTATCAAATGCATTAACATACTTTATAAGACAAGATTCATCACATGGCCTCAAATTCACAGGAAATATTCTCAATGTATTATTGAATCTTGTATTAAAATCATGCATTGATTCATTAGGATTCTTTTTAATATTCTCAAATTCTGACAAAAGAAACCTAGGGTCTGTTCTGTCACCATCATTGCAATCTAAATGCATTCTTCATTTTAGTCAAGAATCAATAGAGTTATCAGGAAGAGCTTTATACCAATCCCTTACATCCTCTTCTAGAGTATGAATAAATAATTTAATGTATACATCTTCAAAATCTATTTTGAAATCCTCCATCATATTGACAAAGAGTTTCAAGTGTTGATCACCATTTATTGCATTATTTCCTTGAAACTTAGGCAATCTGTTTCTTACATCCTGTGGAACAACATTCAAATAACCATCCATACCTATAAAACTGATGGGACCAAAAGTATTAACGAAAAATGGAGGTCTAGGTGGAGGCTGAGCCATATTATTCTGAGGAGGTGATCTTACAAGAGAAACAAAGTGATGAGGAGTGAAGTGCAATGGCAAGTATAGGGATATAATTTTTAGAATGATTATCCCATAATGACTCTTTTTCACGGCAGAAACTACCAAATTTGGAAAATACAGGGGTATAATGAGATGCAAATCTTTCAAATACAGGAGTAGAATGAGAAGGTCCCTCTCCAAATTGAGAATTCAAATTTATAAAGAGACTACCTGATTTAGAAGTAGATGAGGAAGCATTGTAGTCTTCAATCAAGTGCCGATCAGTTTCACCAATGGAGACTTCTTTTCTTGATGCTTGATCTCCAACAAACTTCCAAAATTTTACTCCTTACGAATTAGACTTTTCAAGCTCTAGAAACAACCTTCTACTAGGGTCCGCAGTGAAGAAAGATCTTCTTCCTTCCATCTTTGCAAAGATTAGTAACAAATTTACATTGACAGAGGTTAAGACACTGACATTTATCAAAATAAATCAACACGGAGTCGCCACTAAGGATTTTCACCTCAGATGTGCAAAAATGCACTAAAAGATAATCTGTCAAATGTCTGTCAGTACTGGAATCTTGTAAAACTTATCAGATCTGATCTTCTTTTACCCAAATTTATCAATCACAATGCAAGCAAAGTGCAACAACTACCGAGAAAAATGGACGAGATAGCACACAAAAGTTATAACTTTTTCAATTCTTACTGAGATCTGATCGAGATAATGATGTTTACAAAATGTATTTGCACACAAAACTACAAAAAACATTACCGGGTTCTACATGCACACACCTTTGTTCAAATACTTCAAAAAGTCCCCGATAAGCGGTGCCATTTTGGTGTTGGTACCTAGATTTAATCTTCTTCAAAGGCCGTGTAACATCATGGATTTGAAAAGACACTCAAAGGTAGATATATGGTTATGTGTGTCATTTTGTAGCTGGTGAATCAAATCTATCTGGATTTTTTAGCACTCAAGATTTGAATGAAGTGGGTTGCACCTTAAAAGATGATCATATTTTAGGTTGTGCCTTTCAACCAAGGTAAAAGAACCTATTTTGTAACCCTTTTTATTTAAGGAGATGCGAGATACCTTTCTTTTGCAAAAATTTTATAGAGAAGACCTTGGGGAAAATATGATCATTACACCAAATCTAACTCTCATGAGTTGTCACTTCCATATTATGGAGATATTTTCAACACAAGGTTAAGGTTATTGAAGACATTTGGACTCTGATCTATTACGCATACTTTAGCAAATGGATTTTGTTCTTACGTGGGTATACTGATGCAAAATAGGGGTAGTTAGAGGTAGGATTGGTTATTTGAATAATTTTTGGTGGGAGATCAACAAGATAGATTGGAATTTCTAGATCCTTGAGAAACTTAACTAAAAATGGAGAACTCAATAATAGAAAGCTTCAAAAGAGTTAAAACATTCCTTGACTAGAAGGTGTGCATGAATGGAGGCCCAAACATGTATTTTTCACACAATATTTTAGATTCTAACACGAAGGCTCGAGTTAGAAGACCCGATAAAACATCAAGATCTAAGATCAGTCACGCTTGAGGTACACCCAGAGGCTTACAAAAAATCTCTGTCAACAAATGAAAGAAAAGTGATTTTAAATCATTTATTTCATTCCCAGATGAAAGATCTTTTGAAAAATGAAATTGTAAATGCCACTAAACTATCACAAGGATTGAGATTTTTGTGATTTAAAGAGATTTTGATACAAGATTGCAATATGAACAAGAAAAAGTACTTGCAGACATTCTGAAAGTGAATAAACACAAAATTTTCTAGAGATTTAACATAAATTAACTCAAAGTTTATTAGATTCATCAGCGGGAGAGTTATTTTAAAACAATCTTAGAGCTTTTTGATGGCTATACACTCATAACCAACTCAACATGAATGAAAATATAACACAGAGGAAGTTAACCTAGTTTCTCTAAATTTTTCTCGAGAAGATGCACTTTTCTCAACATTTTTCGTGAAAATGAACTCCAAAATTTTGCAAGAGTAATCTTATTACATTTATAATAAACCCTTTACATCCAATTTCCCCCAAAAGAGTAATATTTGAAGCACCTTTGTTGCACATATCGGATCATGATTTGCAAAAAGTGACATTTAACAGATCCGTAAAAAGGTTGTCATGTGTTACTGAAAAAAAAGCGAATCATTGCAAATATTTGCATCATTGTTCTAACGAGGCATATTATCCATCCTTGGCACTTTTAGCACCTCTTCCCCTCAAAATATAAGAATATTCAGGGATCTTTTATTGTAACTAATTTTTTTGAGATGAAGACATTTAACAAATTTAGATCCAAAATCTGCTAGGTGGACCAACCGTGAATAGATCACGTCCTTTTTAATTATTTTTGGAGCCTCTGTATAGTTGGACATTGACAAGTCATCCCTTTTTTTCTCGAGGAAACATCCTTTTCACCTTTTGCACCTTTACTTTCATCATTTCATCTTTTTTCCCTCCTTTTCATCTAAAATTTTACTCTCAATTTCTCGATCTAGCATTTTCCGTTTATGCACGAGCCGAACAAAATTCACTTTACGAGTACTTCAAATTTACAAATTGAGATCCTAAATTGAATCAATTAAATTTTCCAGGACCCAAAAGACATAGGTTTGAAGAATTTGATGAAGAGTGATGAAAAAATACATCTCAAACATCCTGGACCTTTAATGGAGAAAAATCAAATGAAATGCACAACTACCGTTGATACTACATTTCAAAATTTAATTTGATCCCTCCACATGGAAAAATGCAATTGGAAATGGGTGTGGGGGCACCTTTTGACATTTTATAATTTTTTGGAAAAAGTAATGTGAGTTAACATTTTCTCCGCCCCTTCGCCCTAAGAAAACGGGCTTAAAGCGTGTCCGATGTGGATCCCGGTGGACTTGTTCTTCAACTTAAAAATTTTATCCCTATTTTCCAAAAAGAAAAAAGCTCCATATTTTCCCCGTAGGCCCACACCTCCATTTCCCCACCTACTACATGTCTCAATGGTGCATTTTGAGATGGTCCCAAAAAGTAGAGACCCCAAACATGCACGGTCCCTCCACGTGTCTTAGTCCAAAAGAGTCTCCTAGTGTCCTCCTGGTGCTTCTTCAAAATAGAACTCAAGGGTCGGTCCCAAACATGCATGGTCCATTCACATGTCCTGGGCCCCTTTAAGAGGTTGCGTGAAAAGTCTAAGTATGGGAAGACCGGTGGAAGCCTCCACGTGGACATGTTTTGGTTTGAAATGAGCCTTAGAATTTTAAAGTCCCAGCAGAGCTGCATTCAACCGGGAAGGGCCACGTTTCAACCGATCTTTGAGAAGTAATTTTTATCAGAAATTACACTCTTCAAAGCATAAAATACGGGAGAGCCACCATTTGAGCACTGGGGGAATAAGTATTTGGCACACTGGACATAGGGCATGTGGGTGCACACAAAAGGATAGTAGAACAAGTAGTGCGAGAAAATTTGGAATCGGGACTTAACTATTTTTAGTATAAGGATAAATATATAAATGGAGTGCGGTGCACATAATAGAATGAAGACTTGGAGAGCATGTAAAGGCTAATTCAGAAAAGTGGAAGATCAAGCGACATGTATAGTGTTGGAGATATTAATAGGATTAGAGCTATAGTTATATTATTAAATAATCTATTATTAGTGAGATTGCATGCTTTTGTATTTATCATGTAGGGGCACATGGCTATTATTTTCATACTGACTTATTTTTAGGATACATAGGTGGTGAAGGAAATTCCCCACCCCTATATATACATACATACATACATATATATATATATATATATATATATATATATATATTGATTTTCATTATTTTGACATTAGAGAATATTTTGTAAGGTTATGTTGTTGGTTCATGAGTCCACATAAATGGTGACATTGCTATGTATGTATGAAACTTTTGTGTTTCTGAGTAATTAATATAATGGATCCTTGTGGCTAGATATTGGTTATTGATATATTTGTAACTAGTTCTTGTATGGCGAACTTAATATTCATTATTGTATGAGTTAATATTGCATATGGTTAAGTTCTAGATCTAGTTTATGTTATAAAATACACTCGATTATCTATTATGGATATGGGATATTTGTATGATCATGCTAACTCTTTCCACAATCTCCCATAAAAGAGGGACCTAGTACCCTTCCGCGCTTTGGGTGAGCACTCGTTACGGCTAAGTGATGTGTTAGTGTGCCTTGAGTTGTTGTGGGTAAAATAAGAGTACATTTTGGTTCCATTACTAGGACCTCCTTTTTAGTTGTTTGCTAGGATGTTGCATGATGAGGACTTACCAACTGACCTTGTCCAGTATTGAAGAGTGATTAGACAATTTAGAGGAATATTATGTTTATAGATTTAGCGTTGGACCTTAATTTAATGCATGTGCATAGGTTGAACAAAATCTATATCATGAGTTATATGAGACATTCTTCTGCATTTTCCCTATAGATTTGTATGAGTGGCTAGTTACTTATGCATCAAAGAGAAATTGGAGGTTTTGAACACTTGTTTGGACACAAGAATAATTTACGTATTTTCATGATGCTAATATGAATTAGACACACTTTTAGATCATTGGTGGAGTGGTGTTATGAATAGGTATAACTTATTCATGACCAAGGGTTCTGAGTTCTAGCTCTTGCATGAACCTAGAGGATCATATTTGCACCGTATCCCTTTAGCGATTAAGATCTTTATTATGACTCTGGATTTTGAACAACATCTTATGGCTAGCTAAACCCCACCATGCACAGGGGTAAGAGCAAATGTGGTGAAAGATGACAGACATGGCTGCAAAAAGGAAAAGAGAAGAAAGATGACTTAAATTTAATGATGTACATGAGAGGGATTTGGAGAAGCATTGTGAAGTTTTAGAATGAATGGCATTGTGAAGAGAGATGGCTCGTTAAGGATTCGGAGCACACGAAAGGACATGGAGCTCGAGAATTTGGAACTCCCTTGTTTGGGTAAACATGGCGAGATAAAAATCTTCGACCTCAAATAATAGTGTGTTGATAGAAAGCGTAAGGACCTTGGGCATACATTTGATCCCTCCTAGTGACATGGCCCTTGCGATTGGTTTTCTAGTTTCTATGATAGTCATTAGTAAGAAGGATAGTGTGGGCAGTACAATAGCAATAGATAGATTAAATTTGTAATCAAGTTTAGGATTTAATTAGGTAGCTTATTCATCTCTGGAGGTATACTTGTTGTTTGTGTTATTTGGAGGTCCAGTTAAAGGAATATTTTTTGGTGCGTCATCAATATAGAACATGGGCGAGTAAAATTTTGGTATTACTTACGGAAGTAGTAAAACTTCGCAAACCATGGGAGTTTATTTTAGTACAATGGTTGGAACACAAGGTAGTAAATCTTCTGGTCTGATTCCCACTACAGGAGGATCAAGAGGCTTATGTGGCTCAGGATCTAGCAGATCTAGTGGTTACGGGGGTGGAGGAAGCGATAGAGGTAATACAGGTTCTAGATTTGGTGGGCACCATCTGCACTAACCCCATCTAGTCTATTAGGATATGTCTCTTCATCTCCTAGAATATAGAGGAATTTAAGATGTAGCTAGGCACATGCATATGTTTGAAATACTATGGTGTGCTAAGGGGATTACAGCTCTAGAGTGTAAGGAAAGTCAGTTTGAAACTACTTTGCAAGGGTGTGCGCCTACTTATTACATGAAATATGATCCAAACAAGACTTTTGTAGACTATAGCACACTGAGTTATGCTTTCTTGGTAGAGTTCCACATGCCTAAGTTTGAGCAGAAGAGCATCAACATGCTGAAAGACATCAAGCAGTGCATAACTTAGAGTGTTTGGTAGTATGATGCATGATTCAAGACTTTGTTATCAAAGTTATCTTATGAAATTCACCTGATTCAACATGCTCAATGGTTCATTGGGGGTTTGATCAAAACATTTAGAAGATATCTCTCACACAAGACTTATACAAATCTACGCAAAGCACTTGAGGTAACTCTATGCGTTGAGGCAGTTGGGAGTGTAGTCACTGGTGTTAGCCCATTTTGGAGGCCTAGATTGTAGCTATGGCCAAACAGTTAGAAAGATTGTCAGATAATTCAGCTCATGAGATGTGACGTGGTATTTGGTTTACAAATTTTGAAGTAGAAGGACATACTAAGGATAGTTGTCCTTGTAAGTCGGTATGTGCCATGTTGCTAGATTGTGAGATCTATCACTTAGATCATGATTCAAGTAGGTTCCCACTATTACAATTCACGATAAGAAATAATGAGTCATGTTACTATATCATTTTCAGTTCTACCACTCATAATACATAGATCTGTAGGTTGATCGATCATATTCATGATACCTTTGATCTTGGTGTATGAAAGACCGGTGTTGCAAATAATTGTAAGGAACAAGGTGAGAATCATGATTACAATCATAATGAAGGGTGATTTGATGGAGTCAAGGTAAAGGTCATGGTTACCGTGGATGATTCGAGAGGCCAAGGTCATGGTCATGGAAGAAGTGAATTTCCATGAGGAACATGTTATACATGCATATATCTTGATCATTACATGAATGAATGCCCTCGAGTATTATAGGTTCTTTATGTGGAAAGAACCACAATTATGAAGAATTCACATACTTGTATAGACATCTCGAGAAATAAGCACAAATAGAATAAGGGCGTAAGAATGGTTAGAGTACAATGCATTGTAGAAGATTAGTGGATGCTGAAGTTAGTGCTTAATCCCGAGATGGTACTTGTGTTAGTCACTACATGTGGTAACACTTTGCATGTGAGAGGAAGTTCTAAAGATTAAGCCTATTATTACAAATTAGGAGGTATTGAATGTAAATTATCCATACCCTATTCATCAGAAATAAGTTTATCAAGAAACCATGGAGGTTATTAAAAACTTATAGGGTGAGATAAAATGCTTAAAAGAGCATTCGCGAAGCTATGCGAGGAAAACACAATTGAGTTTCCTCGAGAAGGATGTTGATGATTTGAAGGAGGTTTGTAAGATGCTATGATAGGAAACATCATTTCTTTGTTGTGGGAATGGTTAAGGAGGAAAATACAGCGCACTAGAGTTGAGCACAAGAAAAATATCTTACATGCTAACTTACCTCCTCATAGTTTGGATTATGACAAAGAGATCACTCTAAATGTAGTTGTTGATGGATGGTTGTTAAGTAACATTTTGATTGATACAAGTGCAGAAGTGAATGTAATCACTTTGGATGCATGGAATTAGATGGGGAGACCATTACAACCATATTCAAATGTATTATTTATGGAAAATAGGACTAAGGCCATGCCCATTGGAGTCTTAAAGGATGCTACTATTACTATACAAGGGCCAAGTTTACTAGGGACTTTTAGGTCTTGGTGCTTGCAGAGGTAGAAAATTTTCTAGCATTACTTTGGTGCCCTTGGTGTTATGCAAATAATGTTGATTTGTGCTTCAATAAAGGATATATCATTTTTGAGAACAAGGAAGAGAACATGAAAATTCCTTTAATGGATGGAAAATATGCACCTTATGTAGAGCCTTTGAATTAAAAGAATCAAATATAGAATTTATGTGCGCATTATTAGAGATCCTACGAGTACTTGACCTATCAAAGGAAGGATTTATTCAATGGGATGATGCATACTCTATGAGTGATACAACTATATTTTCTTGTGACAACTAGACACATGGGACTTATGATATGTTTGGTCATGAAATGAAGAGTGCGATCACGTGCCTAAGTAGGCCATGTTGTGTTAGGAAGTTGGGTAGTAACCTGGTACCAAGGTACACTGGTGAAGGAAATCCTAAATTATTTGTGTGTGCTATGGAAGCCTAATGGATGAAAAAAAGTGGATATGAGGAATATGATAGTGTATACCTTGCGTGGGAAAATAGTGTCTTTGGTGGATGGTACATAGAGATGGTATTTTAGAGTGGCAAGAATTGAGGTTCACCTTCTCTGCTATATTTCTTTGGAGTAATGCACCTACCAAGACATGTTAATTTCATGGGAAGGATGCTCAAAATCATCTTTAGTAGTGTGGGAGACTCTAGAAAGAGGGGTAAGATGCCTTACCACCTTCACTATGGGTACACAAGTAATACTACACCTAGAAAAGTTGCACATGCGCATGGTATTTTTATGTATAGTTGTATAGAGAAACAGGGAATTGGCAAGAACTGACTGCAGGTATGATTCAAACCTTTGACTATTTTTCCAATAAACCTCAAGTGAATGTGGGGTTACAAGTTATGAAGTTATTGACTATGGGAGATAGTGCAAACGCGCTAAGGAAATTATTCAAGAGTTCTTAGGGAAGTCAAATTTGGAGGTGTTCTTTGAAGAAGAAGACATAGATACTGAGAATAACTTGGGCACTTTGCCTATAAAAAGAAAAAGGTAAGATGGTCTACGTAACTGATGATGAAGAAGTGGAGAATGTGGATGTTTAACATACTAAGGGTAAGTGTGAGGTCTTAAATAGTATGGATGAGAAGGAACACACATATCAAGATCTTATGAAAACTAATAGGGTAAACATTGGGACAAATGATGAACCTAATGAGGCCATCATTGGTGATTACTAGTATGACTTATAGGTTGCAAAGATAATTGAGTTGTTGTGGGAATTTGGGACTTATTTCTAAGAGGCTATCATGAATTGAAAGGGGTAGATCAATCTTTAATTAAGATGTGGATCAAATTAAAAGATGTTGTGCACCTAGTTAGGAAGAGGCCTTATATTATGAATCCTAATCTACATGTTAAGGTAAAAGAGGAAATTGTTAAGATGCTGCAATTTAGGATCATTGATCCCATCGAGGATTCGATATGGGTTATCCCTATGGTGATAAGAATTAAGATAGATGGAAGAATATAGATTTTTGTGGATTATCGGGAGTTGAATGCTGCATGTGAAATATATCCCTTTCCCACACCTTTTTGAGGAAATTCTAGAAGGCATTGTGGGGTGTGAGATCTACTCTTTTCTTGATGCATTTTTGGATATCATCAAGTGAGGATTTCTAAATAAAATCAAGAGAAGATAAATTTTACCCGAGTGGGGAAGTTTTTTCATACACTCTTATGCCCTTTAGATTGAAGAACGTGCCTACAATCATTTCATGCATATTTGTGCAAGCATTCGAGGACTTTATTCATAAGTTCTTGCGAGGTTTACTTGGATGATTGGATAGTTTTAGGATAGTAAAAGATCACCGTGAAAATTTAAGGCTTATGTTTGAGAGGTGCCGATAGTTGAACATCTCCTTAAACATTAAGAAGTGAATTTTTCTATACCATTTGGAACATTGTTGGGGCACATTATCTATAAAGAAGACTTATTAGTGGATCATGATAAGGTTGATGTTATTTTGGGCCTAGAGGAACCAACTAACTAGAGTGAATTTTGTGGATTTTGGAGCACACATGGTATTACAGAAAATTTATCAAAGGTTATGCTACTATTTCCATGCCCTTGGAATAATTATTAAAGGGTAGGGGAAAGTTCTATTGGGGTAAAGCGCAACAACATGCATTTGAGGCGTTGAAGGAAAGGCTTACTACAAAACCTATTTTTGATTTTCGTCTTATGATAAGTCATTTAATGTGTATGTTGATGCTTCTCGTATGGCCATTAGAGAAGATTTAACATAGCCGGTGAAGATATTGTTGATCATCCTATTTTCTTTGTAAGTAGGAAATTGACCCTAGTTGTACATAATTATACAACTACGAGTGGGATGCCTTGTCCATGACATACACTACATAAGTTTAGACAATACTTGTTGGCTACCCCATTTATATTCTATATAGATCACATGGAACTTAAGTACTTTATGAAAATGTGCATTTTGTAGGGGGCATATGCCTTTGGGTTCTTTTATTTCAAGAATTTTACTTTACAGTGGTGGTTAAGCTAGGTAAAATTGATTATGGACCAGATCATTTATCAAAGATTAACTCAGGTGAGGACATGTAGAGCATTAAGGATATAATGTCAAATGCCCACTATTCGAGATTGAACCGCACGCCCTACGAATTAGAAGATATTATTGTCTTTTTCATTTTGGTGTGGCTGAAGGAATAAAGAGTATAGAGAAGAAAAAAATGTACATACATATGTCGCACCTTACATGTTGATTAGTGGATACTTATACAAACTAGGCCGGGATGAAGTTTTGCATCGGTGTGTACTTGAGCATGAGCATGAAGCTATTATGGAGGAATCTCATGGTGGGATCACATGTGGACATTATGCAAGAGATTCTACCTGCACAATAATTTATTGGCTAGCCTATGGTAGGAAAAAAATATGCAAGGATTGTAAATAATATTGTAATTCTTGTGATAATTTTAGAGTGTGTTAGAAAGCCTAGACATAAAGATGAAATGCCTAGGATGCCTATTGTGAGTGTATAACCTTTTGAAAAGTGGGCAATTGGATTTTTGGGTCTTATTTCCCCACCCGCATGTAGGAATGGATCATGCTCTATTATAACTTGTACAAATTATCTTACAAGGTGGGAAGAAGCATCTCCTATAAAGGATTGCATGACAACTACAACAACAAGGTTTCTATGGGAAAACATTATCACAGTTATGGATGCCCATTGAGTTTGAAAAGTGATAGGGGCACTCATTTTATTAATGAGACCATTCAAATACTATTTGACTAATTTATGGTGACACACCATAAAACAACACTCTATCACCTTTACGAAAATGGAATTACTGAGGCTTTCAACCAGATATTGGGACATACATTGACTAATATTTGTGATTTTGGAAGGAAATACTAGGATGATAAAGTATTGATTGTACTTTGGGCATACAGGAAAACTTATAAAAGATTTAACAAGGCCACACCCTTTTAGTTGGTGTTTGGCGTAGAGGCTGTTTTTCCTATGGAATTCATGTTACCTTGTTTGTGTATTGCATGTGCGGGAGGTTTGGTTGATGAGAAATCACTTTAAGATCAGATTGAGAAACTAATGTAATTGGATGAAAGGCACACTTTAGCATGATTGAATTAGAAGACATAAAAGGCTAGGAAAAAGGCATGGCATAATAGACATATTAAGGATAAGAAGCTTGAAGTTAGACAAATGGTTCTTATTTATGACTCTAAGCTCATGCACCAACCTAGAAAGCTCAAAGTGTATTGGTCAGGATCGTATATTCTAACTTACATACCTAATTCAGAACTTACTAGTTATAGGTCTTTGGATGGGACACGGTTTCAGTTATTTCAATGGGAGTAGGCCTAATCCCTATTATAAATAAGTCTTTCTAGTGTTTGTATTAAGGAAATATTTCCATTAGCTAATATTTCCTTTCATGTATTCCCTTTATATGTGTTTCCTTTTATCATTTCTATACTTTTTCATTTAATTTTAGTGTTTTGTGTAATAAGCGTGCTTGCACGATGGAAGCTGGTTCTTATCTATTGCATTCATGCCCGAGATGACCACACATACTTTTGGTGTGGGGTGGAGTGTTGTTAGTGAGAAAGTTTGTCGGGTGGACAAATTTTTGTTTTTCTTCTTGCCAACGCTTTGGGAATATAAGTCCCTCTACATATCCAGTGCACCTTCGCATATGCATGTGTGAGTAAAGGTGGAATTTCTTGGTGGCCTTCGGCGAGGGGATCTAACAAGGGCACTCCACGACCTGCAACAAAGCTAGCAATATCTTACTAGCCAAGACTTTGTCTAAAGAGTGGGAAAGTGGAGTGAGAAAAGAGGTAGGAGAACTAATGTTGTAGGTAGAAAATCAGATTCATGAATACACTACTTATAAATTTCATCACATGCACTAAAATTAGGGAGAAACAATACTGAAAACAACAAGAAGACCAATTAGTATTTAATGAATTTTTTTATCAATTTACCCCTTAGTAAAAAGGCTCAAAACTCCTTCTTTTGGTATTGATGCTCAAGCAAGTAATTGTATATAGTATGATAAAGGAAGACATTGAGAATAGGGGAAATGTGGCTAACTCTTTTCACTCATAAGTGAGTAAAATCGCTCGCATGAAATTACAAGAATATAACGAGCTAGAAGAATTTCAGAATTAACACCCCTTAGAATGAAGAGCTCATTACAATTTATAGAAACCTAAATTTTCCTTTCACCTCCCTCACATGACTCTTCGTTTCCATATTCCACTCATCACCTTTCATTTTCCATGAATTAAGTATTTCTCTTATAATTTTGAGAGAATACTTTTACAAATTTAAAATAGGTCACTTAAGTGAATAGGATGAAATACAATGATGACGTATAATGAAGAATTAGAATAGAGAAAGAAATAAGAGATGGAAAGAGAGGAAAAGGGAAGGGATGGAGGGGAAAACACTCCTCATGAAAAAATGCTTTGAATGCCTTAATGCAGCCATGAACTTTGAGCGAAGATTTCTGCCACTGGTGATCTTCTACACTGATGAAGATTGCTCCCTTGAATAAATTTGAATCATTTTCCCAATCTAGTGATGGCCGAAGGTTCTATGATGCATGGATGTCTTGGGCCATAGAATGAGTGTTTAGAAAAACTATTATGATGTTTACCATTGTAATCTCGAGATGAAAACATACAATGCCCATGATGACCCTATTTGAAACTTGGTTGATGAACTTGACTCATTGAAATATTTATGATCAACTCTCTTTAAAGCACCTAACTTCTTAAGTGATGAAGATGAATTCACATGATGTGCCTTGAAATTCCATGCTTTGTAATATGATATGGTCATTCCAAACCATGAAAAAACTTCCAT
Organism: Taxus wallichiana var. yunnanensis; assembly: GCA_018340775.1. Classification (NCBI taxonomy): domain Eukaryota; kingdom Viridiplantae; phylum Streptophyta; class Pinopsida; order Cupressales; family Taxaceae; genus Taxus; species Taxus wallichiana. The sequence goes on along the minus strand of CM031242.1, from coordinate 566,804,762 downwards.
CTCTTCATGATTGATTACACGAGAAACTAGACCAACTCGTGCACTGGAAATTCATGTTTCCTTAACACTTAATGTATTTACAAAGGACAACATACTATCTTTATTAAGTGTTGAAGTTTTCCTTTCTGGACCCCAAATGATGATATTGACCTTAATTATTATCCCTCAATGTCTTAATGTGCCAAACTTTCCCTTCGAGAACAACCTGCTATTTTTAGAATATGAGCCCATGCTTTGCTACGGGACATATAACCTATCTTGATTTAGTTTCACCTTCTAAACCTTCTACCATATTCCCACATCCTCATTTCCCAAGATATTACTATTTTTAGTACATTTCTATTTTTAGCAGGTTGTTATTTGGGGGCCTTCTATTTTGGGAAGAAGTCGTTTTCTATCTTACTTTCCATTTTAGCCCTTTTTTGATTGTCCTAAGTGATCTAGCTTGAAATTTAGTGGGAATCACCATTTATAATATGTGAGGTAGTATAACATATGATATTTTTATTAAATTGTGAAAATGACTTTTGTTTGCAATGGGAACAACTATTTTGGATTCCACTCTCTGTCATGACGCGTGCTCAATTTTCATCATGATTCGCTTACCGAAATCTCGAAATGAAAAATGGAAATTTTTGCTAGGTAAGAGCTTTAGGTATGGAGCTATCAAGTTAGAATACTGATAAAAATCATTCCTTCATATCTTTATGAACTGACAACTTCATTATGTAAAACCTAGTTTGAGAGAAACTAGATTTTTTGTAGACCCTTCCCTTTCAATTTCTGATGATTTCACCTGCTAGATCTTTAGGAATTTAAAAATTTATTCAAAGAGGGAAGGATTCTGATTAAAAACATAGCCTTCCATATCCCTGAAAATAGGGAATTCATGGCACAAAAACTAGTTCAAGTGAAACAATATTTTTCAATGATCATCCCCTCAATTTTAGTGTGATTTCACCTACGGAACCTTGAGAATTGAAGAGGTAGCTTGCTAATTTGTTCCACTACTATGTCATGGTCGAAATTAATGGAGCTTGGAATCTACAAGTCTAGTTTTTGTCTCCATTCAAGATGAAATCAACTTCATTGTGATAGGTTTTTGCTTCTTGTCTCACTAGTGAAATTTCTCTTCAATCTAGTTGTCAATTTGATGGGAAATTGAAATTTGTTCTTCGTGGAGCCAGAAGTGAAATTTCTTCACTGTGAGCATTCCTTGATGAAAATGGGAGGTTTGAATATGATTTTTAAATGGCCTTCAAGAGATAATAACTCAATAATAGATAGGTTTTCAATCCGTGCTCTGGTTTGGAATATTTCTTCAAATTTTGATTTCATGGCAATGGGGATTTCAATTGTTCTTCGTTTCTTCTTCTTATCTTGATGAAATATTATTCTGAGACCTATGTATCACCATGGGGTATAATATTTCATTTATGTGGTGAATCTGGTTTGATCTTTGGAAATGGTGGAGTGGTGGTGAGAAGTTGCAGAGAAAGTTACAGAGCAAGTTGTGCATGGAGGAGTTAGATGTTAGAAGTTAGAAGCTAGGAGGAATTTTTAAAATTTAAAAATTATGCACAAAGAGGGATGGGTGAATTTTATTTTCCTGGAATCCATCACATCAAAGGGACGTGAGGGACATTAATTTCCATGGTAAGCAAGAAGATGACACTTGGTAGTGATTCGATGGCAAGGATTGAGAGCTCCAAAATCAGCTTTAAAGAACTGAGGGGTTGGAAGCGGGTCACATGGGTGACCAGAAGTATCTCCTAGGGGATGGGTAAAATTTTTAGGGTTTTGATTTCCTTTAAATGTGATGGATGTAAGGGACATAAAATTCCATAGATTTCCAGTACACCCGAGGCTCCTGAGATGACACGTGTCCTCTCAAAATATGGTTAACTCCCTAACTTACTTCAAGAGGACAACTTGTGATGATGATAACTTGATCTCTCGATTGATAGTTTTGGAAAATTTCTATATGATCCTGATTGGAAATGGCCTTTTGAACCCATTGGTGGGGTATCATGTCTTTATTCTTCCATTTGGTCCTTGAAAAATTAGAATTTTGATTTTGTACTTCACTTGTGCACTGAGAAAACTTGCACCTGTAGACCTTATGTGCCAAAGTGTTGTAAAAATATGATTTCACCATCATTTAAGGATTAAAATTATATTTCCATCAATTTTTTCTTTTCTCCTAACTCCATCTAGAGCTCTCAAAATCACCTTCTGAAGATCAACAGTTTTTTGGCCTATGTACTAACTAGGCTTGTGAACCCTAGTGTTGGCAAAACTACCCCAACTTCTTGAGCCCTTTTGTAATCTTCTTGAATCATTTATTTGATTTTCCAATACATTTGAATCACCTCCACATCTTCTTAGGCTATTCTTCTCCTCTCCATGGGGTTTCTCCACCCTATAAACGTTTGGTGATATCCCTTCCCATAACTCTCTGTAGCTTGCAAATGAACTCCTAAAATCACCTAGGGGGAATGAATGGACTTTCCTAAATCACCTAGGGGATGATATAAAATTAGTCATGAGGTCATTTGGAATGGTTGGATTGGCATGGGGTGTCACGGGATGATAGGACTTGAAAAAATCAACACAGGGGTATAGTTGTCATGCTTAGAAACTCTTAATTTCCTTGTTGCACATTTTCATGACAACATTTGGCTCTATCTTAGGGACATGACATGGAATGAGTGCAACAAAGACATGACATGAGGATTCCAAAATATCAATTTTAGACCATAGACCGAGTGCCTTATCCATTGGGTCCCTACTGAGTCATGTACAATTTACAAGAGAGAAGGATAATGAATAAGGAAACACAAACACACACATAGAATGATAGAACATAAACACATGAAACACAACATAAAGGAAACCACACAACAAAAATAAAATTATATATCTGGGAGGGAAATTTTAGAGGCAGTAAAATGATATACATGCACCCAAAAATGGGTTGAGAAAAGTACATGCCATCATGAAATAGCATATTGAAGTATGACCATTGAAGCACAAAAACTATTATTTGATCAAACCATGATTTGGTGATGGCTTTGCATGGCTTGAGAAGAAGAAGGATGACCATAATTCCATCTTGGTACTCATATTACACAAAGAACATTCTTTCATCTAATGAAAACTTCATCACTTTCTCAAAAATCGTGTACCTTAATGCTCTCATTTTACGTCCTGCTGACCATGTGACACCATTCTTCCATGTCTTCAAGAGTGGGAAAATTTCTCCTGTCATGAAAACATTCATCTCCTTTGATTTGTGACTTCAAATTGTCTCTTATATCACAAAAAACTTGGAAGGAGTGAGAACAAACTAATTTTCTTCCCATTCAAGAACTTCCCGAACATCCCACTTTGTTTCTTTGAGCAAGTGTTTTCAGACATGGAGGTAAAATCATTGAGCTAGAGATCTTCATCATCCTTGAGATATTGTTGCATCATGAGAATATGTTCAAGGAAAATATGATCTTGGAGGATGGTGAGTGTAGCCTAATTTTGAATCATTTGGCAAGAATCATGCATACTCATGTTTTGTTGTCTAGAGAAATGGTTGCCAATATGCATTTGTTCAGAGTGTATCTTGAAATTTTCAAAATTAAAGATTTTGGTTTGGTTGTATAAAAATTATTCAACCTTCATTGGATTTTTCCACATGAAATCTTGGTTTTCATTGATTTAACATTTTGAAATGGTGGGAGAAATTCGGTTTTAAATATACTCCTAACATTCTTTGTGAAGTTTCACCTGTTTTGAAAAACTTTCTTGAAAATCAACTCAATGTTTTCCCTATTATATTATTTCATGGCAGAGGTGTTGTCTTAAAAATGGAGATTTCCAAAGGAGATTCATGAATTGTTCTTATTTTTCACTCATAAACTTCTTCGCACGATGTGGAAGAAAAATACATGCTTTCATGTCCACTCTCATCAACCGACGTGTTAGAGAATTCATCAAGCTTATCCAATTGCTCCATCTCAACATAAAAAAATTTCATCAAAGTTGGAAGCGCAAATTGACTCATACTGTCTTGTATCTTGATGGCCTAGGTTAAGAGTTCAAGACTGAGTTGAGGATCTTCAATTTCTTCTGCAGCCTTGAAGATTTCTTATAGGGATAGTTCTTCTAAAATTTCCATAGGCTTATTTTTATATTCATTGGAAGAATATTCTTGTTGTGCCTCTAGGAGATGGTTAAAAATATGATCCATATGGGCCCATGATTCATTTGAAACATCCTTATTCATCTCTTCCATGCTTTATGCATTTCAAAGATTCACTTTCTTACAAACACGAGCATACTTGATTCATGACACCTACTAACAAGGAGAAGAGGTACAAGCTTTGTGGGAAGGGAAATCCTTCAAGCTAAAAATCCATATCATCATCTTCTTCGTAATAACTAGGGAACTGTGTTGGGGTAGTAGTAAGAGAATAATTTTCAGCTACATCTTGACCATCCATTATTTAATCTTCTGCTCAAGTGAAAGATGAAAGGCTATTTTTCACCGTGATGATGATTATGCTCCCTGAGTGAGTAGAGGTTGTGTTTAAATTGTTCATTCTCCTTATATTTGAAGAGAGAGTGGGATTCTTCCATTTAATCATCCATGATTGCATCGAGAAGAGAGTTTGATTATTTGACTTCCTCTATTTCTTAATGTAACATTTCTACATCACTTGAAGAATCAAAATAGGAGGGAGAATTATCTATGAGCATCTTGAATTCATCATCTTGAACCATGATGTCGGGTGAAATTTTGGCACTTTTTCACATCTCTCCATTTCATCATTAATTGAAAGATCAAAATTTAAAAAGATATCATTCATGTTTACTTTGAATTGGCCATCTTCTTCATCATTGGTGGAGTCTTCAGAGAGCATTGGATCATCCATTATGCAGCAAGGGTATTCCTTTATTGAATATATTATTCCCCTCATGGGATGTGACTTAAGCCAAATATAATTTTTGAATGCTGATTCTATATTTGTCTCTTGTACTTCTTCCTCCACAACGTTGCTTTGGATTTCATCGGGAGGTTCTATGACAAGAACTTATTCCAAAGCATCCAAGAATATTTTGGCAATGAAAACCTCATAGTATGGAAAGAAATTTGGGTCCTCTTCCATAGGGTGCATCTCATCTTCTTCCTCCATTTGATGTGGAGCTTCAAGATGTTCATATATTCTTTGTAGAGCTAAATCATACCTCCAAATTTCATCAAATACTTGAGGTAATAATTTCCTTATATTATTCTCTGAAGCCTTTCCACATATACTCTTTTTAAAATATTCATTTACTCATCACCATATGCAATAAATTCATACAAATATTGGTGGAAGAAGGACAACATTATCAATTTTGTAGTGAGCTATGCGAGATTGCAAAAATCTTCTTTAGTGGATCTTGCACTATCTTGTCTTTCGTCATCTTCTTGAATGCTGATTTTATCTTCATCGAAAGGCTCAAGGATAGGATTTTATTATGTGGCATTCAAGAACCTTTTGGATATGAAACCCTTGTGATATGAGTTATCTTCAAGATCTTCCTCCATAAGATGAATCTCCTTTTATTCTTCCTCATTATGGGTTGTTTCAAGTTGCACGTTCATCTCTTGCAAGAATTTGGCATATTCTCAAGCTTCACACCTTATCTTATGTATCCTTTGAATCCATTCATCTTCATTGATGATAGGTTCTTTCTTCTTTCTCTTTGTCAACACTATTATGAAACCATGGTTGATCAACGATTTTATTTTATGAGAATACATCTTCTTCTTATTCTTCACTGTCACTCATTGGTACTTCACTCCAATATGGAAATTTCTTCATGATGTGGGAATCGAACATGATGGGTTTGTTCCTTTACGGATTCACCTTCAAAAATGATTTTTCTTTGAAATCTGATTTTTTTATCAATATTTGATTTTTTATTTTTATTTTTGGACCTTGCAGTCGTATTTTGGGTGTAAACTCTGCTAAATATTTCCCAAGGTGGGCGCCAAAAATTGTTGGAGAGAAAATTTGTCGGGTGGACAAAATTGTGGATTTCTTGCCAATGCCCTAGGAATCTAATTCAATATACTTAACTGGTATGGCTGCCATATATACATGTGTGAGTAAAGGTGGATTTTCCTGGTGGCCTTGTGGCTGGGGATCCAATAGGGGCACTCCACGACCCTACAACAAATCTAGTAGTCTCTTGCTAGGGAAGACTTTTCCTAAAGAGTGGGAAGGGGAGTGAGAAAAGAGGTAAGTGAATTCATGTGCAAGTAGAAAATCATATTCCTATACACACGAGTTAGAAATTTCATCACATGCACTAAAATTAGGAAGAAACAATACTATGAATAAGCAACAAGACCAATTAGAATTTAATGAACACAAAGTATCACTAAACCCCTTAGTTAAAAAAGGATCAAAACTCCTTCTTGTATCAATGATCAAGAAGTAATTGTACATAGTATGATAATGGAAGAAATTGAGAATAGGGGAAATGTGGCCAACTCTTTTCACTCACAAGTGAGAGAAATATCTCTCTTGAACTTACAAGAATATAACTAGCTAGAAGAATTTCAGAATTAGAACCCCCTGGAATGAAGAGATCATTAAAATTTATAGCAAATTGAATTGTCCTTTCACCTACCTCACATGACTATTCGTTTCCATATTCCACTCATGACATTTAATTTTCTATGAATTAAGTATTTCTCTTATAATTTTGAGAGAATACTTTTACAAATTTAAAATAGGTCAATTAAGTGGATAAGATGAAATATAATGATGACACATAACGCAAAATTATAATGGAGAGTGAAATAAGAGAGGTAAATATTGGAAGAGGGAAGGGATGGAGGGGAAAACACTTGTGACAAAATGCTTTGAATTCCTTGATGCGATCATGAACTTAGAGTAAAGATTTTACGCCATTGGTGATCTTCTACACCGATGAAAATTGATCCCTTGAATAGCTTTGAATAATTTTCCCAATCTAGTAATGACCAAAAGCTCTATGATGCATGGATGTACTGGACCATAGAATGAGTGTTTAGAAACATTTTTCTGATGTTTACTACTACAAGCTCGAGATGAACGCATGCAATGCCCACGATGACCCTCCTTAAAACTTGGTTGATGAACTCCTTGACTCATTGAAATCGTTCTGATCAACTCTCTTTGAATCACCTGAATTCTTAAGTGAAGAAGATGAATTAACATGATGTTCCTTGCTATTACCTACTTTGTAATATGATATGATTGTTCCAAACCATGAAAAACCACCATCTCTTCATGATTGATTACACCTGAGAAAATAGACCAACATGTGCACTAGAAATTCATGTTTCCTTAACACTTATTATATTTGGAAGGGACAAATTACTATATTTAGTAAGTGTCATATTTTTCCTTTCTAGACCCCAAATGATGATATTGACCTGAATGATTATCCCTCAACATCCTAATGTGGCAAAATTACCCTTTGAGAACAACCTACTATTTTTAGAATATGAGCCCATGCTCTACTATTCTAGAACATATACCCTATCTTGCTCCAGTTTCACCTTATGAACCTTCTACGATATTCCAACCTCCTCTATTCCTGAGATATTTATATTCTTAGCACATTTTTTTTAACGAGTTGTTATTTTAGGACCTACTTTGGAAGAATTCATTTTTTGTCTTACTATCCATTTTATCCCTTTTCGATTATCTGAGTGATTGAGCTTGTAATTCGATGGGGCTCACCATTTATATCATGTGAGGAAGTATAACATATGTTATTTTTAGTAAGTGATGAAAAAGACCTATGTTTGTAACGTCAACAAGTATTCTACATTCGGATCTTCGTCACGAACTCGTGCTCCAATTTTCATTATGATTCACTTACAAGAAATATCAGAAATGAAAAATGAAAATTTATACTGGTAAAAGCTTCGAGTATGGAGATACCAAGGAAAAATATTGATAAAAAATGAGTCCTTCATATATCAATAAACTGATGAATTCATCGTGTAAAAACTCGTTTGAGAGAAACTAGATTTTTTGAGACCCTTCCCTTTAAATTTGGATGATTTTTCCCACCGGATCTTAGTGAATTTGAAAATTTCTTCAAAGAGGGAATAATTCTAATAAAAAAAATCCCTCCATATCCCTAAAAATAGGTACTTCATGGCACGAAAACTTAGTTCATGTAAAACTAGTTTTTTTGAACAATCATACCTTCAATTTAGAGTGCGATTTCACCTACGAGAACCCCGAAAAGTGGAGAGGTAGCTCACTGATTTTTCCACTACTATGTCATGGCGGCCATAAATGAAGCTTGAAATTTACAGGTATGGGTTTTTTCTCCATTGAAAAATAAATCAACTTTATTGCGATATGTGTTTGCTTCTTGTCTCACTTGGTGAAATTTCTTTTCAATCCATTTGCCAATTTGAGAAATTGAAATTTGTTATTCATGGAGCCAAAAGTGATATTTCATCACTTTGTGAGCATTCATTACTACAACCGTGAGGTTTGAATATTTTTAATGGCCTTCAAAAGAGAAGAACTCAACTATAGATTGTTTGTCAATCCTTTTTACGGTTTGGAAGATTTCTTTAAATTTCAATTTCATGGTAACAGGATTTCCATTGTTCTTCGTTTCTTCTTCTTATCTCAATGAAATATTCTTATGAGAATTTTGTATCACCATGGAGTAGAGGATTTAATTTCTGTGGTGAATCTAGTTTGATATTTGGAAATGGTGGAGTGGTAATGAGAAGTAGTAGAGAAAGTTACAGAGCAAGTTGTGCACGGAGGAGTTAGATGTTAGAAGTTAGAAGCAGAAGGAAGATTTAAAATTTAAAAATTATGCACAGAGAGGACTGGGAAAATTTTATTTTCCTAACACACCTCACCTCAAAGGGATGTGAGGGACATTAATTTCCATGGTAAGCAAGAGAAGACACGTGTTCGGGATCGATGGTAGGGAGTGAGAGATCTAAAATTAGTTTTAAAGCCCCGAGGGGTGGAAGTGGGACATAAGGGTGACCAAGTCTCTCCTACGGGGCTGGGAAAATTTTTTGAGGTTTGATGTCCCACGACATGTGAGGGACATGAGGGACATTAAATTCCATGGTGATCATGGAGTGACACGTGATGGAGATCCGATGGTAGGGATTTTTGAGCTCCAAATTACACCGGGGCTGAAGCGTCAATCGTGATGGTCTTATGAGGTTCCAGAGCTCACATGGGGGTTGGGAAAAAAATTCCAAGGTTGATGTCTCTAACCCGAGGATCTTCGGAGGACATGAAATCCCACCAAGCTCCTAGATCTAACATGTGTCCTCCCAAAATTTGGCTAACTGCTGAACTCTCTTTAAGAGGACAACTTGAGATCCCGATGGATGTTTTGAAAAATAGTTTGTATTATCTTGAATGGAAATTTCCTTTTGAATCCATTGGTGGGTGTCATATATCTTTATTCTTCCATTTGGTCTCGATAACCTAGAATTTTGATTTCATACTCCACTTATGCCTGAGAAAAATTACCTGCAGAAATAATACGCCAAATTATTGTGAAAAATGTGATTTCACCATCATTTAGGGATTATAATTATATTTCCATTGATGTTTTTTTTTCTCCATACTCCATCCAGGAGCTCTGAGAATCACCTTTCGAAGATCAACGGTTGTTTTGGCACGTGTACTAACTAGGCTTATGAACCCTAGTTTCGGTGAAACTACCCCAACTTCTCTTAGCACTTCCAAAATCTTCTTGAATCATTTCTATGATGTCCCAAGAACTTTGAATCACCTCCACATCTTCTTAAGCTCTTCTTCTCCTCTCCATGGGGTTACTCCAACCCTAGGAAGGCTTTCGATATCCCTTCCCATAAATTTTTGTAGCTTACAAAGAACTCCTAAAATCACCTAGGGGAAATGAATAGAATTTCCTAAATCACCTAGGGGATGATATAAAATTATTTGGGAGGTCATTTGGACTGGTTGGATGGGCTGGGGTGTCTTGGAATGATAGGACTTGAAAAAATTAACACAGGGGTATAGTTTTCATGCTCAGAAATTGTTAATTTCCTTGTTGCACATTTGCATGATAACAAGTGTATACATGATAAATGGATCGAGTTTGAATTTTCTGGAAGATGGGTATGCATAGTGAAATATTGTGCTGTGTTTTAAGTGATGGGTTGGATACAAAAAGAGTGCTCATAAACGAATACCACATGTGAATGAATGGATGCACAGATTAACGTAAGGTAGGCTACAAGATATGGGAAACTACTTGGTGGAAGGTTTAGGGAATATGTACTTTCTGCGGTAGGCATGTAAAAGGTGTTTTGTGGCCAAGAAGTAGTAGGCACACCCGAAGGTTATAAGCTGGGAATAAAAAACATCGGTGGGGAAAAAGGAAATAAATGTAAATTTTAATGATGAAGTATGGTGGTAGGTAGAGAGCAATAAATGTAGAAATTTTTGTGAAGGTTATAAAAGGAGGTGTTGTGGAGTCATTTTTACCTTTAAAATTAATACAAGTTCAAGATATTTTAAGAGTGAGCTAAGAGCGAGAGCATGGGAAGTGCAAAGCTATGTAGTACGAAACTCAACTAGATGGATTTGAGCACTAGATTAGTTGGTACTCCATTGGAGAAGGTTTTGATCAAAACAAAGGCATGTGGGGAGGAAGAAATGACATTTAGGGTTCAAGTCTAAGCTAAGGCACAAAGACTTTGAGCTAGGGAATGCAAATTTTCAGTTAGGGCATGCAGGTTTCAAGTTGTAGAGATAAAATCGACTAAAATAACTCATTTTTATAGTCGCTATAGAACCTAAAATAGCACTTAGAGAGGCTAAAAGGGGTAGAAGGCATAAGGAAGTGGAAAAGGAAGTAGAGGACACACCTAGATGCTGATTTTAAGAAATGCAATATTTGGAAGGGGTTTATATGGGCCACGATTGGGAATCACATGTTTGACACTATAAAGTAAGTGATTATAACCATATAACTAAAGATAATAAAGATGAATTGGACAAGTTGTTGGTAGTAAAGATAACAATGAAAATAGCGAATGATATGGCTGTGTATGATGATGTAGGGGATAATTTATTTTCAAATCTAGGATTTTTACAACTGTATGAACTTCCTTATTTTGGCATACCAGAAAATCTATATCAATGGTTAATGAGAAGAGTCCATGATGACAAGTTTTACATCGATGGGTGATGAATGAGGCTTACCGCACCTCGATTGGGAAATTGACATGACTAAGGAGTTCAGGTACTAAATTAGGCAGTGACCTCACTAAAAATAGGAAATTGAAGCATCAAAGAAGGTGTTAGGATACATGAAGGAGGGCACGGGATGGATATCCCCAAGTTCTGAAGTACCCGATTATTCAAAGCGGTGGCACACAAACTTACTAAGTTGAACAATCAAGAGCATTGGTCACAAGTAAACAAGGCATGGTTACATATGGAAAATAAGATCATATAAGGAGTGATTTACAATTTGGCTAGTTTCATTGCAGAGACTATTGTTGAAGAGGTGCACCAAGGTGAGAAAATAAGTTTTAGTGCTATCCTTCTATCTCTTGTATTTTTAGAAATTGGAGTGCCTAATGGGCCAAAGGATAAGATGTGGCAATACCCAAAATAAAAGAGGTCCCTTACAGATATATTTTCCAAGTACACATGTGATGGATCCATGAGTGGAGCCTACAAGAAAAGGAAAGAAATTTGTTATGAGCACTTACACACCTTTGCATTTGAGCATGATTCGAGAATACATAAGGACCTTCTTTCGGTGTTGGAAAAGCAGGTACAATTTGTAGTTTACCAGCACTTTTGCATAAAACATTTTGGATTGAAGGATGGAAAGTGGAGCCCATGGTTAAAGATCCCCTATGCCTTCACCATGCACTACTTTCAAGCATCGATACATAGGTTCTCAAATGTGTGAAATTTTATGTTTAATGTAGATAAGGTGGATTGTGACTACCATATGCTCAGGAAGACCTATGTCTATCTAGGTAGGTATGCATATATTGAGCAGATGATTTTAGATAATATTAACATGAATTCTATGAGCTTGGAAATTAGGAAGATTGGAGTAGACAAGGTATACATATACCTTAAGCCCAAGTTAGAAAATGGAAAATATGTAGAGAATGAGTTCAAGCTACTTGAGGTGCCCAAGGGAAAGCATACTATGGGAACGCTGCAAGATGAAGAAGACACTTTTCCCCTTGGTGATGAAGAAGAAGTAGAGGAACTTTAGGAAGATAGTGGTGGCTTGGATCACGGGGCGAAATATCCCATTATAGGAGAGAAAAGAGAGTGCGAGGTGACCCCTCCATTGCAGAAATAAGATGAAGTTATGG